>JAPERM010000210.1:0-192334 GCA_030411635.1 Fusarium sp. MBC 119
GTATATACTTACCCTTAAGGTACTTATTAATATATTATATATAAGCTTAGTTGCGCTCGCGCTAGTATTAATATATATCTAGAAAGAAGTGTAATAACAGGCCGTGCATAAAAGTATGATAATATATGTCATGCTATCCCTTCCACCTAAATACTCGCTCGTCCCACAGTCGGGGTTTATCCAAGTATCCCCACCCCTCCTTATCCCACGGCCTGTTAGCGAGTTGCTCTACTTATCCTAAGCCAAATGTACCTACATGCTGCTCATCGCTCTGTGAACTCAACCCACTCTTGCTTCTGTTTAAATAAGCATCATCTCGTCAATAGCTACCTCCTCAAGAAGCAGTGCCCTATTCTAGGCTAAGTACCTCATATAGATAGAGACGCCGACAAACGACAATCACCACTTTTGTCCCACCAGATTTGCACCGGAAAATGGTGAGTGCCCGCAACGTGTCTGCCTTCTTGACGCCAACCTTGACAGCCCAAACTCAGTGAATGAGTCGCGTGGATCAGATCGTTCTATCAGCAGGCGTACCTGTCCTCCGTTCTGCTTTAGTACCTTGCGTGCTCGACAAGTGTAAGAAATGAGTCTAGAAATGACCAAGGTATTTGCTAACAGCTCCCTTGACCTGTGTGAATTAAGATGACATAGTACACTTTATCTTGAACACCCTATCGTCACGTCAGGTGCTTCCGAATTTCGGGCCATGAGTGCTAATTTATTTATTTATTTATTATTATTGTTTTTGATCTCTTATTTCTGGCCTTCTTTGCATTGTGACTTTTCATTGCGCCTCAAACTATCTCTTGAGGAATGGGAAATTATCATGGTTGTTTACCAACCTCTGCAGCCTACCTGGGCAGGGCCTGTAGACCAGCCCCTTTAACAGCAATAACAATAGATCTTGATTCCTCGTTAAATAAGAGTAGCAATTTAAATATTTATCATAAATTTTAATAAAAAATACTAAATAATTACTCTTTAAGTGAAGCCTTCTGAACCTTAGCTATATAAACAAAGTATACTACTCATATTAGCTAAGCGCGACTTTAGATCCGGGGAAGCGGATGTCTGATGTGGAGTGATAAATTTACAGGAGGCTGGATTTTCAGGTTATCCCCTCACTGCATTCTCATTATCTTGCAGCCTTCTGTAATACCAATGTGCTAGTAGTGATGCAGAAAGTCGTCTCAATACCGCAGGTTCTATTCATCATCTAGAAAGGCCTTTTTGTCGCGCTAGGAAGCAAATTCTCACCGCTGACGCCCACGTCGCATGGCAAGATGAAGCGCAGTCACTACGCGTGCGACCAATGCCGAAGGTCGAAACGAGCCTGCGATGCACCGCCTCTTCTCGGCTCTTACGCTTCAAGTAGCACAATAACAATTGGCGAGCGGCTCGGTAAGTCAACCGGCGTGCCTGAGCCGCTCCCCTCTGTCGCTGAAACTGATAGCTAATGGCGTTCAATTGGCATACAGCTGACAGTAACCATGAGTCTTGCTCCTACTGTGCCAAGACCAAGAAAAAATGCACAATGAACTGGGCTTGGTCTCAATTACAGGCCGCGTCTGTATTAAGCGCTGCTACTCAGCTGGGATCTCTTGATGAATCTGGCGATGCCTCGAAAGGTTCGGCCAAGCGGCAGAGAAGCGAACAGAGGTCATCAATCTCTGATGACAAGAGGCCCGCGTCTGTGTCGTCGCGCGTACAAGATACCATGTCGCAGCTCTCACATGATCCCAATTTACTCAACCAAGGGCCACGGCTGCCCAGCCTTCATACAGTAACTCATCTCCCTGCTACACACCTTAATACTCCTTCTGGATCAATGCCTGCCCAAGGCGCTATGGCAGGCGTAGGCTTCAATGCACCAACGAGTCAGAATATTGCACCAACCCCCATCCATTTTACCAGTACAACAAACCACCATTCATCTCCATACTCGTCACTTAATGAATCGCGGATGACAGTCCAGTCTCAACTCAACGACTGGTCATCTACTCCCCGGGCGCCATCAACGAGTTCTCAGGGTCATCCATCTTTTTCCGATGATAACTCAAGTGAAAACGAATCAACAAGGTCAAAACGTCGCCGTACGTCGCCGATCTGGACTGATCGTCGTACAAATTCTCTGTCCCCCTTCTCTGTCGATCAGACCATGATGACAAGGTCCAACAACCAGTATATTTCCACAAATCTCTTACAAATCTATCACGATGTCCTTGAGCATAACCTATCTTGCTGGCTGACCGAAGTCACCTGTCCTTATAGGGCACCCGGCTATGTCACTGGTGGTAGCTATGCTCCCACAGAATGGGGATCGTCATGGTCAAATCGCATATATCGCCGGACCATCAACCTTGATCACGCTATTCAGACAGCCAAACTCACTCGATTGACGCGTTCTGAAGATCAAACAGCTGCCAAAGCCTTCCATCTTGCAATAATGGCATTTGCCACACAATGGGCTCAAGGCAGTCGCCGTCAACGACAGCGTTATCCCAACGAAGACGATAGACCAGAAGACATCCTCAACGACATTACTGAGGAGTTTGACCGAAATATCCAACGAAATATTTGGGAACAAGCCAAACAAGCTCTGCAAGACGTTGCTGATGTTGAGTCTTATCGTGTAGCTACAGCAGAGTTGATATTTGGCTTAACACAAAAGCCTTGGACTCGTGACGATGACTCTGCAGACAAGAGGAAACCTTCGAATGTTTTGCCCAATAACGAGAGGAAGGTCGATTTGAAATCTCTCAACGCGGAGTTGGGCGATATCATCTCAAGAGATGGCCTGCCAATCTTTATGGAGAGGGCCGCACGCAAGATGCATGCTCTCAAATTCCGGTTTGACTCAAGCCGGCGCGGTGTGACCGGACCTCTCACCAGCCAGAAGAACAATGATTCTTTATCCATGATGAACCCTGAGGATCGAGGCACTGTCGGGCTGTTGTACTGGCTTGCAGTCATGCTTGATACTGTTTCTTCATCTATGAGCGAACGTCCAGTCGTGGTGGCTGATGCAGACAGTCAACATGACGATGCAGATGAGGACCTGGACGCAACGGCAAATGGGCGATGGAACGTGCCATTATTCATCCAGGACAGTTTGGAACAACCGCACATGTATCGTACCGTGCATTGGCCCTGCTCATACGAATCTGCTGCTGAAGCTGTTACAAAGTCGGCACCCGTTAAGGTCCTTCTCTTTCGGCATGTTTCCTATCTTCAAAATATTCTGAGGAGAGGTGGTCGTGGAGAGAAAGTCGAAGAGACTATCAGAAACACGACGTCATTGTATCGATATTGGAACATGACCCATGGCGCCTTTTTCAAAGAGTTACTCCATGACTACCAATCGGTTCCGGGTCGGCTTCAGAGCTGGTTCGTTTGTATCTCAGCTCACTGGAACCTCGGCGCCCTCATGCTCGCTGACCTCATCGAGTATGTTGATGAAAACGAGCTTGGGGAGGCTACCGCATCTCATGGCCGCCTGTCCAGCAAGATGGTTACAAGAATACGTGAAGCCAGCGCACGAGAGCTGTCCGACTTGGCTAAGGTGTCGACTCCAGATGAAAATCTCAGGAGTATGACGGCGCCCCAGATGTCACACTTTCACCATGCAGTCAACGAGGCAACAATTCTTACGGAGCCTTGGACTATCATTCTCATCAGAGCCTTCGCAAAAGCAGCCATGATATTAATAAATGAGGCCAAAGACTTCATGGAGTATGGTCTTACTACGCCCGGAAACACTGGTCATGACTTCCAAGAGAGTATGCGTCGTGCACATGAATGTGTAAAAGGGTTGTGGATATTAGGCAAGAAGTCCGATATGGCAAGGCGATCTGCAGATACCCTCGTTTCAGCGATGAAGAAGTTGAAAGTATAGCCCTATCATGTAAAAGCTTTATAATTGTACTGGAATATTCTTCATGGTACACACCTCAGTTTATCAGTTATTGATGATTTGATTTTCAATCTTCACCCAAACATGAGCATAAGGCCCTATTTTAAAAAACATATATGCAATTAAAACACCGCCGGACCTGACACACCGGGCAAGAATCGTTATTGGCCACACTGAAAAATCCCTGCAAGCAATTGCAGCATTGCCATTTGCCTTTTAACGCCCATCCTCCTCCTCCTCCTCCTCCTCCTCCTGAGGAGCGTTCCCCTCCGACAGAGCCTTTTCCTCCTGCTGACGTATCGACAGTATTCAATCGTCTAGTGGCCTGCTCGGTTGGCCAAAAAGAGTCACCTGCCGTACTTGGTTCTTGGCCTGGTTCTTGCGAATCATAACCAATGCTTCTGGATACGCCTGGCTCCAAAGATGTTGAATCAATATCGCCCTCTTCAGCCTCAGCCCTCACCTGGGAGACCTGATGTTGTGTTGCAGTGGGGAGTATTGCAGCGAGAGCAAGTTGTTTCTGATGCCTGCCAACGTGCCTTCGATATTCACTAATCTCCAAAATCTCTTTCTTACAGATCGGACATGATGCCCCAGAGGGAATTTCGGGATTATTCATGGCGCAAAGGCTTATCAGATCATCCATTTCGGCGGGATTCTTCGGGCCATCATGGTCCTTGTGAAGGTGTTCCCTGTAGTTCTTGGAAGTTGGGAATCTCAGGTCGCATCCGAACGGACATGTATAAGTTTCCCAGTGATCCTGTAAAACGTGATTCATCCAATGCTTGCGCCGCAAGTATTGACGATTAGGTGTTGTGCAGTCCTTCTCGAGACATATATACGGTCGCAGATCATCAAAAATATGCTTCCTAATCCATGTTAGCCCAGCTCTAGATCCAAAACTATAATCACATACTTCCAAGCCGTGTTAGAAGACACTCTTAGCGTCATGTAACAGTACGGGCATTCAAATGGGCCACCGAAGTTAGCTTCCATTGGTAGGGTCGGAAGTTGCTGATTATCCAGTCCTGCTTCGGAGGTTGCACATGAAGTTTCAGAAACGGCTTCATCTGACTCAATTTCCAGTTGTGCCGATTCTATCAACCCAACCCCTTTCGACATCGTTGAGTCTATGGGGCTTGCTTCGTCGGAGGATCTTCTGGCATGGTCTTCTCTATGCTTGAAGAACTGTCGTCTGGCAGATATAGCCTTTCCAAGGCGTTCTGCGATATCTGAATCCATTTCTGGATACTTCGAAGAAACATGCTGAATATCGAATGGTACAAAATGAGTCATTTGAGTTAGTGCCGGGTTGGTAATTCTATCATGCGGAGCTGGGCTCCTCGTTGCAACACGCAGGTCCGAGAGACTCTCGATCAGACCGGCTATATGCATTGCGATCTGCTCGACCTCTGTGTTCGGGAACTCATCAACAGAGTTCTCTCCATCATCAGATGAAGAAGTGTCGTCCCCATCAGCTTGGTCCCAGGGAACTTTCTCCCCTGTTGCGATTGGATTGGCATCCTCAAGTAACCTTTTGATATGGCCCAGAAGACGGATGACCTGGAGTCGAACATGCGAAGCGTCTTTTAGTTGACTTTCGAGAGAATAGATTCCATCACTATAGACTCCAGTATTTCTAGACCATCAAACGAATCGACTATGTTCGTGCCCAAAACGCTTAAACTCATCAGGTCGTAGTGTGGTGAGCATCAGGTCCTCGCACGGCCTCAAGGAATCGAATAGCCGTTGCAGTCATCGACGAGCTGTGTAATATGACTAGACATCTTGGGAAGGCCGTTGGTAAGTTTTGATAGCAGATTCGAAAATGAACGAGTGAGACTTCAAGACGTGTATGAGAAGTTGCTCGTCGATCTTGTGCCTCATTCGCGAATCGAGCAGCTGATTGAACGTCCTCTCGGCCTAATTCGTGCGCCCGAACTCGAGGCCAGGCTTCGAAAACGGTTATGGAAGGGCTATGTAACTTTTGAAACGACCTCAAAGGAAATCGAAGCTGCCATGAATAAAGTTGCAGAACGGATCGGCGTCCAAATACGGGACAAGTCAAACATTAGGAGAGCACTCCGGCATTCGTTCCTTGAAGATCTACTTTCTAGAATCAATGAAGGAATATCGACAATTGAGCAACTTACGGAGCGAAGCATCGCGCTTGAGCCTGCTAGGCAGCGTCGCTTCCAAGGCCGCTTCCTGACTATCATTCGAATAATGGCCGATGAGCTATTCCAGGCAGTACGAGCCGGCTTCGATTGCCCGTGCGAGCATCACGCCTGTTTGCAGCTGGAACAACGAACCTCGGACATTCTCCTCATTGACAGAGAAAACAATTTGGCAGTCAAAAACATTGACTTTCATCTCTCTCTATCGTACCAAGATGGGAAGATGGACCCTAAGGCTCTATCATGTAGAAAACGAGAATGGTCGGAAGTATTGGTCAAGGCAACACCTGCATCTCACCCACGGGACCCGGTACCACCTACCGTTCCATCCAAACGAAAGAGTGAGGCGATCTCCCAGCACATCAGATCTACAAGGAGTTCGTTTTCGAGCGCCATCTCCTCTTCAGCCGCAGTCACCAAGACGAACCCTTTACAAACTTCAGTCGAGCTTGAGGAATTGCCCAAGCAACCCATGCCATCTACTACCACTTTGGACCTTTGTACGAGAATCAGAGAGCCGGCGGCACCTATGAAAGACGTTTGTTACGGGCTGATCATTGACTCTTCGGTTCCCTCAACACATACTTATGCTGTGTACCCAATTCTGCCGAGCAAATACAGGGAAGAATGCGACCGGACTGCCACAACGCTGAGTGAAGTCCTCGGCCAGAATCATCGGTGTATGATCTTATCGGAACAAGACAGATTGCAACTCGCCGTGACAATATCTTCTAGCCTGCTTCAACTTCATGGAAGCGCATGGATGCCAGAAGTAATCCGCAGCCATGATGTTTACGTGGTACAAAGCATAGAAGATCCCATTTGTGATCGCTTTTTTGTCCTGAAAACCCTTCCACACAACGATACTATCATGGGCGAGGAAGACACGCTTACTTCCATGAGGAATCAGACCCTGTTCTATCTGGGTGTCCTGTTGATTGAACTCGCTCTTGGAAAGCCGCTTGAACAACTTCGAAGCGATCGAGACCAGTCAAGCATAGGATCCCAGTTCTTTACAGACTACAGGACTGCAAAAAGGCTAGTAGATCAAGTCAACAGCCGTATCGGACCAAATTATGGCAGTGCCATCTCTCGCTGCATTGACGGGGAGTTTCATGGGAGGAAAGTTGGGTTAGAAGATGAAGACCTGTCTCACGATGTATACGCTGGCGTTGTGGCTCTTTTGGAAAAGGACGTGAAAAACGCCATGATTTAATTGGCAGAGGATTATCGGTTAGAATAACTGTGGTGATCAATTGATAGCAATGATTTACCGACCGCGCAATGAAGGGCACGACTCATGAGGAACTGTGAGCAAGAAGAGGGAGGCCAGGATATTTGGAACCCTAAAGCCAGAGCTTATGAGGTCTCTCGGTGGACGCTCGGTACAATTGAGCCAATGCAATAAAAAGAATTACCGGTGGCTCAAGTGATAGTCCAAATACCCTATCGTGTATTGACTACGTGGGAAGAGCCTCAACTTACTTCAAGATACATCATAGCACAGGGTAGACGGCATTTGCGTGGGACCAAAGTGACCAGCATGGTACCTGTCGACAAAACAAGGCACATGTTCCTGAATGCATAAAAAAGTTATGAACACCCAAATTAGGAACAGTCTCAGGCTTTGGACGAGCTGAGAAATGTCTCAAGTTTCTTTGCTTGAGCCTTGATCGGCCTAAAGCCCCCCTCTCCATATTTGCTTTTTCCTCCTCCCCATCGATCAGTCAACATCCATGCCACGACATCCTTGTAGTAAATCTCGCAAGGGTCTCAGATCCTGCACTCAGTGAATCAGCACAACTAAACTGACACGCTTAGTCTTGTATTGACAGGGGAATATCTCCCCCCTCGGCCGAACGCTCGGTGTCTTCTCACGACTTTGTGTGCAGATCTCTCGCCCTTGTTCCTGGCCCTCTGAGCGTAAATCACGAACCCGTATCCACGGTACTGGCTGAGTGACAGGTGAGACACGGCCGGCTATCATATTGATAAGTGACAAAGGGGAGGGGGTGGGCGATCCAATGGTCCCAGCATTCAGGTCATCAACTGAGACCGCGTGAATGGGATGTGGGACCTGGGACCTCCCACACTGACATTGACACTGACACTGACACTGACACTGACACTGAGCTGAGCTCCCTTTGCCGACGAAACTAGCTCCATGTTTCTCTTTCTTTATTCCTGCGGGTAGAAGAGAAGCCTCATCTTCGTCATGGCACAGATGGCTTTCGGGCCAAGACACACGTGAATGTGAATCGTGAGTTGACGAACTACCTAATGGAGGGGAAAACAGGGGAAAAGAAGCCACTCTCTCAACCCTTTTGATGCGGGACCATTGCTGGGCATAGCTAACGCGTCCTCTAAGGTATGTTTGAAGCACATCAAGAGCTGAGGTTGAGGGTCTATTCTCAGCCTAGACATCTTTGAGGCTGACGACAGCTTGACATGTCGCGACTATCTGCATCAAAAAGCAACTCGGCATCTCAACAATCAGTTATCACAATCTCCTCATCATGATATCAGATCGTTCGATAGTTGAGCCATTGAGCGATCGTCAAACCACAGCAACTTGAGAATTCCTGCAAAAACCTGGCCCTTCTAGATGTCGCTACAGAGATAGCCGTGCGGCCCGCCAGTTCCCTCGCTCTCCTGCTCTCCACACGCAAGCAAGCAAGTAAGCAAGCTTGCTCACCAACACATGCAAACGAGTCCACATCTCACGAGATGACAGCGTGCCATCCCTCGCAGGTGTTTCCAGAAAGATGGCGCTGAGTCTGAGACAAGATCTTCCCATTCCTAGCTGCCCGCCTGTTCCTGTGCCTGTGCCTGTTCCTGTTCCTGTTGAACCAGCCGTCGCGCGTGGCAAAGAGAGGCCGAAATCTCACGGGTCTCAGAACGCCCCCAGTTTCTAGAGATCCCCTTTCTCCATCTATTGCCCGATAATCCCTTTTGCATTGTTACCGCCTTACCTGTCAGCTTGGCAACTACGCCATCAGGACGACGGTCCGTCGCCTAAATACTAATCTATGTCTCACTCCACTGACCACTGACCACTTGGGGAGCATCCGATAGGGCGATTTCGCAAGCGAAAAAGAAAGGGATGTAAGAAATATAGATCATATATTGCAATTCCGCTATGAGGGGCTGCGGAAGGGAACTTTGGTAGGCATGTGTTGGCATGCAGCATCTCAAGCAACCGACATCGCTCCACCACAAGTATAATGACGAAAGTCTAGCTCATGAGATACGAGACGGGATGAAAAAAAAGCAGTTATTGAACTTGGCAGTGTTGACTTGTGAGTCAATGACTTATTTACGCAGAAAAGCTTCAACACTCTTTACTTTTTCCGACGTCCCAAAAGCAAAGTAATACAAACTCCTCTCAAATGCGTCATCGCGACAGACATCATCGGCTATAGTTGATCAGATCAGCTTCATGCTCAGACAAGGTGAGACCAGCATATAAAACAAACCTCGACATATGGCTTCCTTAGCCAATTGAGTGGCAATAGTGCCTCGAGCCGCGAGTTGCGCTGCAGCATCAATAGTCTTCTCCAATACTTCTCCATCCTTAAACATGTCGCAGACCAACCCGCAAGACATAGCTTCTTCGCACGAGATCGGCGTCCCAAGTAGGATAGCTTTCATGGCCTAGTGAATGAGTTAAGTTAAGTCCAAGTCAGTCTCGGCGCCTCTTCTCAGTCACACGCGTCGAGAACTCACTCTAAACTTGCCCAGGGCAGACGTGAGCCGTTGCGTGCCCCCCGCGCCGGGGATGAGACCGAGGTTCACCTCGGGGAGCACAAACCGGGCTCGCGGGGATGCGTAGATAAGATCACACTGCTATATGTCAGATTCTTTTTCTGCTGGTCATAATGTGGAAGGCTCACCATCATAGCAAGTTCAAAACCACCTCCAAGCTATCACCAGTTGTCAGTTACAAGTTATATCACAAGATGGGAATAACACTTACTGCAGGGCCATCCACGGCTGCAAGGATGGGCTTTCGAACCGCTGCCAGACCAAGACATAGATCTTCCAGATAACGGCAAGATCTTGCTGCTTCTGCATCCATAGCCGAGATCTCTTTGATATCGGCGCCAGCTGTTGAGCTTTGTTAACAAATTGCCAAGAACACGTGGTCGAGCTCTCAACTGACCTGAGAAGCAGGAGCCGCGGCCCGTTACGACAATGACTTTGACATTTGAGTCAGCCGAGGCTTGACGAAGAGCTCCGAGAAACTCCGTGATCATGGCCTTTGAAAGCGCATTTCGTTTCTCTGGCCGGTTGAGGGCGATCACCGTCACGCTTTGCACATCCTCGGGAGAGTTGGCTATGATGAGACTGTTGTTTTCCATGATGAATAGTAATGCTGAACGCAGAGTTAACGAGAACGTAGAGTGGAGATCTAGACTGAAAGGTAGAGTCCAAAGCTGACAGAAGTGGCATCAAAGCCCTACCAGAGTCATCCTTAAGGCTAAAAGGACGCGCCATCCAGTATGTTGAGTCGAGTTGGTAGCACAAGCATCAAAGACACACTCTTGGCACCATCAAAAAGCCACAACCCGAGGATAATCCCACGGCATCTGTACACGCCCCGACTTGCAGGGCGGGAATGGATCTCCAAGACAGACCCCGTCATAAACGATCGGCCCCGAGCAAGGGTCCACTGCCACTTAGATTGACAGGTTCCGGCTTCCAGGGTGTGGTGAAGCCTCCGATGAGATCCGTCCCATCGGATTCGCAAGGTAGCATTGAAGGATTTACCCCAGAAGCCCGATCCTCGATGGAGATGATTTATCGGTACCTGATGGGGGTCCCTTTGCCGGGTTCCCCCCTGGCGTACGCATGTCTCATCGCCATCACATTCCTCTCTGACCGGGCTGCTCCCGTCCACATTCTCATTCTCCGTACGCCGGGGCCGGCTCCGTATAACTAGAACCCCCGGGCGGGAGTGTGAGGAATGCAGAAGCAATTATGACAAGTTAGGTCCGCCGTGCCTCCGAGGCGTGAGCTCGAACCGAAGTTGCTGTGGAAATCAGGGCAACCTCCATAGCTCGCGAAGACGTCAACCCCCCGTGGAGACAGACAGCTCAAGGGACGCACAATTGACGAGAGACCGATAGTGATGAGTATCGACTTTGCAGTCGTCGAGATGAAACATCTTTCTCAGGGCGGATTGCCACCGTCGCCACGACGTGTGTAAGACTATATAAGTCGGCCGTTGTAATCTCAGGGTCAACCAAACGGTCAACAACCGGCAGCAACAATCCCCATTGTCTTCTTCCACCTTCATTCTCTCTTTAAGGAGTTCCTTTCACAATGGCCACGACAAACACTCTGCAGGGAAACACCCTGCACGAGTCTGTTCTTCAGCTTGGCCAAGGAGATTGCGTCGACCCTCCATTCCCAACAGCCACTGCAGCTTTCTACCACCATGCAAGAACTTGTCCAGACGCCACAGCCCTTCGTGATCTCACGGGATCACCGAAGGAGTTGACGTATGGACAGCTTGCAAGGCGAGCTCAGGAGTTGGCTACACACCTCATTGCTCAAGGGGTCTGTCCTGGTTCAAGAGTCCCCCTCGTTGCCAAGAGGGGACTGGACATGATCGTTGGCATATGGGCAATCCTATCATGCGGTGCCCAATATGTTCCCCTCGATGGCGGAGTTGTTCCTGATAAGACTATTCGTCGAGTCTTGGAGCAGTCTGAGGGTGGTGTAGTCCTCTGTATGGCTTCAACAAAACACCGTATTACCTCGCAACATCCTAGCCAAACCGCAGTCGTTATTGACGAGACGGAAGCTATCTCTCCGGAGGAAGGCGTTCATGTCGACCTTTCAACACCAGACACTGGCTGTTATGTGATATATACTTCCGGTACGTCATCTTGATGGTGTCATTGTCTCGGGAGCTTCTCTGACAGCCTCACAGGAACAACAGGAGAACCGAAGGGAGTCGACGTTACACACAGAAATGTCGCCAACCTTGTGTGCCTCTCTCCCGGGAACCTGGGAGTGGCGCCGGGCACTTGCGTCGGCTCGGTCCTTAACATTAGCTTCGACATGGGTAAGTCCCTTGCATCAGTTTCATGATCAACTCTGACTCGACCCAGCTGCTTGGGAAATCTTTGCTTGTCTCTGCAACGGAGGAACACTTATTCTCCGAGGTTCCAACTGGGAACCCACTCTTGAACAGGTTTGTCCAAGCTTCATCACCCAATCCATTGACACAGACTTACACCAGAATAGATCGATGTTCTCATCTGCACGCCGACAGTCCTCTCCAAATACCATCCGACACAGTTTCCCAGAATAAAGACAGTCGCCACGGCCGGTGAGCCAACCACAAGAGGGTAACTGTCTTTCTGATCCATACTCTCCATTCCTTGCTGATCTCTATAGTCTCGCCGACTTATGGGCCAAACACGGCACATATTGGAACTGCTGCGGCCCAACCGAGACAACAATCGTCAACACCATGCACAAGCACATCGTTGGACAAGAGTTGTCGATCGGTCGGCCAACCCCCAACAATAGAGTATATATCCTTAATGAAGAAGGCGAGCCGGTATCTGTGGGTGCAACTGGAGTCATGTGGGCTGGCGGGCTCGGTGTCTCTCGAGGCTATATCGGACTCGAGGAAAAGACAGCAGAGAGATACAAGCCAGATTGTTTTGCCAAAGACGGGTAAGCAGTCCCCCTCGGTCTATTCGCATCAAAGCTGACATCAAAATTCAGATCGACAATATACAACACTGGTGACCTCGGTCGTTGGCGTCCAGATGGTTCGGTCGAGATTCTCGGCCGAGTCGACGATCAAGTGAAAGTAAAGGTACGTCTCAACCTCACCTTATGCACTCATCCCAATCTGACCTCAATCCAGGGTTTCCGTGTGGAGTTAGACGGTGTATCCGCATCCCTGGTGTCCGCCCCCGGTGTGTCTCGGGCGGCTGCGTTGCTGATCGACGGAGAGATCCATGGGTTCACCACCCCACGCAAATGCGATGTAACCACCACGATCAAGCACGTACAGCAGCACCAGCCTTACTATGCCGTCCCTACACACCTCCACTCCTTGGAAGATCTACCCTCCACGCCGAACGGCAAAGTCGACAAGACTAGACTCAAGGCACTGGCCTTGGCCAAGCAGAGTATTGTGGCGCAAGCATGCGAGAACGAAAAGGAACAGATGGATCATGTCGAGCTCAAATCGCAATCGTCCATGTCCTCTTTGGGAACGCTTGCAGAGAAGCTAGACCTCGAGCGCGGTATGCCTGATAAGACGATGGTGCAACCCCTCAGAGGTTTGAGGCATAGGATCTTCATCGTCTACCGCACCCTGTTCAGTCTGATCGGAGTACTCAACTTGGCGGCATTGATCTGCGTGATCGCTCTTCAGCTCAAGTCGGACTGGTTGGGTACCATTACGGCCATCAACCTTGCAATTGCAGTCCTTGTGCGGCAGGAAACGATGATCAATGTCTTGTATACTGTTTTCTGCTCGGTACCAAAGAAGTTCCCGCTCTGGGTCAGGACTCGCTGCGCCAAGATTTATCACCTGGGTGGTGTACACTCCGGTGCGGGAGTATGTGCCACAGCATGGCTTGTTATCTCAACGGTCCGTGGAACAATCTGCAATGCAGGCTTCTGCAAAGGTCACGCAACCGGCTCTTTGGCAACTCAGGTGGTATCATGGGTTCTATGCGGACTGTTGTGTTCCATGGTAGCAACCGCATGGCCATCGTTCCGGAAGCAGTACCACAATCTCTTCGAACGGTTCCATCGTTTCGCCGGTTGGACAGCTCTGGGGCTATTTTGGGCACGCGTGGTTCTAGCCATCAACGACTCCCGACCTCAACACCAAGACCTTGGTCTAGCCGCTGTCAAGAGTCCAGACTTCTGGCTGTTGGTGGTGGCGACGGTCAGCATTGCATCTTCATGGTTCTTTCTGCGTAAAGTTCCCGTTGAGGCCGAAGTACTTTCTGACCATGCAGTCCGACTGCATTTCGATTATACTGTTCCCGTGAATGGTAGCTTCACCCGCATTTCGCAGCGACCCTTGATCGAGTGGCACTCTTTTGCAACAATTCCCAACCCGCAAGCAAACCACCACGCCAAGGGTTACTCGCTGGTTGTCTCCAATGCCGGGGATTGGACGCGTTCCTGTATCCAGAATCCTCCCAGTACGATTTGGGTGCGTGGTGTGCCGACATGTGGGGTGATGCGCATTGCAACTCTCTTCAACCGACTCGTTGTAATTGCCACAGGCTCGGGGATTGGACCGCTACTGGGACATATAGTCCAGCAGTCATGCCCTACACAGCTGATCTGGTCTACCCCACGACCTGAAGAGACGTTCGGAAAAGAGCTTGTTAGCCAGGTTCGGACTGCGGTTCCGGATTCCATTATCTGGGATACCAAGGCCCAAGGCCGACCAGACCTCGTGCGAATGGGCTTCAACCTAGCCAAGAGTTTCGACGCCGAAGCTGTGATAATAATAGCCAACGAGAAGATCACCAAAAAGGTCGTATATGGCCTTGAGACACGCGGCATCCCGGCATATGGCGCCATCTGGGACAGCTAATCCTGTCCAATTACATGTCCTCTGTCCATCATCTTACCTCCTTGTACATATTTCTTCCTGGTCTTGTACACTCTCGAACATTATCCTCTTTCCTTATTTTTTCTTTGGGCGCGTCACTAGATCGGATACTCGATTTTGGGTCATCATCTGGCGTTATTGTTTCTTTCCTTGGATGGACAAATTGGTGAGCGCGGTTGTACAGTTATTTGTTTTGGCGAGCCAATACTGGCGAGCATAAAAGTTGATGGGTGACATCATGGTATTCGGGGTCGTTTTTAGAGATTAGATATGCAAGTATGCAGTAAACCGGTGCAAATCGACTTAGCCTTACCAAAAATGGCAATTTTGAGATCTACGTAATTGGCTCTACCGAACTTCTTCAAGTCTCTGCGGTGATAAGAACCATGCTTTCCTTGCGACGGGTAGCTACAGCGACTGTCCCTGTGTTTGGACGTCAGGGCCTTCGGGCTGCAGCTGCAAGCACAAGGCTATACTCCCAGTCCGTTGGCCCATTGGTATATGATCTACATGAACCTGCGCAACCGAAGACAGACAAGAGGAATTCTCCCATTCTGTTCCTCCACGGTCTTTTCGGCTCCAAGAAGAACAACAGGGGTATCAGCAAGTAAGCCAATTCTTATCCAATTCGTGATTTGCTGAGCTAACAAAAAAATAGAGCTTTAGCCCGAGATCTTGGAAGATATGTATACGCCTTGGTATGCAGCCGGCCAACCAATCCGAAGGGGTAATTGAAACTCAATGTCAATTCACAGGATCTCAGAAACCATGGCGAATCTCCTCACAGCACGCGGCACGACTATAATGCCATGGCCCAGGACGTAGCCGAGTTCATCGAGGGCCATGGTCTCAAGGAGACAACCCTCATCGGTCACTCAATGTGAGCAGCCATCACTTGATGGTAGTTAAAACCAACGAACTGACAATCCCAGGGGAGCCAAAACATCAATGGCTCTAGCCCTCCGCTCTCCGGACCTTGTGGCCGATGTTGTCGCCGTCGACAATGCCCCCGTTGACGTGACTCTCAGCAGAGACTTCGCCGAGTACGTCCGCGCCATGAAGAAGATCCAGGAAGCCAATGTGACACGCCAGTCCGAAGCCGACAAGATCCTCGGCGAATACGAAAAGTCTCTCCCCATCCGGCAATTCCTACTAGGAAACATGTACTTGCCCGAAGGCGAAAAGACTCGCAAGTTCCGTATCCCTCTCAACACTCTGGGCAAGTCGTTAGACAACCTTGGAGACTTCCCTTACAAGAACCCCAACGAGGTTCGGTTTGAGAAGCCAGCACTGTTTGTCCGAGGCACACAGAGCAAATATGTGCCGGACGAGGTGTTGCCTCTCATTGGACAGTTCTTCCCCAAGTTCCGGCTTGTCGATATTGATGCTGGGCACTGGCTCATCTCGGAGCAGCCTGAAGCATTTAGGCAAGGTGAGTACATTGTTCTCGCGAACAGATTAAGAAACGCATGCTAATGTCTGATAGCGGTTGTCGAGTTCCTTCAAAAGCCAGAGTAAAGAAGCGGAACTGGATGGAATGCCGTTGTCATGTCCCACTATTTGGGGCGAATTTTGGACAATATTTTCAGTTGCCTCTGTAACATTACCCTACCCTGAATAGATAAAGACACACTAGAATTTGGCATTTGTGACTACCATGTTAAAATACGTGTGATGACGACGAGAGAAGCTTGGATGGGTAGGGTATCAGCTTGGATTTCTTCTACGGCTCTTATCTCAAAACGTCCCTCACGGCCAGCGTCGAGTCATCACAGCATCCAAATGTCGTAACTAGTCACACGTCATAAATCATTCGCTGAGTTGACCGAACGTTTTTTTTACCATTCAAAGGAACATGACCCAATCCCCGAGCTCCTTTCGTGATGCTACGCCATTGGTGATGACCGAAACAATTTGGTAGGGATGAGTTTATTAGCCGCGAGGCCCCTATTGCCTACCCCGCGCCAACCTGCCAAAATAAGCCTTTTAAACCTCCTCCAGGACACGCTCCTTGAACTCCCGCTCAACCTTCTGGCCCTGGTCGTCGGTACCAGACTCGCCGTGCAGAGCCATCAAGGCACCAAGGTCGAACTTGGGAGCCTTGAGCAGCTTAACCTTTCGGATGTGGACCTGTGATATGTGGGTTAGCTGAGGAACTTTGACGGTGGCAAAGGAGAGAAATCTCTACTCACGTTCTGGAGAGGGTAGATGCCCTGGGTGGACTTCTCAATCTCGCGGCCAATGACCTCGGGAATGAGCTTGGAGGTAAGCTGGGTGAGGGTGCAGCTTGAAGCCTCACGCTGGATGATGTCGGTCATCTTGCGTCGGATGGCCCGAATCTGAGAAGAGGCAGCGTAGGTGGTCTTCTTGACCTGGTTGGGTCGTCGCTTGGTGAAAGCGATGGCGAAGAGGCGGATGAGGTAGTCGTCGGTAGTCTTGACAGTGACGTTGGCCTCAATGAGGGTCTGCCACTTTCGCACCAGAGATCGGAGCTTGTCGGAGGTGAAGTCGAGGCCGTGGAAGGCAGTCAGGCAGTTCTTGCCCTGGACCTCATCGACCCTGAGGCGGACCTTTCGGAAAGCGTGGTCCTCATCCTTCTGGAGATCGGCGAGAGAGACCTCGAGGATGCGGCCCTTGAGAGCGTCGTTGGCGTTCTTGAGACCGGTGGTTCGGTTCACGAGGGTCTTGCCGACACTGCAAATATTTGTCAATCGCCATGTCCCACAAACTTTTCAAAATTGTCGTTTCGCAGTCGCAACTCACTCTCGAACGTTGAAGGGGTTAGGGGCCTGGAGAATTCGAGTTAGCGATGATGAAGGATCGCGTGTTTGCTTGAGAGATCACCAACCTTGATCGAGTACCAGTCCTTTCGGGAAAAGGGGTCGACCGTCTTCTTCTTGAGGCCCTTCTTGCCCTTGGAGAGTCTCTTGTTCCTGCGAAATCGCGTAAGCCGTTTATCCTCATCGCTGCTGTTCGTCGTGGTGATGCTCACTTTCCAACCGCCATGTTTGCTGGCTTGTGTGTGAACCGTTGGAGAGATGGTACTGGTGAGAGAGTGGTGGAGGGGCGAAATAATTTCAATCTTTGTGTGCTCCAGCTTAGGTCTAAGCGAGTTGATCGAAAAATCACGGTTCAATAGATCTTCCGGCGCTAAAGTTCCTGTGGGCTGAAAAATAATGGATCGCAGGGCAAGACCGGACCCATCACGTGCCTTCCATGAGAAATCTTTCAGCCACGGCCAGATGCCACATTTGGACAGCCAGCCACATGAAGGATGAAACTCGTGTGTTTTTTGTGCTCCGGTTTAGTCCTTGACTCGCCGCTTACAATGTTGTCATTTACTAGGTTTCTATCCAAGGATCTCATAAACTACCTATGTCATATGTTTTACCTTGCACTTAAGACTAGGATGGTTTGAAACAAGATCACAAGACAATTGTAGGTATGAGGTTTATTCCATGTTTATTTGGTTTATTGTGTTTTGTAGCTGGGTTTCCAGCGTCTTGTCATCAATGGGTGTCTAGATTCACCCAGACTTTTCAACGCCACCTTTTAGAGGTGCAGCTATCCCTCATTCATCGTGTACAGCATGGTTTCAGTGTTGCTTCTCTTCTACCAAGAAGCTTATTACCTCTATCCACCCAGCCTAGTCCTAGAGCGCAACCTGTCCGCCACATCCTCTTCTCTCGACTCATGTTGGTAAGAGTTGGCGTGGTTGTTGGTGGACGATGTGTTGACGCTCCCTCGGGGTCTGCGGCCTCGCTGTCACTCGCTCCTCACTGAGCCTTCAGCAGAGGCCTTTAGTATCTCGTCATAAGTATGGCCGTGCTGGTTGAGCAATCTTTGTCGCTCTGTCGTCAAATCGTCTTCCTTTTCGGTTCGAGGCCATCCGGTTCCCCTCACCCTCTTTTCCGTCACCTCTCAATCATCTGAGTTCTTGTCGATATCTTCCTGCTTATCCCTGTTCCACTCCTCAAAGCTGGGGAAGCTGAAGTAGTAACCTTTACTGGTGTTAGTTCGGGACGTAGTTGATACAGAATTGCGAACCATACCAGAAGGTGAGTCTACTAGGACGACGGATTGGCTTCCGGGACTGCTGGATGGAGAGTGATCGCGATCATCACGGCAGATAGCAATAGGTTCTGCGTGGCGTGGGATCGGGCCTGGGGTGGATGCTTGCTCTGGAGGCGGGGAATAGACAGCAACGCGATTGAGAAGATCTGTCGCTCTTTGTGGTGATCCAGGACCAGCGAGTGAACCTCGGATGGCATTGGAAGCAGTGATTGAAGGTTCTGTTGCGCTTGATCGCAAAAGGCGTGGTCTTTGGCGGTTGGTATTGCTATGTGACGATGATGACGAGTCTCTTCTGTGAGCTCTCACCGCACTTCGACTGTCTCGGGAGTAAGAAGCCATTGTTGTAAAAGGGTATCTCAAATGTTGTAAGGCGTAATCAAGTATGTAGAGTTAAGAATTGCATTAAAAGGTGTATAACGAGAAAAGATGGTTTCACATTTGAGAAGAATAACAAAGAGGCGAGGAAGCCTTGGATGGCCGGAAGAGCTGGCAGTAGCTGGCAATACATAGTAAAAGTGCAACTAAGCAAAATATCAAGGCATCCACATCCACCACCTCGTGCAAATGCAAAGCTACCACGGCTGCGGTTAGTTCCATAGCGGGTAAGCTAGAGTAAAGGTACCGTAAGGTAATAAACAAGGGTGCATTGCATTTGGGGATGGATGTGTACCGCAAGATTCATCATCACATCAACAAGCTTTGGCGTTGGTGTTGGCCTTGACCGACAAGGGTACCGGGTCCGTCGCTCACCATCAGCAAATTCACCCGTCTTTACCAGCCATTCAGAGACCAGGGCATCACGCAACAATGGATCCCCCCTTTCGTGTCAAAGGCGTGTGTGCCCAGCCCAAGGGGTCAAGGCCCCAGGGTGCTGTGCGTGCTGGGCTGTTAACGTTAGCCAGCTCCTGATTGCCACTTGTCGGCTCATCGCTGCATTTGGATGCCAACTTGGTGCGTGTCTCGAGGTGTATGGCCCAGAATCCTGGCCCTCTCTAACAACGGGCCCCCTGGGCTGGGTTCTACTTTGGCTGCGCGGGCCCCGGGGACTGCAGGCGGGTTTCCCGTGCAGGCGCATGCGGGGGTCTCCAGCCTGTAAAGCCAGTGATGACTCGCCCTGATGAGGCACTCGTCGACTCGGGCCCAGCGGACCATGGATAGTGGAAAGCAGAAGTCTGGCGGTAAGGCAAAACTATGGGAATACTTGTCAAGCTACTGTCGCATTGCTACCCAACAGATCCTCGAAAATGCATACCGCTCAGGATGAATTTGCAGATACGAAACACTTTCTTGTTTATTTTCTTGGAAGCGAAGATATGGCACTCAACAACAGTATTGGCACCTACCGATACACAAACCAACATGCAGAGTGTACCATCGCAAGACGCGTACACTACAATGCTAAACTTACCTTGGGTAGCAAACGCTACTAAAACAAAAGGTCAGCGGTTAGGCCAAGGCTCTCTAGCGTACTGCCTCCCTCTTGGTGGTGTAGAGTCGAGAGCGTTTCTGGATGGGGGCTGGACGTCTTAGAGGTGGGTTACAAGCAGGATGATGGGTGTGTGATGGAATTTAGAAACAAAGACGTTTATGAGCATCATGTTAGACAATCATTACCTTCATCATTGCCTATCCGCAACCTTGAATCTCGTACCTGATGGCCAAGATTTGCACGTTCATCACCCGGGGCAATCAATCCGCGTTCCCAGCTTTTGAACAGCCCCGGCATGGCATGGCATGGCAACATGGTTATGCCTGTTGAGATTGTATTGTGATGGATCGTTGATCGTCCTCTCGGGCCGGGGTTGGCAACCTTCGGAGTATTTCGCTCAATGCCAAAGTCAAGGCTATCATCCATCATTCAATTTCCTTCGCCTTACTCATTTGGTCCTTGGCCCATGACCACAAGACTCATTATACACGTGTACCGAAGCGACTCCATTCTTACCCATGGGTACCCAGGCGGCCCAGCAAATAATCGAAATAGGTATCTACCTAAATTTAGGTAAGAGACCTTGAGCTGACAAAATGACCTAGGTACTTTAGCCCATTTCTCACCCAAAATATGTTCTAATTATTATGGTAACCTATCTCAAAGTTACCTGGGCAATGTTTCTGTTATTTGTTAGACCGCCTGGTACCTTATCATACAAGACGGCTTCGGCAAATGAATTAGACGGTGCTACTACGGAGTATGCAATTACAACTTATTCATGTCCTGTGACCGCCTCACCGAATAAGAAGAACCGGCCTCACAAGGTATTGCGACCCATAATATTATTCTGTGCTATCGTAGACTGTCCCTAGGCTTCCATCCCAAGTTCCACATTGCAACCTGTAACTCTCCATCTTCAAATCTCGCAACCTCTACAATCTGGCTCCCGGGAGGCGCTTAGGGTTGGAAACGTCCTGTCGAGGATGGCCAAATGTCGCCTCTGCAACCCTTAATTGTCCTGTACCACATCCCACGTTGACCGGGTACCTCGTTCGGGACGCTCAGCCCCAACACCACGGGTGGATGGCACCGTGGCATCGCGGTATCGTATGGATTCTGAGCAATCAAGATGCTTCTCCCACGCACAACGGCTCAGACCGACCTGCAGCATCCTGCAAGTTTGGGAAGCTGCTGACGCACCCCGCGACAGCCAAGTCCGCCACGTCCCTCGAGCTTCAGCCCATGCTTGTCCGACTTAATGGTCAAAACTGCCACAGTCATCAGTCTCTTGCTCCGGATGAGACGGTTGAATTAGTACTTACTCTTCCCATATTCTTCCTTGGACTGCCTGCAGCTCCTCGGTTGTCATACGTTTACCAGTGGTAAAGTAGCCTTCATCTCCGTTAGTTTCCGTATTGCTCACGGAGCTTGGGCCTTATCTGCTGGTTTTCACTTACCAGCTGTGATCTTGGCGTCAATCTCAACCCTCGAGTCAGCCGGTATCAGCTCCTCAGGAAGCTCGACCCGCTCATGAATCGGAATTCTACAAGCACGTTAATCTCGGATCTATATTGACTCGACCAACTCATCAACTCTTATCAGCTTACCCTTGTCCAACAATCGCATCATGCTTCATGCTAGAATATCGTCAGCTGTCGTTTTCTCGACGTGTTCAACCCTCAACCGCTTACTTGCTCATGCTAAGCATCCTGTCAATCTTCTTGATGCCTAGCCAGTGCAGAATATCCGGCATCAAAGCCTGGAATCGCATGTCTTTGACACCAGCAATGTTCTCGGTCCGCTTGAAATAGTCTGATGCGCGATCGGCTCCGCGTTTACGGGCGTTGTAAACCACTGCCCCAGAATTAGTACCCCAGATCTCCACGCCGGCTGCTTTTCCGAATCTAGAGGGGTTTCATCCTTACAGTACTGCCAACATGGTTAGATCCACTTCATTTGGTTGATCATCAGGCAACTTACTTTGGTGACCTCTCCCAAGGCTCGTCCCTCCTTTCTGAAGTAGATGACTACACCACTTCCACCGTTTTGTGCCTCTTTGACAGCTTCCTCGATACCGAAGATCAGGTACGGTCGGCATGTACAGATATCGGATCCAAACACGTCACTGCCATTGCACTGCGTACTAGGGTGAGCATGTTGGCTTATGGAAGAGCTGGGGACAATACCTCGTCGTGGATTCGCAGAGATAGTCGAACCGACTCATCTGACATCTTTGCGGGATCTCCAAAACAGTACACAGTGAGGCCGCCTTTAATTGTTAGTCAAGTTTGCTGCCTTGGTTCCGGACTTACCAATGGGAGGGAGGAAGACTTTGATGTCTCCACGAGTGATGAGCTTGAACGTGTTAGCCGCTGAAACTGTTTATGGTGATGCCAGAACTACCTCTGGATAACTTCCTCCTGTGTGCTCAAACAGCGAGCGTCGCAAGGTCGCTTCATCTATGTTGCATTAGCGTTGAACCAAATCCAGTTACTATCGCCCACTTACCAATGCCAAATCGCTTTGCGACACCGGGGAGATACCAGACCTAAAGTCCAATATTAGTTACGACTTCAGCTGTTTGAACTGGGAGAACACACTGGTTCGACGGCAAACTTGGTGACTGCCAATTCACCCATCTCATTCAGGCACACCTTGCCATCAGGCACCCTATACAAATTGTCAACTGGCGATCACCTCGAGCAATGGTAAAGCGAACTTACAATCGCCCAGCCTTGACGCTTTCCGCGAGCTCTGGTAACTATTGTTATATTGCGTCAGTGTCCTTCGATACTTTGCCAGTTATGCTGTCGCCTACCTTCATGTGGGCCTTGGTGATTGCAATGGTAGGTCGAATATCGACTTGTGACTCTGTCAGTAATGCTATTTCTCCTGCTGCGCGTTCCAATTCATACCATTGTCCTTCTCAATGGTGTCTTTGAACAGCCATGGAGCGAGATGTCCCCAAGGGTCCATTGCGACAATCTTCTCGCGGTCTCCCCATTGAGGAAAGGGGCCAATGTTTGCGGCCGGCTCGGTATTGGTGAAATCGGGTCTGTTAAAAACTTTGTTAGCGGCAGTTCTCTTGTCAGGATTGTTGAGGCAAACCGGTGGTCGCTGTTGAGTTCGTTGCTGGCTACTGCGAGGGCATAGTAGATCGAGTATGAACCGCCGCTGGAGACCTTGTCAATCATGGTTTCAATTGCAAGCAAGATAGACTTGGAAACTCACTGGGCTAGAAAAATTGGTTAACGAACGGTTAAATCGTAAAGGGGGACACAACAAACCTCCAACAGCTAAGTACAAGTTACGAACGTTAGTAACAGGAGCTTGCACATGCACCACAGACATGGACGGACGAACCATTACGACGTCGAATAGTAGAAGCAGCCCTTGAAACTACGATAGGGCCACGCTTAACCGGGTCTGAGTTTCCCCAGTCCATGGGCAAAGGATTAATTCCAATCTGCTTTGGGTAAGTCCTAGTTACCTTGTGTGAGCGAACCGTGTTAGTGAAGCTTTGGTACAGAGATCCTCACGTCAGAATAATGCGCGATGTAAACCCTTGCTGGCGTTGACCAGGTGAAGGGGGCGAAGGAGCTTTCAATTTGTCTCCCGAGGTAAGAGGAGCTTCTACTGAAGGCGATTCGCCTTCATTACCCTCCTCACGAGAATCCAGGTCAAGAATGTTGTTCTTGGCAATATCTCCAGTGGCCCCGCCCACTTCATCGATCGGCCTACCCGACAGCGACTCGACCGCGTTCAACAGAAGAGCTTGGGTACGCTGAATCTCGCGCAGAGTGTCTATGACACTGGATTGTTGATCGTTGGACTCCATGATGTCGGGCTGTAGAAATGATGCAAGTGTAGGTTGACGGCGTCTGTAGGGTAGATTAGGTTCAGATGGATATTGGATTGCAGACAATCAACACAGGGAAAAGACGAGTGTTAAAGATGAATTGGTTTGGAATGATTTAAAGGAAGAGTTGAGAGAAGGAGATTAATTTGTAAAGAGGAAGAGAAAAGAGAAATCTTAGAGGGCGGCGCAACGGGAAGAGCGGTCGGCGGAAGACATGGTAGCACCTGCCTTACAAAGGCCGTCATGACCGGGGAGCTGTAGCACATCCCCAACCTCCAAAGCTTCAGATTATACATAATTTGTAAATATCAAGAAGATATCATCCTGGCTGTGCTACCCTAACCTTATCTGTCACCTCGGAGGTCAGCAGATCAGCGGGAAAGACCCCTATAGAATCATAACTTTCATGTATCGGGCCGCCGTAATCGGACTAGCATGGCATTGGATTCAAAGAGAGAAGAGGGGAGCTCTCCCAACAAGGAGAAGTCATGATAACCAGTGACAGTGTCTATCTAGACGACTGGGAATTGTCCCTTCACGATTCGCTGATAAGAGGCCACATGATAAGGCGGCACGTCGAAGTCTCAAGCCTCAATCCCCACCAGCTAGTAGGGGGAGCTACCCCGCCAAATCCGAAGGGAGTCCCTTGCATCTAGCCGCCAGCGATGAAGGTGACGGCAGCAGGCGTTAAGTTGGGACAATAGAACATGCAGCAAGGCTTGGGTTCGTCAAAGTTATTGGCTTCTTTGTTTACCCGTCAGACTACTTCCTCATCGTCTGAAGCCGTTTCTTTGTTTGATCAACCCCCTGTAAGGCAAATATGTATCTAATTCAAGGAAAAAGGACCCGTTTACTACACCCATGTAATCTCTAATCAAGGCTCTCTTACAGACTTGCCTTCCTTGTTCCTAGTCTGATAAGGATCACTTTCACGGAACCCAGCGTTGAAGTGCCAAACCCCCGGAGGTCGCCGGGAGGCGGGGGCGGGGCATTCGGTTCCTCTCCCGCTTAATGCATGCGCTACAAGCACGCCTGCCGTCCAACTGCCGCCTTAACAAACATGCTAAAGTGTGCGAGCACGTGCGACAGCGGAACCTCAGCCAGACAGACTCTGCTGATAAGATAACGCTTCAGCATCCCTGACTGGCGCCTTGTTCCCTGCGCTGCCTAGTCCAAAGCTTGACATCAGCAAATTCGTTGCCATCTTTTCGCATTCTCTCGTTTCGGTCGCGCACGAATCGCGGAATAGACATCATGGGCAAGCGCAAGTCTTCAAGCAAACCCATGGGGCCTAAGAAGGTCCGTCGCACCTGTCCCTGTCATTAATCTCGCTGGGGGGCTTTTGCGCTCACACTAATTCCAGAAAGAACCTCTTCCCACCACTTTCGCATGCCTCTTCTGCAACCACGAAAACTCAGTCTCGGTCAAGCTCGACAAGAAAGCCGGTGTTGGGCAGCTAGACTGCCGTGTTTGTGGACAAAAATTCCAATGCGCGGTCAACTGTACGGCATCAACACATTCTGCGTTAGGCGCATTGTTTACTGACTTTGCGACAGATCTGTCCGCTGCGGTTGACGTCTATGGCGAATGGGTTGACGCAGCCGGTATGTCTACAATATCCTACAAGCGAATCTATCGACAAATACTGACTCTGTTTAGATGCGGTCGCTAAGGAGGACAACGCGGATCCCGGCTACGGTGGAACATCTCGAGCAGGACGAGCCGGAGGCAACCGAACGGCGGTCGAAGAAGACTACGACGATCACTACGGAGAGGATAATGAATACTGAACGTTTCTTTTATGCGCCCTGTATCAATACCAATACTTGCTACACCCAACTTTCGACAAACCCGTGTTTTGCGCTTGCGATCCGTTGGAATGTGTGACCGTTGCGATGACTCTTCCCTCAGATGGTGTAAAATCGGTCTCCAAAATCTCCAAGGCCAGGAACAATATAACTGTTGAATGGTCAGCATGCGCGTCAGTCGGATCGAATCTCCATACTTTTTCTCGTCCAGGCCCTGCAGATGTTTGGTCAGTCAAAGGTCTCCAGCGACACATGCAAGCGATATCACAAACCTCATCGATGAAAGCCGTGACGACCCTCAAGCGGGGGAATTTGGCAGAAAAGTTCTTGACGCCTTCAGGGCTTGCAATCAAGTTGAGGAACAGGATGTGCTCCTCAGGCACGCCTCGGGCCTTGAGCACTTGGACTGCCATGGTAGCGGAGCCACCTGCACGATTCCGTTAGAACAATCCGGCAAGCATGAATAGTAGAACAAAACGGGATTATGTCGTACCAGTAGCAAACATGGGATCCAGGAGAAGCACCCATCGGTCAGCAATATCCTCGGGCAACTTATCGTAGAAAAGCTTGGGCTGAGCCGTTTCCTCGTCACGCTGGATCAAGATCTTTCCAATACGAACAGAACGGCAGCAGTCGCGGAGACCTTGTTCCATAGCCTCACCAGCTCTCATGATGGAAACGCCGCAAATCTTGCCCTGGAACATGAGACCATTGTAGGTTCGGCCTATGGGCGTAGTGACGGTATGCTCAATGACGGGCAAGTGGTTAAGACCCTCTTCGACAAGAAGTCGAATAATTCGGTTGGAATAAAAGATAAAGTCTGCTCGCTCCGTCTCTTTGCTACGGATCATCCTGGATATTCTCAGCTCCATGGCATGGGGGCCCAATTAGGGAAATGGACATACGACAGTAGGGCAATGAGCTGAGGGGTCTGAGGCAGGACATGGACATTGTCTAGATTGACATCGACCGAAACGGTGGCACTGGGCTTCTGCTGATGGGTACGGTATGAGGGACCGACAGGTGTCGTATGAGTATCTTGAGTAGTCTTGTCCGCCATGTTAGCGGTTTGCTGGTAGTTAGTATTTGGAGTAAGCGGTGATGGCGGGGGTTGGTTCAAATTGTTGCACAGCTCAAATATTTCCGAGTGGGCAAGCAGAATACAATCGGAGTTGTGAGATTGAACAATGGTGTTTGGTCCAATATAAGAAGTTTAGTACAAGATTGAATGTGGGAGAGAGGAGCTTGGTATCAAGATGCTCGAGCCCTCGAGGATAAGAGAGTCCGTAGCCCTGCAGTGCCCGCTCGCTACCCTGCTCTTTAACGAAGCCACATGCATATGCGCAAAACGGGGGATGCAAATCGGCCGGCGGCGCGGGGATCTCTTCACAGAGTCGGAGGAGACCGCGTCGCATGGATTCAAGATAACCTACAGTGGAGATGAGATGAGAGAAACAAAGAGAGTGGCGCAGTCAGTTTGTTTGAGTTGGAAACGTTATGAGCATGAGCAAAAGTAAATAATTATCCTTTGTTATGTCTACCAAGATTGTTCGACTTGGAAGCACAGCTTATTTTGGCATCCTTTCTCTGCTAGCAGCCGAAGGTGACCTAAGCTTTATGCTAAAGGCGGCACTAGAGCCGCAACCCTCCAACGTTCCATTGAACAACCTTCCCTGACTGTGATTCACTAACAATAAGACCCTGGATATCAATCATTCACCTGTCTCAGAAACACCTCCTTTCATCCCACTGCATGCACCTGCATCTGTAGCAACGCGCCACATGCTTGGCCTCTTCTTCTCCAGGCGGGTTCAAGCAGCTTGCCGTTAACTGTTACTTCCCTTGTGCATCGTCATCATACCTTAGTACCTCATCACCTCTCATAGGCCTCAGTGTATGGCCTAGTTCAATCTCAACCTCGGTCGCGCTCACATCATAACGCCTATTTCGCTATGGCATCACGAAATGGCTCGGCCGCGCCCGTCCAGCGAAAGATTGTGACGTATGGCAAGCCTTCGCGCAAGCGCTTTATGCGCGACGCGATGCCGCTTCGGACCTCGGAATCATTCACTGTTCCATCCAACCGCCCCGACTCTGCCGAAACTGTCGAAAAACCATCGAAGCCGTCGCTACCGAGATCAACATCGGATCCATCCCCGAGACCTCCTGTCGACAGTCGATCCGATGAACCAAGCCGCGCGAAAGCCGGGGAAGGACAGAAGGCGAAGGCGAAGGCGGAGTCGCGCGATGTTATAGACTCCAGGAAACGAAAGCGCGCACAAGCTACGTTGCCTGAACCGATCGAAGAGGAACCAACAATTCCTCCGCAAGAGAAATCAAAGCCTGCGACTACACTGCCGCGACGACCGTTGGCTGGTGCCTCCCAAAACGATGGCAAAGCCGCCCCTCATCCTCGGCGTGATCCTATCATGAAGAAAAGTCCCAAAGATACAGCTGCTCGATCCCGTCCTCTCCCTCGAAGTAAATCCGACATTCCGACTACCAAGACCACCTCAAGCACGACACTAGCAACGTCTAAGAGCCGCGAAGAGGACATAACAAGACCAAAGAAACGACGCCCACGACTGATTGATGCCTTGGCTGCTCAACGGGCAGAGAGCCCAGATTCCGATGATTCCGCTCCTGAGGTAGAGGAGCCCAATCCTCCATCCCAGACGAACAGCGGAGCGGATAGTGGAGTGGCAACTCCCTCCCAACAATCACAAAACAATTCTCAGAACCAATCGCAAGATTCTACGATATGGCCGAGAAGCCGCCCTGCAGTTGCGCTGAAAGGGAGAAGAGTCAAGTACACGTATGGTCAATCTCGGTCAATACTGAGTGAGTCTTCCTCGAAACTCAGCGAGCCCGGCGTAGGAACAAGCATGCCGACTGCAGAAGAAGAGCTGGACGCGCTTCTCGCTACGCCCCCAGAACCTATCAATCCCGACCCCTTCGCCATGGACGACGATGATGATCTGGATGAAGATGGCGATGTTCGACCTGCAATTAAGAGCGTGCATGAGCTACGGCGAGCTGGGGCAAATAATCGTTTCGCCGACGAGATGGAAGACTTGCTTGCTCGGATAGGAACCCCCAGCAGCTCGTCTTCTTCTATGAGGAGGACCGCATTATTAGAGCTTTCCCAGAAGCTACAGCGCAAAGAGTTCATCAGCCAATTTCGTGATCACGCGACCCGCGACAAAGTTGCCGCCAACATCGGCCAGGAGGAGGATATCATCAGCGGATTTGCTCTGTCGGCTGTTCTTGTTACTTTTCTCAATTTCAGCCCAGCAGCGCATCTTCTTCAACAACTGGTTGATGACGGGCTAGGGAAACTGCTCTGTGTTCTTCTGCGGGCCCCTGAAGATATCGACGAAATTGCATCGCGCAAGATGAGGATTTCTAAAACGAGCAGAGCCACTTTGAGCGACGTGAAGAAGACACTAACGAAGCTGAACATCTGGCAGGGACGTCGCCCAGAACAACTCTCCCCTCGGACACTTGCACTGCAACTATTGAACATTGTGTGTCAACGAGTTGATGCAATGCATTCTTCACTAGTTGTCAAAGACGTTGAGAGTGATCTTGAGCCCATCATTGACCGCTGTGTAAGCGCAAATCCAAGGACTGATGCAGTATTTGCCCTTGTTGTATCAATCCTGGAGTCTCAGTCTGGGCTGGCCATGGGTGACGAGAATGAAATCACATGGATTGCACAACAGACAACCCAAGTGGCCCGCTTCCTCGAAAACAGTCTACAACAATGGCCAGACAAGCCTGGAAATGTCGAGACAGCAACTCTGAAACTATCGATCAACATGTCCAACACAACACATGGAGCGGCAGCTTTCAGCGACAAGATTCTGTTGTTGAGTTTGTCAAAGTGCATTCTCTCAGGATTCAAGTCAGCTCTAGACGCGTTGAGTAACCGACGACTAAAGGAGGAAACTTATGATGGATTACTCCTAGTGCTCGGTGTGGCCATCAACGTTCTGGAGCACTGCGCACCTGCACGAGAGAACATCGTCGGTGAGCAATTGGATGGCCTGGTGACGGTATACTTGCAGAACCAGGCTTTAATGCGAGAGGTAAGCATGACCATTGTCCATTGTGGTTCTTAGCTAACAAGAATGAAACAGGCGGATTCGGTAGAAAAGTCAAAACTCGGTGTGGCGTTTGGCTATCTTTCCGTTCTGCTCGGCTACCTGTCTCTCGTAGACTCAGCCCAGCAACGGTTCGCACAGCAGGCGGGAGGCGGAGGGCTTTCGGGCCTTATTGGATCAATCAAGGAGTTCATTGGAATGTACAGATCTGTGGATAACAAGGTGACTGAGCTTGAGGGGCTTGTCAACGACCTACAACGACGGCAACGGTTGACTATATAGAGAGATGACCTGGACTGGGGAGCATTTTTTGGGACAATGTTCTGAGTACGACTTTTGCTTTTTTAACATGGGCGTCGAGCCAACGCTGGTACATTTGCTAGCGAAAATGTGTGTAGCTGAGGAGGACCGATTATCAAAGAACTATCTACCAAATGTTTGCTGAACACAAATCATATCATGATCAACTTCCCACGTCCAGCTGAGAGTATCATCCATAATTGTTCTAGAAATCTTCCCATTTTGATTCAATACATAATTCGGTGTATAATTTATGCATCAAATCATAACGCTAAGCCCAGCAAGTTCAAGTTCAGGTGGACAGGGGAAAGGTTGGGCAGTTACGTACCGCTGTGTATGATGCAAACCTAAGGGAGGGGGAGGGGTTCTTGTTGGAGGAAGAGATCCGGTGGGGGTTGCTCCCGTCAGGAATGACCGTACGTAGTAAGGAAGTTCCGTCACCTTTGGCTTTAACCTTGCAGTTGCATGTACAGTTGATTTGATTTGACGTGCACCTGAAGTTCCAGGCCATTAGTTACACATCATACATACACCATCGTCATCACCAGCACTCGCTTTCTTTTTTACCCTTCTTTTTCATCGTCCCGCTGTTGGTCTCAGTTTCTGTACGCCCGATCCTACTCTTTTTGGGCGCGAATAATCCTTTTGACGTTTAACAATCGAATAACCAGTTTTAAACTTTGTTGCACTCCTGAGCGATTGCGACTTAACGCTGTTTCACCATGCCTTCTCCCAAGCAAAGAAAGGTCGCCATTGTCGGCAGCCGCTCGGTCGGTGAGTTTCTTCATCTCTTCACAGTACCTGATTCGATTACTGACAGGATGGATCACTAGGCAAGTCTTCACTGGCGGTGCGATTCGTTGACGGCCACTTTGTCGACAGCTATTATCCTACGATTGAGAACACTTTCAGCAAGATGATTAAGTACAAGGGGCAAGACTTCTCGACTGAAATCGTCGACACTGCAGGCCAGGACGAGTACAGCATCCTCAACTCCAAGCACTTTATCGGTATTCATGGCTACATGCTTGTCTACTCAGTATCATCACTCCCCTCATTCGAGATGGTGCAGGTGATTCGTGAAAAGATTCTTAACCACTTGGTGAGTCCCCTTGGTTCCTTGAACAAATAGTTCAAAATAGCTGACAGGAATGCCGTTGTCTAGGGCACTGAATCTGTTCCTATCGTGATCGTGGGCAACAAGAGCGATTTGCGACCCGAGCAACGACAAGTAACCCCCGAAGATGGTCAGAGGGTCTCGGAGAAGATACAATGCGGCTGGACCGAAGCGAGCGCACGATATAACGAGAACGTGGGCAAGGCTTTCGAGCTCTTGATCGCACAGATTGAGAAGGCACAGAACCCCGGCGAGGCACCAGCCGAGAGCAAATGCATTCTCATGTAAATGCAATTGCAATCGGTTTACTAGAGGCACATCACATTTGCCAGACGATCACGATCACGATGATTCGGGGCCGCGGGGCGGTCCACAAGCCAAGTCCAGCCAGAGCCAGAGCCAGCACCAGACAGACCTTGTCGTTCCACGAGGTCAAAGGGGCACAAGGTGATTCGGGACCAGGACACGGGCCATGAATGAGGCGCCCTCTTTTGGTTAAATTCTCCGTTCCGTTGTTGCTATCGGATTTGTACCACCCAAGTAGTACCAGTTTCTTCTACCAGCTTGGTCTTTGCTTTTCTTGTTCTCGTTTTGCCTGCCTTTGCACAACTAGAGTATATGGTTCAAATCAATGGGGTCTGGGTATGGTTATGGGTTTGCTTATTAGAAAAATTCTCTTACTTCTCTGACTCGTGTTCAAGTGCATGTCCTGATTCATGACCGACCTCGAATGACTGACTGACTCCTCTCACCTTGGCTTTGAATAGTCTTGCAAGGATGTAGAGACTTGCAACTACCGATACGTACCTGGTTGGGGCCCTTTTACCCGGTTTTCTAGAAAGAATCCAAGACCCCAACCTCTCGGTGTCAGTCAGTAGCTCGTCAGGTAATTGGTTCCCGACATTTGATGATGCCTTGGTTAATTGCTGGCCGTGCTTAAGTCCCCGGGCGGTCTGCATCTGCGTCACCGAGATTGGACCATCATGTGAATGAGGATGGATATTGAATTCGGGCGTTCCCGCTATCGGCGGTGCGGGTTACATTGACCCGGGTTATCATCCGGGACCGGACGCTATCGCAAGATCCGCGGTGTTTGTTTGAATGAGTGTGACTTTTTAGTTGTGATGATGTTTTGGTGTTGCTTGAATCCTAAGACATTGGAAGGTTACTCTATGTAGTGCCTACCCTAAAAGTACGGACAGGTGGTACGTGTGCCACCATCACAGCCTCACTACCTACAGGCTACATCTCACCGTGTCCAATTCTTTGTTCTTTAACTTTCATTGACTCTTTATCACGGCTTTTAGACAACACGAATAACGTTATTGCATTTTGGAAACCATAGACATATAAACTTTGCGACAGCTTCTTTTATCGTTCACCCGCCTTAATCTTTTCTCATCATTTTCACTTCCTCACACCGTAACCTCATGTCATAAACCTCCAAATGTTCGACTCAGAGCCCTGTCCGTACTGCGGATTCAAGCCGGACCAGGGCGAATATGAACTTGTTCTTGTGTGTCCTCACCGATCTTCTTACCGCTGCTTACCTTGAGTCGAGACTAAAACATGCATCACCCCTGACTAGCACATCGAGGAACACCACCCGGACTCAGCGAAGTCGCTCTTTGGCGCCTCTGCCGATGAGCCCGTCCCGTGTCCAGAAGACGGATGCGGTGAGCTTGTTCCGCGAGACGAGCTACCTTATCACCTAGAGCTTCACGAGCTCGAGGCGCAGGACGTGACGCCCGAACCCGAGCCCAAGCCTGCCGCAGAGCAGCGGCCGTCTGTACCTCGGAAATCGGAGCCGCCGCCAAGGGAGAGCTCGCGCAAGCAAAAGAAAGTCAGCACTATCCAGGCGTGGAAGGATCTTTTTTCAGGGCATAGCAGTAGGTCGGGTCCTAGTCGTGAGAGCAGTACCAGTAGTCGGACGCGGCACAAGACCAAGAGGGAGGAGGCTGGTATATCAGAGAGCCATGAGAGACACTCTCGAAGTAATGGAGAGCGAAGTCGACAATCTGGTCGTCTAGGGGTACCTAAATCCCCGACTTTCGGTTCCGTACGATGGCTAATAATGGTGTAGAGATCCGAGCTTGGCAGGTTTGCGCATGAGAAGAAGATGCCCTCATGGCTGGTAGAACTTCTCCAAGATAAAGGACAGGTTATTGGTATTGGTGAGTTTGCTTCTCATAACTCCTGTACCATGATAACTGACAGGGCGGACAGGGGTGTTGGGCGTTCTCGGTCAACTCCTCGAACAAAGCAGCTCAACTCAATGCGCCTACCTATGCCATCCTTCAGTGCACCATATATCCAAGCTACGGCGAGAAGGTGAGTACTATGGACTGGGACTGGTGTGGACTTTCACGAAGACAGGGGTATCTGACAAATCTAGGTGGCTTCTGCGGTTATCGAAACATCCAGATGCTCACGTCGCATATCATCACTGCTGAAATCCCAGGCTCACAGCATTTCGGAAGCACCTTTCCTACTATCTTTGAGATCCAAGAACTCATCGAGAATGCTTGGGACATGGGAATCAATGCTCAGGGAAGGGCCGAGACAGGTGGTGTCAAGGGGACACGAAAGTACATCGGAACGCCAGAGGTATTGTGTCCCGTATCCTCGTCCATAGGTGCAGGTAGCTTACAAAAAGCAGGCACAGGCTGTATTTCGCAGCTTGGAGATAACGTAGGTCGGCCACGAACCGAAATCGAAAAGCATAGCTGATGTTTTATAGTTGCTCCGTGCAAGCTTTTAAGGACAAGGAGCGCGGCAAGTCAAAACATCGTCTTTTCGAAGCTATTGAAGGGTACTTCCAAAGCGGCATCTCAAACGTGGAAGACCGAATTCATCTCACGAGTCTACCGCCAATCTATCTTCAACACCCAGGTAAAGATGATACAGGATCACCTACATTGTAACCGGATACTGAACATCAGGGACAGGACACTCCTTGACAATCATCGGTTTCGAGAAACAAATGGATGGCCACACGAACCTCCTGGTATTCGACCCCAGCTTCCGTGATTCTACCAAGATTACAAGCCTAGTCGGCAAAGAAGTCCACCACAAACCCTCCTCTATCGATGGGTCCCTGCAGCCGTACCGTCGCGGCTCGAGCTACTTCCGCAAGTACAACCAGTATGAGGTGCTCTAGTAAGTCATTTCGTCCTTGTATGCATCTCGTCATCAATACTCATAGACCTTGCAGCCTTACAGAGTACGCCGCCATGTCTTGATCAGCCCTAGGACTAGTTTACTGCTGCTCATTGAACCAAGCCTGTAGCTTGGCCAGCGCTCGGCTACGGTGAGAGATCTTGTTCTTCTCCGTCTTGTCCATCTCGGCAAATCTGTAAAGGTCAGCGGAGAATAGCTTTCGGGGTAAGGCTTTGACATACGTTTGGCCCTCGTACTCAAAGACGGCATCCCATCCTGTTAATAGGTCAGCGTATATCCTCTGCGTGCTTAGTTCTAATACATACCAAAGTCGGGAGGTCCTCGGGGGGGCACAATCTTGCCCTGCAGAGTGTCAGTACAGCTAAAAGAAAAGACCCAAGAAGTTTCCTACCGGGCAACGGCCTTGGAAAATGATGACCTCCTCGCCAGGTCCAGCACAGTAACCAAAGGTGCAGACGGCTTCGGCAGACTTATCAGTGTAGGCAGCCAACAGGTTGTTCAAGCCCTGATGACCGATCGAAGTCATGAACCACTTACTTCATAATCATCAGTACTTGATATTCTTAAACTGCGAAATAGCAGCATCAACTTACATGTACACTCCAGGAAGACCACTAAGGGCATTGTAGCACAGCGCTGTATCCTCGACCAGCACGGGGCCTTTCACCTGTATTATTGTTAACCAAATTTCTTTATTTGAAGCGTTTGTAAAATAGATAGATACACACCAACTCAGCCGCTTTACGACACTTGTACTCTGTGACTCCCTCAAGGGTTCCCTGCACCTCCTCGAGATCGATGGGCTGGCTGAGGACCTCAATCTCCGGCTCAAGAATGGCCTTGACCTCACGCAGCTTACCGGCGTTGCCAGTGATAAAGTTGACTTTGTGCGCAGCCATTTTTGCTGTTTCTTTACTCGTTTTTCAGCAGAAAAAAAAAAGGTGAGTGATTCGAAAGACAAATTTCGCTGAATATATGCTTAAATAAACAGAGGATACGACCGTGAAAGTGAGTCAACCGGCGAAGATAATGGAGCTGAACATTAGCTCCCCACAGTGATTGTACGGGAAAATATGCACTTAACAAAGTGAAGCCCTCCAGTAGAACGATTCATGTCAATTCGTAGCCTGCCCTAGGCTTGCATCTAAAAATCTATTTTCACCAACCGAGTCCACGCCCCGAAATATCCATTCCCATCGCACTCAAGCCCTTTTTGTAGTATAGATCCGTAAAATCGCATCTTCAATAACCTTTTTAGTTGTCTTCTGTAGACCCTTTTATTGCTCGCTGTTGTCCTTCTTCCACTGCTCAAGCCAGGCTACTATGCGATCAACATTGGTGTCCATCTCATCAGACGTGTTGCTTGTGAGCTCAATGACAATCTCCTCGTCGAATGCCTCGTGAGCTTCTTGTAGAAGAACCTCCATGATCTCAGAGTCAAGGTTTTCCTGAAGTTTAGAATCGGGATAGTTTCTGTACATCAAGACAGATTAGCAAATGCTTGTTTACCATACTCAAAACTCAAAGATAGGGTTTAGTGATAATGGCCACGTACCTCGCTGTGAGACGATCATAGAGCGTTGAGGAGTCGACACGTAGCACTACGACGAGATCTATCCAGCTCTTGGGGAATAGATCGCAGGCGTGCCAGTCAATGATGCATCCACCAGCCTTAACCACATCCTCGATGGCATCCAACAACTGTGACAATGTTAGTCATTATTATTATCTCAATCTCAAGAACAAGTTCTCGCTGAGGACCAATCCTCAGTGGAAATGCAATCGTCACTCACCTTATCCTCATCCACAATCAAGCTGTGGTACTCATCGCTCCATCCTTCATGGCACTCCTTGTCCTTGACAACTTGGTTGACTGAGAGGTGACGCAGTCCAGTTCGTTCCGCAAGACTCTCGCAGTGCGTCGTCTTTCCGACACCGGGCGTACCCGTAATAATAATATTGGGAGATTTTCGTGTGGTCATTTTCGTAGCTTTTCCGTCTTGATCTATGGTTGCAGAGATTGATGGGCTCTTTGCTTTGGGTATCCTTCGAAATGCAGCTATGCAGAGCTGAGCGATGCGACTAAAGGGGCGTGTAGACTCGATAGTTGCATCACAAACTTCAACACCATAAAACATTCACTGAATATCAAGCGGGCACAGTAGCATGTGAACAGGTAATAACCACGATTTCGCTTCGTACTCTCGTCTCTCAGACTCTCCAATACAGCCGTATCTCATCTTACAAAGAGAGTCGAGAACAACTACACTCACCGACTCGCGGAGAGGTCAGAGTCGTTCTCGCTCTGTATACATGATGCCGTCCAGATAAAAGGAGGATAGCCCTTAGATCTGCCTCAGTTACACGCCGCCATTACAAAATTCGACATCAAACACCCTGAAAATGCGGCTTCTATCCCTTATGTGCGTTTGGAATGCCTAAACCAGCTTCATTATCGCCTACTGTTCTACCTCCTCCTCATCAACGCCGGCGAGCTCATGCTGGCCATCTTCATAATCTTCGCCATCAGTGTAGTCGAACTTCTCCTGCTGGGCGATAGCTTGTGCTGAGACAATCTCGGCTAGCCTCTTGAGACGAGGAGTTTGGAGCCCTGAACAAACCGGTTAGCTTCAAAAGTACGGTAATGCAAGTCCTTTCACATGTTACTTACAAGAGGGGGTATAGGTCTCGAGTGCTGTGATGACTCGAGGCTCAGCAATCTCGTAAGGACCACTGTCGTCCATGTCGACGGCCTGGAGGAGCAGAACATCACTCTTCTCAGTCACGCGCGAGGCAACTGCCTTCATGATCTCGCCATTGATAGGCTGCTCGTAATCGGCAACCAGGTATTGGTTGAGCAGCTTCTGGATCTGGTTTGGTGATAGCCTATGATTGTCAGTATAATGTCGTATCGTAGGCTTGGGCAAGTACTTACATCCAGCAAATGTCCTGAATGATTTCGATATCATTCAGGGTGGCCTTCTTGAGTTGAAGAAGCTTGGTTGCTTGCTGTGTAATTGTTAGCATAGTTCTCAACACGCTCACAAGATTGAACTCACCATCAAATGCTCCAGCTGCAGTGTGCCTTCAGGCATGTCGTGGCTCTTACACCATTCCTCAATGCGCGTGATGTTGTAGTTAATCTGGAGACCACGCTTCCAAGAGAGGAAATTTCGTCGCATGAGCAGGTCGTTGAACGCTGTCACACCCACTAATCGCAGGAGCTCAGTGATAGTCTGCGTGATGATGGAGTCTTCCAGGTAGTACGCCTTCATCGCACGGAAGACGCTGTTCAGCAGGCTGAGCAGGTTGTCCATGCTATAAGCCGGAGTCGAGTTTGACTGAAGGAGCTTGCCCAAGAATCGGCTGCTTTCGTTGGTAACGAAACCTGGAAGAGACTGGGACTCGATGATGGCGGGAATGATCATCTTGTGCAGCTTCTTCTTCAAGACCTTCATCCAGGTGTGGTAGATGTTGAACTCAAGACTCTCAAGGTCGTGCTTGACGATTTCCAGGAGTCGGTCGTACTCATAGTTGTCCGACTTCTGGGCCTCATACCAGTCCTCAGCGAGGAACACGAAGGACAGCATCTCGTGCACGTTCGACAGCCAGAAAGAGCCGGGGTTAATGGCCTCATCACCATCGTGCTGCATCACCTCCTGCTGGATGGACTGCATAACGTTGGCCAAAAAGCGTTCCGATTCCTTGACAAAACCGTTGTTCCACATCTCTGATGTAACCAAGTTGATGAGGTATGAAGGGAACAGCACCTCCTTGTCTGATGGTGGAGGAGTAGTGTTGGGAGAGGGGATCTTAAGGTTTCGGATCAGTCCCATCGTCACCTCCTCATTGAGGCCATCCTCGTCCGCGAGAAGCGTCTCGAGCTCCATTTCGATATTATCGACGCCAGGAAGGAAGGTCGAGCCAGAAAGGTTCTGACGATGCGCCGTGCTAGTAACAGCCATGGAAACCGGCCGAGGGTTATAAGCACCGCTAAAGCGATCAAGTTCGCGTGGTTCCGCCCCGGCACTCCGACGCTTAGGTTTCTTGGACGAGACAAGGTTGATGAGTCCAGAGGGTGCTGCTGCTGCAGGCGCCGTCCCATTGGCAAGCTCTCCGTTGACAGGGGCGTTCCTTCGAGCCAGCTCGAGGGCGTCTCGAAGAGACTCCAGCTCCTGTCTGAGACTCATGTTGTCCTTCTCGTGTTGAGTGCTTGACCTCCTTGCTGTCTCCAGCTCTGAATTTGTGGTCCGTAGAGACTCTCGAAGTTCTCGCTCCTCCTCTTGCATCCTCTTGATGTTGGCCGTTGACTCGTCAAAGGCCACCTGAAGCTTCTTCATCTCATCCTCCATCGCTTGCAGTCGGGCGACCGCAATACCCGCCTGGTTCGCTTCCGTCTGAAGCTCCTTTGTTCGGGCTTCAAGATCGTTGTGTCGCTTCTTCCAAGACTTGATCTGTCCCTCATAGTTCTCCACTTGCGATGTAAGACCCTTGTTCCTCTCCTTCATCGAGCCCAAAGACTGCGTCAACTCAACAACCTTGTTTTCAAGCTTGTATGAAATCTGCTTCAGGTCACGAGCCTCCTCACGGACCTTCTTGTAATCCTTTCGAGCCGACTTTCCGCGCCACAGGCTCTGGATGAGGACCACCTTCTTGCGGTATTGTCTCCAAGCCAGAAGCTGTCTGCGTGATCTCCAAGAACGCTGGATCTTGAGAGCGGCATTACCGAGACGTTCCTCCATAATGTTCTTTCGGCGCAAGTATCCCTTGGCGGCAGACTCGAAGAGAACCATATCCCTCCTGATGACAAGATAGGCTTTACGCTGCTTGGATCCCCTCCAGACACGCTGAATGGTAATGGCAGCCCTGACGGTACGAAGCTCCTGGGCTTGTTTTCTGGCCTTCCATGACCTGATGGCAGCCTGTGTCATGATGATCGCCTCGCGGGCCTCGAGGTAGCGGCGTCGGTAGTACTTGGCTCTCAGGTTCTTCTGGATCATGATGGCACAGTCATTGAGTCGGGTAGTGCGAAGGTTCTCCAGGAAGGCGAGCATACCAGCTCGGAAGAAGATCTTGGTGAGACCAAGCTGGTACTTGTCCATGCCCTTGCTGCTACTTGTTCCGAGCGCCTTCTTAAGAATTGCATCGGCCATTTCGCGGATCTCAGAAGTCCATTGGTCAGATCTCACCAACATGTAGTAACGAAGGGCAAACTCCTCATAGGTCCAACGAGTAGGGTAACCAGCACAACTAATGCGCACCGTCTCGAGGACACCACAAGCACGCAGCTGGCTAAGAACCATAGGTCCCTCGAACTTCCATGCCTCCTTAGCCTCGTTGGGCTTGATACATCGAATGTAGTGGACATCAGTGTTGTTGATGGTGCTCATAAGCTCAATGAGCGAAGATCGGAAGATACCACCCAGCGTAGGCTTCCTGTTGACGGCCACACCGATCTTTCTACCAGCAGCGGGCTTAACGGCATTGGAAGAAGATGAGGCGGCATCCTTCTCTCGAACAGCTGAGGCGGCTTCCAGAACCCCCTTCAGGAAGTCATTGCTTGTCGCACGCAGAACAGCCATGTGCTCGTCAGGGACGGTATCTCGGTTCTTCTCGATAAAGCCTTCGGACTCGTAGGTAACGTCGATGGCATAATGGCAGACGGTGAAAGCAGACTTGCCGAACCTGGGTTTCTTGTAGAACTTGTGCTTGTCGGGAGTGAAGTTGTGATGAAGCTTGGTTACAAACTGCTCATCCGAACCCATGGGCAGACGAGACTCTTCGTCAAGCAAAGACAGAATACCCATTCGGCCCTCGATCAAGTCAATACAAGGCTGGTTGTCCGAGAAGTCGATAAATGTCCAGTCGATCTGCTCCCTAAGATATTCTTCCTGCTCTAGCTTGAAGACATGCTGGTTGAACTCCTGTTGGAGCTTCTCGTTGGCATAGTTGATACAGAACTGTTCAAAGGAGTTCTTGGCGAAATGCTCGAAACCGTAAATATCCAGAACACCAATGAATGAGGTCACCCGGCTCAAAACCTCTTCGGCAGCCAAGCTGTGGTTGATGATGTCGACAAGCCAGTCGAACAGGCTTGAGTAGATGAACTTGGCAACGGAGTCTCGGACAACGATGGCCTGAGCTTGACTGAGATTCGAGGTGATCTTCTCGCCACGAGTAACGAGCTGCTTCTTGACAATCCATCTGGAAAACTCCTCGGCCTTGACACCGAGAATACCACAGGCACGCTCCAAAGAAGGCTCGTTAGGAGCCAGAACACTGTCATTGCGGGACGCAGTAATTTTGACGTTTCCGAGATGCAGAAGACCAGCCAACAGCTTGAAGATGTCCGATTGCTGAGCGGCCGTAACACCAATGGTTGACAGCGACTTCTTGGTCGCCTCGAACTCGGCCTTGTCATCCACACCATCAATTGTCGGGCAGTTTCCTTGGTTCAGATACTCAAACTCTTCGATAGGCAAGAGGCTTAGCTCTTCCCGCTCCTTGTCTGAGGCACCAGCAATAAGCTGATAGAAGATGTGGTAATTTCGCTCCTTGAGGGGCTGGAATACCAATCGAGAACGCTCAAGGAGGTACGTCCTAATCTTTGCACCGATAATATTTGTGTGCTCGTCAAACATAATCTCGATATACTTTCCGAATCGGGACGAGTTATCGTTTCGAGTCGTCTTGGCGTTACCGAACGCTTCCATGATAGGGTTGGTCGCAAGGATCTGCTCTTCCGTCTCGCTCATGGACTCGGCGCCTCGCTTGGAGCGGCCACCAGGATTGTCGGGTGACTCTCTGGTAGCAAAGTATCGCATGATGTATTTGGCACTGACAGTCTTACCAGCACCAGACTCTCCGGATACAACAACAGTCTGGTTCTTCTTGTCGCGAAGCATGTCCCTAAGCCAACGTCAGTAAGAGATTCAGCCAAATTGCGAAAGCTTGGTCTTACATGAAGGCCTCCTCAGCAATAGCGAACAGATGAGGTGCCTGGGTCGCTCGCTGTCTTCCAGCATAAACTTGAACCATGCCTGGGACATAGAGGGAATCGACTCGCGCGAAAGGGTTGGTAGCAATGAGGACGATACCACTGTAAGTGTAGATCTCCTTTTGCAGATATCGTAGTCGAATTGCCTGCAGCACTGCAAGGTGTCAGCATCCACTTTGCGAATCTCAACATGCGGGCAGTGTTTCGAGGTCGGACATACCAGCAGGTTCGTTGAGATGAGACAAATTTGTAAGATCATCGCTGGCTTCGAGCATTGTCGGGTTCATCAGAGGAGGGAGAGACGGATGGTTGCCGCTCAGGAGGGCCTCCGCAGTGACCTCGATATCTTTGGTCTGGTAGGGATACGGTCAGTATACGTGTCGCGGACGAAATACCAATGGTATCATCAAGAACAGGAAAACAGAAGCTTACCTCGCCGTTCTCGAGCTGGAAGGTGAGCTTGACTTTAGAGCCATCATCAGTCTTGTTGATGAGCTCTGAAGCCACCCAACCCTCAGCAGTATCTGGCTGCCATGCTCTTGTGCCAACCTCGTAGGCCGATGCCATGATGGCGGTATGACCTGGCGCAAGGCCGGTTTGTATAATAGCAGAAGTTGAAGGCGACTATGTCGAAGCGGTATCGGCGATAGAGGTACTAAGGGGCTGAAAGGCGGTAGGATGCATACATTCGCCAACAGCTGTTGTAGTGAAGCAACACGGCCTGCCGGAGAAGAATATGTGTCGTTAAACGTCGCCGGTAAGAAACGTAAGAGGCGTGACGCGATCTATGCAACCCACAAAGCTCGTTTGGAGTCTGCGGTCGAACGGTTGCTAGATGCTTTGCGCAAATCGTCGAACTTTTGGTACACCGGTGCCCCGTAATCCAAAGAAGTACGGAAGCAGAAAAAGGACCCTGGAAGGGCGGGAGAAATGAGCTTTCTGTCCCTTTCTCTCTTCCCACGCAGGACACAGAATACTCGCCGACAAGGGATCGAGTAAGATAAAGTCGCACAAGGCAAGGCAAGGCAAAACGAAAGACCTTGAGAAGTCAAAAGTTAATGGATGCGGTGATGCCAGCACGCGTTTTGCTCCTGATTGAAAGGGCCGGATGGATGCTGCAGCCGCACGGGGCACGTTGGAGAGGTCGACGAACAGGGGGGCGGGGCATGGACTGTTAGACGATCCTAGTACCTAGGGGTTCAGTGATGGGTATTTCCACCTATATTTCACAGACTAAAAATACAAATCATTATCCGTTCTAGTACCTCTTCCACTACGACGCCCACCCAGCCTTCAGTTCCTGGAAGCTCCTGGCTTCAGAAGAATTAGGGGCTCTACCTGGACAGTCCCGCGAGCCAATGAGGGGCCGACCCGTCCGTCTTTGGCTCTGTCTTGGTCTTCCTTGATCCGGGGTGAGAACAAGCGAACCCGACAAATGCGTTTTCCTGGATATAGAGACTCGATTTGAGTCGACACTGTGTCATGCCGGTCAAGTCAGGGAATTGGAAAACAGTCTCAGTCGGTGAGCGAGCAGAATACCTAGAGGAGGCATGGAATATTGGGGTCCAATTAGAGCTAAAGCTCAAAGGGTGTTCTGCCGCAGACCCCCTAATTGGCATTGACGATCAAACGTTCTTAGATCGAAATCACACTGTCCTGGACATCAATTTGGCCGACTGAAGCATTGATACGATACAATGGTGAAGAGAATGTTTGGGTGGGTTTGGGGTAGCTGGATTCGTCCAGTATGCAAACACACACTGCACTGGCAAAGCATTACGAAAACATGATAACTCCATTGCTGATAGTAAGCAGCATGTGAAGTATATACACATCCATGACCAAGAAATCTTTGCTGATACCAATACATGAACGAGCAAACGCGTTTACTATCCTCTAGCAGGCAGTCTACTAACAAGCTCAAAGCTGAAACTCACCATTGACATTGCTTTACAAGACTGGTCTTCCAAAAAGGGGATGCCAATTCTAAAATACTGGGGAAAATGTGAACCCTAGTAAACGATTAACCTATCCCCACCATAACCCCAAGACGGCTTCAAATCCCAAGGACAGGTCGCAGGCTCAGAGACTCAGCTACGACTTGGCTCGGAAGTCCGTTTCGGATTTGTCTACGCCAGATGCTACAAGCCTCAGCTCCTACCTATCCCAAAGGCCCGTTATGATCCACTAACCGAGTCTTCCGCAACCTTCCACGGCTATGCAAATGCAGCTTATATCATGTCCCCAACATTTATTATCAAGCCATTGTCTAAAGTCAAGAAACTTTCCAGCTGACGCCAACCACCAACAGTAACTCTATCCATGCTTACCTCAGCCCTTACGTGGGCCAATGCATGGCAACTTACACATCAAGGTCAACAAGTGATATGGGTCCTTCGGGATCTCCTCTTAATTCGCACCGGATTGATCCTATTTTGGTATTCTAAGTTGCGTTGAAGCTCAAGTGTTTCTGTCCGTTGAATTCATCCATACCATAATTACTCCATACAGTGCTACCGACTGGCTCAACCAGTCTGTTTTCGACCTTGTTCCTGGTCTCAAGCACCAGCCGCAAAACCCAGCCCCCTTTTGATCCTCGCTCAGGTATGGGGTACGTACCTGGCGATTCCATCTCTTTCGCGCAACCTCCTCCAGCCACGATCATCAAGTCGTGACATGGGGTTTCGAAATGCATTTGTTCTCATTCAAATATGCGCAATGCATCAATGCGTCAACCGTGTCCGGGGATCAGGACCGGATCAAAACGAACGGGCCGCCCCCTTTATTTCCCCCTTCTCCATGCACTTATGTCCCGTGCGTTGTTGGTCGCATCGCGTTTCTTTTCACTAGTTCAAGGGTAAGGGTTGAACCTCACAACCACAAAATGGCCCATGCCTCATCACTTAGTACAGGATGCGGGTCATGACGCGAGCTGTGCGCGAACCATTAGCTTATGATACTGAGCTTGTTTGTCTCGATTCAACTTACCGCTAAGACCCTCGAGGTTGTCATAGATATCCTTGATCTGCTCATACTTGATGCTGCTGATATCAGCCATCAGGTAGGCGTTGTCACCTCTGCTGTCGGAAATCTGCTTGTCGACGTTGTGGTCGCCAAGGATTTCGTTGACCTTTCGAAGCACACCGGGAACGTTTCGGTGGATGAAGATAACCTATCACTTTGAGTTAGCATACAGCGCTCAGTGAGACAGGCTTTCTGCGTAGACTTACACGAGCGGTGTCAGGCTCGTCCAGGGTCAGCGAACGCAGCTGCACCTCAGGAACGTTGACGCTGCCCAGAGTGATACCCTGGTTGATGTAGCGAACCAAAGCCTCGCTGACTGATGAAGGTGTTAGTGATGATTCCGACATGATACTTAGAATGCGCACATACCTTCAATACCGATAGCACGCTGAGCCTCCTCAGTGCTGCCACCAATGTGGGGAGTCAGGATAAGGTTCTTCAGGCTTCGCAAGTCCTCACCCCAGGCGTTAAGGTCGTTGGTGAAGTAGTCACCGTTGGCAGCGGGCTCTGAGGGGAAGACATCGAGAGCAGCACCAGCGACCTTGCCGGCGCGGCTAGCCTTGATGAGAGCAGGGATATCGACAACGCTACCACGGCTGGCGTTGATGAGGTAGGCGCCAGTCTTCATCTGCTCGAACTGTGTGGTGGAGATCATGTTGCGAGTCTCAGGGAGATCAGGGACATGGAGAGTAACGAAGTCGGCCTCGCCCAGGAGCTTCTCAAGAGTAGGGACTTGGTTGGCGGTACCAAGAGCCATCAGAGTGACAACATCGTAGTAGATGACGTTCATGCCCATAGCTTCAGCGAGGACAGAGAGCTGAGAACCAATGTGACCGTAGCCGACAATACCCAGAGTCTTGCCTCGAATCTCCCAGCACTTAGAGCTGACCTTGTTCCAGGTGCCACGGTGCATCTCGTTAGATCGGTCGCCAAGCTGGCGAGCGAGGGTGATGATCTCGGCGATGACAAGCTCAGCGACACTGCGCGAGTTGGCGAAAGGAGAGTTGAAGACGGCGATACCATTCTTGGCAGCAAACTCGAGGTCGACCTGGTTGGTACCGATACAGAAGCAGCCGACGACGAGGAGGTTCTCAGCCTGACGGAGAACCTTCTCTGTGAGCTTTGTCTTGGAGCGGATACCGATGACTTGGACATCACTATTGACAGCATTCGTTAGCAAATGTGGTGGGGTAGATGGAGCTCATGGACGAGGGGCAATGTGAGGCTGGCGATGGAGGGGCACAGCTTCACAGAAAAAAAAGTGAGCGATGGCGGGGTATTTCGCAAACATACCGAATCTTCTCAATGAGCTGGTCCTCGGGAAGAGAGGTCTTGAGAGCCTCGACCTGGTAGCCCTGGGCCTTCAGGATCTCCTGTCCGGTGACATTGACGTTCTCGAGAAGCAGGATCTTGATGTCCTTGGTGTTGAAAGGCTTGAGGTGCTTGGGCGCACCACGGTTAGGGAGGTTGGCGCTCCAGCTGGGAGGAGACTGGAAAGAAGCGAGGGGGGAGGTAGCCACGTTCTTGTCCCAGCTGTGAGAAACTTCGCGCTGCGCAGCAGCGGAAAGGCTACCAGCAATGTTTTGAGGAGAAGGCGTCATGACGAAATGTGGTGATCGGTCGGTGTGGTGTTGTTGGAGAAGGATGGAGGGGTCGTGGACAGTGGGGATGGTCAAAGAAGTTGGAGACCTTTGTTCGTAAGTCAAAATAGATGAGGTAGGTAGAAACAAACTGCTCGCTACCTGGGAAATAAAATTATGGTATGGTGAGTATTCGGAAATGCTAAAAAATAAACTAAAGGAATTTGGAGGGGGAGTCAATTGGCTTTATGATGCGGCAAAGTCTCCAAGCTACCTATGATGAGATGACTCTCTGGTCCACAAAGCATCCATTGCTGACACAACCGCGACGGGCCGGATCCAGCACCAGAATCAAGGTGAAGAGACCCTCTACCGACTTCCGTCAACTGACTCATCCACGTTTGATGCCATGTCTACCGAATCAAAGGGCATCTAGAGGTGTAGACGGCATCGGGGTACCCTTGCGGCTCCTAGTCACATTTGGTGAAGCTACTGTACATACATGGGAGTGGAACAACCGCACCTTACACGTTTAGCCAGAGGAAAAACTTTTACGTACGGTAGTCCGTTCTCGGCTGTCAAACACCTTTGAGTCGTTCGACGTCAAAAAGCAAAGTAGCGAGTTACAAGCCGAATATAGCCATGTTCGGCGTCTTTTGGTGACTTGCCGCTAATAGATTCATACACTTGAACCAAGCCCAGCCCTGAGAGGGACCACTTAAAAAAATGCTGCGACAGCGGGTTTTTTTACTCCTTTGACCCTTGACCGAGACCGGCAATGCCACCATGCCGTCACGCAATGGCGTCAATCTCTGCGTCTACCGGCGGCCGGTTGCTGGGACGTTTGTTACTGTTTCAAGCAGTCCCGCTGGCGGCGGTGTCTAAATATGCGGCATGGTCGGAGGTATATGCAGCTCGGTAGCGGGATGCGGCGGAGCTGAGCGGCGGATGGACGGACTTCAACTCAGACACTCTAACACTGCAGGTTTCATGCATCATGCTACTGGAACGGTTCGCCGATTAACTCATGTTTGTTCATTGAGGTTGTTCATGCAGTTGTCATCACCTCAATGCTTAGTGTTCGAACCAGCTTTGAGTCAGGGCGCATCATCAAGGTCTCGGCAAAAACGTCGTTGGCCGGTTTTAGACATCTATTCTACCCTATATCCTCATCGAGAAGAAGTCCAACATGCGCCATTTGTCTAATAACTACCTAGTCTGGATTATCAATCATCTATAATATGATACACTGTTCCTTAATACCTTCCTACTTGCCTAGGCTGTCCATTGGGCCATGAATTCTTAGAGGTGCTGTTGATATGCTACTTTTAAGTCGTTATCGTAGCTTTCCATATTCAGTACCCACAAGCTTCGATATGCATTTCTGACAACACACGGGCCACCAGTCCAGCATGCACGACACACGTCAAAGCAACACACATCAAAACAACACACTAGCAAAAGTATGGGACAAAGTCAAAGTATTGTTGCAATAACATGTATTGCGTTGTGGCAGAATCTCATTCTCTATGTATTATGCACCTGGAAAACCCTTGCACCCTTGTAAGAACCATCCGTCGTCACTACCTTACATCCATGCCAGGAACGAAATCAACGTCATTGTAAAAGCAAGCAACAAAGACAAAGAACCCCAAAAAACGAAGAAAGAGAAAAAGGCTGCAAAAAAGGAGGGCAACATAAGGTCGCGGGCCGACTTCTGCCCTCTGGCTGTGTCTATCAAAATGGTTTCCAGTCCCAGAGTTTGCTGCAAAACGGTAGGTTTTCTGCAAACGATGCCTATCAACTGACGATGCTACCTTTTGTTCTGAAAAACGGCACCGGCTGGATCGCCGACCTGCTTCAACCGCTTCCCATTTCTGTAGCCTTTTTCTTCCTGTCGTTTGCCGCCCGGCCTTTTTTCGAGGTAGGTCGGTGGCTTAGATGAAATCCTCAAACCCGATAAAAACCTTTCATGTCATGAGTGTGAATATGCGTTACGTCGCGCTCTATCGCCTCGCTCAGCTCTGTTTGCACTCGGCAGCCTCCTGCTTGGGCTTGCCTGACTCATCCTGCGCAAAAAGTTAGTTTCTTCCTGGAATCAACCAAAAACATTAAACAGGGGGAATGCATACGTCGTCATCGGACTCCTCCTCGTCATCGTTCTCCTCGCTCAAATCGTCCTCATCCTCATCATCATCGTCGTCGTCAAAGTCGGCACCCTCGAGGTCATCATCTGAGAGCTCCTCGAAAGCGAGGGCCTCTCCGGTGAACCAGTCGATAGCACGAGGAATAAGCTTCTCCTTGATGTCCTCACCGAGCTGGTAGTCGAGCTCGAGACGCTCCTCGATGTCGGACTCGGCATCGTCGTCATCGTCCTCGGTGGGAGCCTTGGGTGGCGAGAAGAAGTTGAAGAAGGACTCGGTAGGAACGGTCTTCTTGACAATTCGGGTCTGCTTTGTGTCTTGATTGCATGTTAGTAATCAAGTCAAAACTGAAAACTTAGTTTCTCATGAAAGTCACCACTTACTCTTGTTTCGCTGCTTCTTGCTCTCGACGCGGACAGTCAAGTCCTTGCCGGGCAACCACTCGATCTTGTCACCCTCAGCGTGGTCGTAGATAAAGTCACCACCGTAACCACTCTCGTTCTGGTAGTAGTAGGTCTTGGTGATGGTGGTGTTCTTGAAGAAGTCGTTGGGAGCAAACTCGAAGATCAGGCGGAAACCGGGCTTGTCGAGGTACTCCATGCGGATGTCGGTGAGGTGCTTGAGGGCAGCCTCATCGCGGTCAGTGATCATCTCGGCGAGAGAGATCTGGTTCTTCATGGCAGAAAGCCAGAACTCGGGAATACCGGAGACATTGTCGGGAATGTCGGACTTCTGCTCAGTCTTGGGAGCATCGCCCTCAGCCTCGGGCTCATCGTCCTCCTCGCCAGCCTTGATCTCATCCTCGGTAGGCTCAGACTTGCCGTTGATGATGGCGGAACGCTTCTCGTAGAGGGGAGAGAACTTGGCGAAGTACTTCTTCTCGAGCTGGAGAACCTCTTCCTGGAACTCGGCCTCGAGCTTGGAGTGGTCCTTCTGGATGCCCTTGAGACCAGCGACACGTCGTCGGACGGGAGCGGGCAGGGACTCGATGTAGCCCGAAGATTGGCCCACAAGGGAGCCGAGGCGACCCTGAATCATCTGGATAAGCTTGGGGTTTTGGGCGAAAACAGAGGCCGCGGCGGCACGGTCCAGTTCCTCTACAGCGGGGTTAGATCGTGTTTTCGTGACAAAGGGATTGATTCATGATAATTCATGAAAAATCAAAGCATGATACTTACCCTCCTTGATACTAGAAACGCCAGGCTGCTGAGCGTGGGAAGAGATGGGAGCGGCGGTTGCGGGAGTGTTCTGAGGCGTACTGTTTGAAGGTGGGGTAATTAGCATCGTGGATCGTGAAGCAGCGGGCAGAGCATCAACAAAGATGATATTTCAAGGCGTAGAAATGACTTACGGAGCCACAGCGTCTTGAGCACGCTTTCCACGAATGGGCTCGGCCATGGTGTCTGATATGAAAAGAATCCGAAAAGGCGCTTGGGATAAACGTCTTGGGGAGACAAGGTGAGGTTGAGAGGGATGAAAGGAAGTTGAGAAAGCAGCGGCCGTTGACGTTTGCTAAATTCTGGTGGGGGGCGATAAGTTGAAAAAAATTTGGGCACTGGGCTTGTAACCAGCAGCAGCGCTCGTTCTCACTTTGAACTTGTTGGGCCGCCCACCAAGCACCAAGCTCAACTGGTCGATCGCCTAAAAAAAAACCCAGACTGTGTGAGAGGATCCTCTAATAACTTGGAGTGTGGAGGCGCTGTGAGAGAGCGGAGAAGTGAGACAACAGAAAGGGAGTGGAGGAACAAGCCACAGAAGTACAGTGCATATCCGAGCAAATTCGTACTTTATCATATTCATGCACCGAATTGTGTGTCGAGCTGTGGCGTTGCCATGCGTGATGCTCTCCGACTCACCCATTCGCAGTACAAGGGAGCACTCGCCACACTCTAGAGGGATTCCAGAACACAACACTCTCAGCTCCCTTGCCTTCTATCCACCATCTTAGCCAGTCAAAGCAACCCTTGAATCGCCAGCCCTTCTCTTTCAGTCACCAAGCCGCTGGAATGGTGGCGTTCCAAACCAGGAACGACACGCTGTCCCTGAACGTTGTGCGTCCTCTTTTGTTGACTAGAGACACCCGGCCTCGCCCGAAGGGTAACTCGGGACTGATAGCTCGTGGTTCATAATCTCGGGGAACCGCGTTGCATTGACGGACCAGCATGAATCAAGCGAGGTTAACCCCAGAATACTGATAATTTGCATGTTGGTTACGTACACAACTACAACAAAAGCAAAGCACATTCTAGAAACACCAAGAACTCACCCCTTTCGTTCGGGTAGAAGGGTTGAAGCCATGGCATATCCAACAACTCATCGTATCTCGACGTGATAAAACGCGGCTCGCACGCACTGTGACGGGACCCTGCACGATTGGCTGAAGCATGATGAATGACCGATACCAACAAGTCGAGGGATGCGTCACGAATCGCGCCCTTGTACCGTTCCGTGAGGAGCGGGCTAATTCAGAGGCATCTCATTCGTCCATTGTACCGTTTCTGTGAAGACAACCAAGCTGAATTGTGATGCCTAGCACAAGGTGGTCAAAAAAGTAAGACACCAAACCCCAACCCAGTAAACAACTCTACTAAACTATTGCAAATTTGACATGTGCTTTAGTGATAGCTTGACTTCTTATTCTACACTATCGATGATCTCATTCTTATATCATAAGCAGTTAGAGATTATTCCATAACACCTAATTCTAGACTAATAGAAATGAATTCTTCTTCATGTCTCAAGTATTTTTACCACTAGACTACGTGAGCGGCTAGCGATGACAACCCCAGACGCATCCAAATCCTTTACCGAGGAACCTTGTTCATGAAACGCAACATCAGGAAGCAATTTGACCACTTCATAATAATGATACACTAGTCTTCCAATCGGGTTCCTGCCAGGATTGGAGGACGACTGAACACAGCTAAATTCCAATAGAAGTGTTGTTGACATTGTGATAAAAATCCGTGCTGTAGGTTGTCGGGTTTCCCCTCCATACAGCCTTGTATCCCGCATTAGAAATGAACCAATCACTGTTGGCGGGGCAAGTTCGGTATATCGGTATGAGTCTCCGTGTCAGCCTTGATCAGGGCACGAGCGCTCAGCCAACGACGTAATCGGAGCGCGACTACAACTTATACGCAAAACTCTTATCTTAACACCAAGAGTCTCCGCGTATCATGCGAACCAACTCTCCATAAATACATTGATGGAAGACGATGCTCCCCTCAGCCCGGAGCCGGGCCAGGACCATGGCCGTCGTGGCCATCGCGTACCCAATGGCAATGGGCGCGCCTCACTCTATCGAATGAGCTCTAATCAGAGCAGATCTAGCATCTTTGAGGATGTTGAGATGGCGCATGAAGAGGTAATGAAGAACCATCGTCTTGAATAACCACATGTGATCTGACCTGTGTAATACTAACTGTCGGTTCTTATCAGCTCTTCTCCGGACCTGTCGCCGAAAGCCTTCCCACCAGTGTATCGGCGTTTTCCCATCGAAGACCTCGCGCCGACTCGACCGCAAGCTTCACCTTTTACGATGACGAAGCCGAGGGTTTTCCGGACGACGATGATGCCGAGAGTGTAGCTGTGCAAAGTATCGCTGGCGACTATATCCGTCGAAGCGTTTCGGACATTGGTGATTTAGAATTTGGAGTGGACGGTCCCGAAGAAGACGACGAATCCCCAGAACGAGACTACCGCATTTCCGAAGACGACTATGTGTTGCGTAGACATTCGTCTGCATATTCTCGTCACTCAGTAAACGCACATCTCTTGCGACGGGACAGTACAGCTACAGCCGGAAGTTTTCGCCGCCACGGACGTACCAATCAAAAAGTTTATCTGGTCAATGAAGATCTTACCATCGTCATCGCAGGCTTCAAGACAAGCAAGATTGGGTCAGCCATATACATAACATTGTGTATTCTTACCTGCGGCCTCGCCTACCTGCTCTTTCGATGGCTGCCCCGGTGGTATGTTGGTCTTCTCGGACGAGCAGCTCCTCTCGGGGAGTGCGAATGGGTTGTTATAGAAAACCAATGGGGTGAACTTATCACCATGTCGGTTCGCTCTCAGCTATACGGCCGACCTTTGTCAACCATCTTTGGCCTACCCGAAAAGTTCTACTCGGATGCGCTAGATGATGATGTCGACCCTCTCGTTGATGACCTCCGGACTCTGGATTACCGCTATATTCGGCTGTGCTTCCACCCCCTCAAAGACAAGTTCATGCTTTTCAATGGCTGGAAGGATCCTAACTGGACCGACGTTCGACTCACTCGCGCTGGACTCGACACTGATGAGAGAGGTGTTCGTGAGGTTGTCTTTGGCAGCAACCTCATCGACATTGAGCAGAAGACAACAGGCCAGCTTTTGGTAGACGAAGTTCTTCACCCTTTCTACGTTTTCCAAATTGCCAGTCTGGTTCTATGGTCTATGGACAGTTACTATTACTATGCAGTAGCTATTTTCCTTATGTCAGTCGGCAGTATTGCTACTACTCTTCTCGAGACTCGAGCTACCATGAAGCGCCTTCGCGAGATTTCGCGATTCGAATGCGATGTCCGAGTTCTTCGCAACGGCTTCTGGCGATTTATCAGCTCAAGCGAGTTGGTTCCTGGAGATGTTTACGAACTGAGCGACCCTAGCCTCACTCAGTTCCCCAGTGACAGTCTTTTGCTTACTGGAGACTGCATCGTAAACGAAAGTATGCTGACGGGCGAGTCGGTTCCTGTTTCGAAGGTGCCAGCAACTGACGAGACATTGCGCTCAATGGATCTGGCGGCGTCGTCTGTGACTCCCGAGACGGCTCGACACTTCCTCTTTGCTGGTACTAAAATCATCCGCGCCAGAAGGCCTCAGGAAGACCAAGGGGACGACGCCGTTGCGCTCGCCCTCGTTGTCCGGACTGGTTTTAACACTACAAAGGGTGCTCTTGTACGATCGATGTTGTTCCCGAAGCCCTCTGGTTTCAAGTTCTACCGCGATTCATTCCGTTACATCAGTGTCATGGCCATCGTTGCTGCTATCGGATTCCTTGCATCCCTGGTCAACTTCATCCGTCTCGGCATAGCATGGCATCTCATCATCGTACGAGCGCTTGATCTCATCACCATTGTCGTGCCTCCTGCTCTGCCTGCGACCCTGACTATCGGAACCAACTTCGCTCTTAACCGCCTGAAGAAGAAGCAAATATTCTGCATAAGTCCCCAGCGCGTCAATGTCGGTGGAAAGATCGATATCATGTGTTTCGACAAGACGGGAACTTTGACAGAGGAGGGACTAGATGTTCTTGGCGTTCGAGTCGTTGACCATGTTTCTAACAAATTCGGCGAGATCATTACTGAACCCCAGATGCTGCTCGCTGAGACCACCCGACAGAATGCCCAGGATACCTTCCGGGCCGCGCTGCATACTATGGCCACCTGTCACTCTTTGCGGTCTGTCGATGATGAGCTAGTTGGCGACCCGTTGGATCTCAAGATGTTTGAGTTTACTCGCTGGTCGTACGAGGAGGGAAAACAAAACGTTTCCGAGGAAGACGAGGAGCAGGGTGGACTGGCGCCGTCAATTGCACGACCTCCCAACGTATGGACCCCGCGCGGTTTGGTTTCAAGATTATTACTGACATTTAACTAGGGGAACCTCGAGCTCGGTGTGCAGAAGTCATTCGAATTCGTCTCTCATCTGCGACGTGCTAGTGTGATTGTTCGCCAATTTGGCCAAAAGAGTGGTGACATCTTTGTAAAGGGCGCTCCTGAGGCAATGAAAGAGATCTGCCGCCCTGAAAGCTGTAAGTGTCTTGGTAGGGCGTAAGGATATCCATGCTAATTGTCTTTCTGCAGTCCCCGAGGATTATGATGAGCTTCTGTCGTGGTACACGCACAAAGGTTACCGAGTTATTGGCGTTGCCAGCCGACACCTTAAGAAGCTCAGCTGGGTCAAGGCTCAGAAGATGACTCGAAGTGAAGTTGAAAGCAACCTCGACTTTATTGGCTTCATTGTTTTTGAGAATAAGCTTAAGCCTACGACTGCGGCTGTGTTGGAGGAGCTCCTGGCGTCCAACATCGGAGCAGTTATGGTGACCGGCGACAATATCTTGACGGCCATTAGCGTCGCACGAGAGTGTGGTCTTATGGACCGAAAGGCTCATTGCTTTGTACCGCGCTTCGTTGAGGGTATGTTTTAAACATGTCATTACAGCGAGATGATATGCTAACTTCAGAAGGTGACTTCCGCGATGCGGAAGCAAAGATTCAATGGGAAAGTATCGACAACAGTCTGTACCATTTGAACGAGAAGACATTGTTGGTAAGTCTTATGACCATAAGCTATAAGGGACCACGACTAACATCACTAGCCCCTGCCGCCACCTCCCGAGGCAGATGCGTCGTTGCCATTCGAGATCACCAACCTTCGTAACTACTCCTTGGCCGTCAGTGGTGATGTATTCCGCTGGATGATCGACTATGCCTCACCACAGGCCCTTCAACGGGTCAGTAACTCACTCACTTTACGTACTCCTTTAGCTAACCATCCCGCAGATGCTCATTAACGGCAAAGTTTTTGCAAGAATGTCCCCTGACGAGAAGCATGAGTTGGTCGAGAAGTTGCAGAGCATTGACTACACATGCGGTTTCTGCGGTGATGGTGCGAACGATTGCGGTGCTTTGAAGGCTGCGGATGTTGGCATTTCTTTGTCCGAGGCCGAGGCTTCCGTCGCGGCTCCATTCACCTCCAGAGTGTTTGACATTCGCTGCGTTGTCGAAGTTATCAAGTAAGTTGGGAAAACGCATTGAGTCGAATATGGTCTAATTATCTATTAGGGAGGGTCGAGCTGCTCTGGTGACTAGTTTCAGTTGCTTCAAGTACATGAGTTTGTACTCGGCAATTCAGTTCACATCCGTGACGTTCCTTTACGCCCGAGCTTCCAATTTAGGAGACTTCCAATTCCTTTTTATTGATCTTGCTCTCATTCTTCCGATTGCCATCTTTATGGGATGGGCGGGACCTGCGCCTAGACTTTGTCGCAAGCGGCCTACCGCAGACTTGGTATCACGCAAGGTGCTTACACCTTTGCTGGGATTCATGGTTATCTGCATCCTTTTCCAGGCTGTGACTTATATCACCGTCAAGGAACAGCCCTGGTATCTTCCTCCCGTGGTGCACAAGGATGAGCCCAGCATCGAGAACTCGCAAAACACTGCGCTCTTCCTCTTCTCTTGCTTTGAGTACATCCTATCGGGAGTTATTCTCAATGCAGGACGTCCCTTCCGGCAGCGAACCACCCAGAATTGTAAGTATATCAATACTCGTGCTGATGTCCAAAGCTAATCATGTTACAGGGCCGTTTGCTACAACCATCTTTATCGCGCTCCTGATAACTGTTTACATGATTATGGCACCTGCCAAATGGCTCACGAATCTGATGCAGTTGACAAAGATGAGCTGGGACTATGAACTGTTCCTGATTGCTCTGGGTCTTGCCTACTTTTTCGTGGCCTGGGCATTTGAGCACTTCCTCGCTCTGAAGTTGGCTAAACTGCTTGGATCAGTACAGCAACAGCTGACAGGGAAGTCGAAGAAGCGCAAGGAGTACAAGGTGATTGCGGAAGCATCACGGATATAATGGAACAAAACGCATTAGTGGAATAGTCGCCGGACAGGGTCAGGGTTTCCTTTATGAATGTTATTCGGGGATCAATAGATTATAAAGGTATGGATGGAGTCATGAAGTTGTTATGAGCCTTTCGCAGCGCTCAGATGTATAGGAGGCTTGGATAAGGAACAAGGGCCAAATAAAATGCTTAAAGGCTTTTTTTCTTCATTTACTCAGTCTTGGCGAGCCAAATTTCCTAACTCGTTTAAGAGTGATCATAAATGGCAACTTCTTGTACAGAGCCACAACAAAGCAGATATATACGCCCTCGCGAGATAACAAGGACGTCCACATCCATCCTGTTTCAGTCATACAACATCACATATCTAGTTTAAACACGGACTAGGTCTCCGAGGCAAGCACCTTATGCACATGTTTGCTCGTCATGTGCCTGCACGGGTACAAGTGTTAGGTGACTACGCATTTCTTCACCAGCGAAACGATGCCCTCGGCTGGTCTGCTTTTGTTCTTTCAGTGGGACCTTCAGACCAAGCAGCGATGGATCCCATTTGGTCGCGAAAGGGTGGGAGCAAAGCCAGCATATAGTATAACCACAAGTAAACCTCATATATGACGTACTTGGAGCAGTCGGCCTATGAAAGCGGAGGGACATGGGTCGAGTCATGTCGATTATTCGAGAGGATGAACGCATAGACACCCTGGATATCATTGATGGGAAAAAGGAACTGTAGTTGTATCTTTTGTTTCGATTCTAGAGCCTCTGCTGCTCTATGTACACTGCATGGAACCCCCGTATTCTTTAATATCGGCGTCCAATGTCTTCCTTGTTGTAATTGCTGCGGGAATAGAAGTAATCGTACATGGTATTCGTTTAGTGGTCCCAAGGGTGCTTGAGGCCGAGGAGAACGGCACCTGGAGGATGTTAGCCATTGTGATGCGGACAGATGACTCCTCGCGTAGTAGCGAGTATATGATAACGTACCATCCTTCTTCGCCCGGTACATAAGCTGTTATCATCCTGTTAGCAAATCGTCCAGATAATCGTTATAACCCTCGCTTGGTATGCTCAAAGTCGTAGCTCGAAGTCGCAGGTTTGCGGGGGCGACTCACGAAGAACCACATGCCAGCGCCTAGAGCTGTCGCGGTGAATCGGTAGACACGGGGCACGTGAGCCACCGGGGGCTTGGGAGGGCCGTTGAAGCTGTGGTGACCGTGACCAGCCATGATGAAGTTAAGGTGATTGTCGCTCGGTTCGGGGGTCCGGACTGGAGAAATTGGAGGCGTTAGCTACGATTGAACGTTCGAGAGAGGTTGGAACAGACGACATAGCGCGATTGACGTACGTATTGACCGAATTGGGAGCCGTAGACGAGGCGACGAGAATGGGTGATGATACGGCAATGGTCAGTCTTGATGGAGTCGTGAACCGAGCCAATTCGGCAAGTGCTGTGCTTAGGTAAGGGGAGCTTGTGATTGGGTGAATTCGGTATACGAATCCCATCGCTTTCGTACACATATATGCTAGTAGCAAGCTGAGCACTATATGCGAGTCTCTCGTGCATCATAGGTGGGGCACGGTTCCCTCTCTCGATCTGGCAACGATAGCGACGAGGCTGCCCATGTCAGCTCCGTTCTCCGTCCAAAAGATACCACCTTGCGTCTTAACCAAGTCTTTGGAAACTTAGACTAAGCTGACTTGTTATACTATTTCTTATATACCTTTGTCCCCCAAATATTGATTGTTTATTACTGTAAAAGTCTGGTTACTTTTCACATCGCCATCGTCACTCTTGAGCTTGCTAGCTCCCTTCATCCAGCTCCCCACGTTCGCCAAGAGCAACGATTTGAGGACATCGCATAGATCTTCCAAACAGCAACTACCTTTCCAGGATCGAGAACGACACAAGAGTCTCGGGCAGTCGAACTCGTTCGTCATGGCGACTCCCAAGTTCAGCTCAAAGTCGCCTACGATTCGGCGTATACGTCAGTCCCCAGCCACAACCAATGCATCTATCTGCCTTGATCCTCTTCGCCTCGATTGACCTTATAGCTAACCAACTTCAAGTCCGTGAAGCAGCTGAAATCTCCAACTCCCCTTCTGCCGATTATACCGCCGAACCTCTCGAATCCGACCTCTTCGAATGGCACTTCACACTACGTGGACCTCCCAACTCAGTCTACAGTAACGGCATCTACCATGGCCGTATAGTTCTTCCTCCCACATATCCTCTTCGACCGCCCTCATTCCGTTTTATGACACCCAGCGGCCGCTTCGAGGCCAACCGTGAGATCTGTCTTAGCATCAGTGGCCATCATGAGGAGACGTGGCAACCTGCGTGGGGAGTACGGACAGCTCTTGTAGCGTATGCTGTGTCCTTAACTCTTAGTCGTATTATACTTACTGACTTGATTTGACCGGGTAGACTTCGAAGTTTCATGGAAACACATGCTCGTGGCCAACTAGGTGGTTTGGAAACCACTGACGCCGTGCGCCAGCGTCTCGCCAACGAGTCATCATCATTCAAGTGTTCAATGTGTGGCAAGACAAACGGTGAGATCATCAAGGAATGCGAGGAGCGGGCAAAGGAAGCATCTTCGAGCGCTGAGGAGGTTGAAGTACCCAAGGAGTTGAACATGGGCTGGCGCGATGAAATGGGTGCCAAGAAAGAGGGTGACTCCAAGCCGGAACAGACAAATGAGGACGCTGAGACGGCTCAACTTGCGGAAGGATTTGTTCAGACTGTGCCAGATGCTGGTCCTGCTGGTAACGACACTCCGGTCCCTCAACCACCAGTTGAAAACCGGAACCCCACTCCAACCCGAACTATCCCCCTCCCCGTCCCGGCGGCCCCAGCAGCGCAAGCACCGGTTCGTGCACCTATCGCGCCGCTTGCAGTACAGGCTCGACCAGCACGCAGAGCATCTGACGATGGTGTCCCTCTCTGGCTTGACCGGGCCATTGTCGTCCTGGTGGTGCTTTTGGTAGCCCTTGTGCTCAAGATTATCTTTGCTGTGTGAACATGATATAACAGGAGCGTTTGTATTTTTGTTGGGTTTGGCGTACGGTGCATGCATTGAGATTAGTAAGCTTAGGGAGCGAATTAGATATCCAGCCCGTTGAATTGAGTATCCCATCTTACACGAAGCCCGCCCACGCTTGTTGATGACTGGTTTGCGTCTAGAACCTTCTTCTTTGCTACAAAACCTCCGAGAGCTTCACGGATGCCGGTGATGGTGGGGTTCGATACTATGTCGGTTACGCTTGTGATGTTTGTCGAGTATGTTGATGTCTGAGTGGTTGTCTCCTGTATGATATTTACCACTGGTATACAGCTTGAGGACATGTCACAGAGATCCTACATGGACCGGATAGGAAGACAGCTCTTCCACATACGACCATACCTATCAGAGAACTCGGGATCCCGTCCGCTCTCCCATAGATAAGCTGATAAGGGGCGGATTAGTAGTTGGGTCGGTGACGACCAGCGAATCCCCGCTGTTGTATGTTTTTTGGTGTTGTGGCAAGCATATTGTCTTGCCTCTTTTTGTTTCTCAGGAGTCATTCAGCTCTGAGTCCTGAGCTGTGTGGAGTAAATCGTTGACACGAAACAAGTCCAGTTAGTCTGAACACATCCTGGGTCTTGTGAAAGGCGAAATGTTACCTACTCTTTTGTATCAAGCTGAGCGGGCAATATTGTTTGGGTAGGCCATGACCAGTAGATAGGGTAAACTGGATGCTTTTCTTTGTCTCTTAGTCCGTTCTTGACAATGTCTTTCCTTTTACCCTTTCATTAGATTGCGTCGCAGTATATATAGGGAACTGAAAACTCACCCCCTCCTAGATAGGTAAGAATACTTAACAACCCTGATACATTACGAAAAGCAAACAAGGTGTTTCTCCCATTTGCTTTTTGTTTTAGCACCCAGTAGACAAGTTTCCACAAGAATCAGGTGCCAAATACCATGAGATGCGGTTGGAGAAGCCAAACAGAAGGACACAAACATCTTTGCAGGCATCAGCATCAGTAGTTTGTAAAGCATATTTGATTCCAGGCGTCAATATGAAAGAAAATTGGAATTGTTACCAGACAGAGGTTGACGGCCCGCTAATTCTCCTCAGATCACTCCTCGCAGTATAAAGCTGCGACACAAGCTGGTATTCTTGAACCTTTTCGTTCTTATCCTTTACACTTTCATTCTCATCTTGTAGTCCCCAACGAGATATCTGTCGTGCGCTGTTCTCTCAAGCTCACGCATGCGGGAACATTGAACAGCTCGCGAACTACTCGTCAGAGGACTACCAACCTACTCGATCAAGGACCTCTCTATCACTTTACGATGGAGCCCAAGGTATGTATATCTTCTTACTTGAGGACAAGATCCACGATTCTAACTTTTTGGCTCTCACGTAGGCATTCAAATGTCCTTATGCGAGAAATGCAAACATGGATGCGAGGAGAACTTCGACCCCAAAGTAGAGGCGTCCAGACACATTATCCAGGACCACAATGCCGACCCAATCCACATTACATCACAGAGGATGGCCGGTATCTATGTCATTACATGAAGGGTTGACTGTCCTTGCCCTGGACCCGAAGAGCATAAATGCCCAAAGATGTTCAGCAACGACGCTGACGCTCATGATCATTGGAGGGAGAAGCACGGCGACAACAAGGTGTGCCAAGAATGCGGACAGACTTTCTCTCACAGGGATCCCAAAATAGTTCATGAGAGAACGCATTCTCACCCTTTTATATGCCCCGGTTGTGGTGCCATCAACGTTTCGACACTCGGGACAAAGCGCTCAAGCACGCCGAAAGGGAGGATCACGAGTCTGCTGAGACTTTGTACACATGCCCTGTTCGAAACTGCCGTATCTCCGTAACAGCCTGGACACCAGGCAGCACGCCTGGAACGTATAACCATCGATCTTGACACGGCAAGTCTTCGGCAATGACAGATGAAGAAGGGGTCCCGAATAATCACGTTGGATCTCGGATGCGTAGCGTGCGCTCCGACCAAAAGATCAAGGATCGTGCTGCGACACTTGGCATCAGAGGAGGACGAGATGGCCAAATTCGACCTGGAGTCTCTAAGGCTTTCGAATGTGCAGCTTTGCGGACCTACTGAAGACCAAGGGGATGAATGGTAACCGGACAAACTCAGCAAGGCTTCAGTCCACTCTATCCTTGACTTCTTTCCGGAGATGAATGACAAGAAGCGAAAGGCCGGGCGAACCACTGATTCTGAGATCGAAGCGGGCAGAGTAGCCAAGCGCCTGAGGGCAGTAAGCCTCAAGGATGGTCAATCGGGTTGAAAAATGGATCATGAATCAATCATGACGGGCAACCTTTATTTTATTTTGGTGTTTGGCCTGATAGACTACGGATGTTAGAGACAGGTCTTCTACCTACAACACATGACCTACCATTAACTAGTAACGATCTTTGCCCTGACGGGTGCTTAGATTAGATTTGCAGAGTTTAGAAGCGACTCTAGGCTAGACTTTACAAAACGTAGTGGAATCTAGGTAGTCTAAGGTCTTTGTGTATATAGACAACAACTTTGGGTTGTTCAACCACATACGACCATAGCTCGCAGAAAATACGGGATCCCGTTCGCTCTCCCATAGTCAAGCTGCGAAGCGCTGGATTAGTAGTTGGGTCGGTGACGACCAGCGAATCCCCGGTGTTGTATGTTCTTTTTGACCTTTTTGAAGCACTCCTAAGCCTCCCACTGCCCTGGATAACATCATCACGCCAAGTTCTGAGCATGGACTTGTGCCCAACTCGCCGAATGCATGGCAATTAGTCTCATGGGGCATCCTATTTAGAGCTGTTGGCCCTAAATAAAGATTTCTGCATCTGCTCATACTACTGTCGTTTTTAACTGATTAACAGATTGTGAAAGGGCGTGTTGCGAAGACAACCCTTGACTACTCCAGCACGTGCGCGGAAACTGGCACTTGGAAGTGTAGCATTGACGAGCCAGGAATTTGGCCTGAGAAGAAACCCTTTGGTTTATACTTTGATTCAGATGTATGAGAAGAAGCGAGGGGAGAATTGCTAGATTAACGTGTCCACGGTATCACTTTGAACTTTGATAGACACTCGACGAATAGATGCGACAGCTAGATTGGCTAAAGCAACCAAGGGAGTTAAGAATGGTACGCGACTTTTGATTAACTGTTGAATTCCATTTTATCTAATTCCATTACCATTCTCATACTTGGACGAACGGGATATCGTATTTTCTGCGAGCTATGGTGGTATATGATTGAACAACCCAAAGTTATTATCTATATACAAAGAGACCTTAGACTAGATTCCACTGAGTTTAGACGAGACTCAGGCCAAACTCCATAAAGTTTAGAAGAGAATTTAGACTGGACTTTGCAATACTTGGTAAAGACTCTTCATTAAGCACTGACGCAGCTCCCTAAGGGCATCGTAATACTCATACAGTAACACCATCAATCGTCATCCCGCCGTCCCCTGTGTTTGAGCTGTCGTCCCCACTGCCACGGGACTGCTAACCACCACCATTCTCCTACTTGGAGTCCTAGACCCTCCTTCGACTCCTTGAGAACGCCCGTCTTGAGGCCCCAATCCATCATCATCTGCGCCTCAAACTCCTCGACGATGGGCTTAAGAGCGCTGCACACGCTCTCGACCGTCAGAAATCCCCGGGTAGCATAGACGAAACAGAAGGCACCCAAGATATCCATCCATCTTTCCGCTTCTCTACGCCCAAAGAAGTCAACCCATTGCGGGAGCACGCTGTCCTTGCCGGCAACGGGGGGTCCTTCGTAAATGCTCTTGCGGAGCACGTCGATGTCTTCATCGTACTTGTACGAGTCTGTTGGAACTGCCTCAATGTCGAATCTGTATAAAGCTTTCGGAAGCTTACGAGATTCATAACGAAGAGGCTCAAAGCCGAGGGGTATATGAGGAACGTCCACAGCCTTCAGACTTATTCGCTCAGACGCGTTCAGATTTGTCAACGCCATGATCGCTCCATCGTTGAGCGTAAAGGGAACACGGTAAGCCTCTCCACGACGGAAGACAGCATCCAGCTTTGCCTTGAAGTCAGCTGCCTCTTGATACTTCGTTCGTTGAGCGAGTTTTGCTAATACGTTCGAGTACGCCTCGTTTAATCGGAATGGACGTCCAGATAGAGGCGGCCGCTTGCTCTTGCAGATAATACGTTGCTTCGTCAGTGTGTCAACTGCTTCCTTCAGAATCAAGTTGATTTTATCCTGATCTCCTCCTGCGAGAGTCGAGAACTTCTGCTTGATTTGGTCGACTGTGTAACGGCTCTCGTCTGTGCAACAAAGTGACCTCACCCAAGACCTCGCAATGACATCTTCGGTAAGCTCAATGCGTTCAGCAAGTCCACTAAGCATCTTGTCAACAGTAACAACGGCCGGGACAGTAACAGCTTCGAACCGAGAAAAGACAGATGACTGGGGGTTGTAGAATTTCTCCCGCGGATCCTCTTCATCATGAGTAACTCTTTGAGAGGTAAAGTTCTCGTCCAGAAGACGTTTCGTCAATGGAAGATCAACACCTTTGCGACGAGGGAGTTCAAGTGTCCAGTCAATGAGGCCGTCCCAATCGTAATCCAATGGATCCTCAAAGTCAAGTTCCGGCACTTCTTGCCTCTCATAGGCAACTAGGAATTTATCCTGGAAATCCTTTGTGAGCTTCTTGACATAAGCACCCTGATCTCTGCGGGAATCAACCCAGAACCGGCGAATATCTTTGAGGGCGAGGTTAGGGAAGACTTTCAGTATCAATCCCCAATCAATAAGCTTATCAGCGCCACCAAGAAGAACACGCACAGCAACCAGCGCAGCAAGAAGCCTCTCGCCCGCCTCGTTGATCGAGCTATCATTTTGAGCTTGTGCTTGTGCTTGTGTCGCCTCCTCAGAAATAGGCATAAGAGCTCGCGTAACGAGTCGGACACGCTTGACTCTTGGTTGCTGCAATTGTTGTTGTCGACTGATAGATGCTCGCGGTCGACTAACAGAAGTTCGATGCCGGCCACCAGAGCCTCGCCCTCTCGATTGCCGACCAGCAGAACCTCGGACATATCCGTTGCTGGATCCCAGCGCAACTCCCGGGAAGCTTGGCCATTCGAGGCTATCGTCTTCCTCGTCAGATGGCGAGTCCACGAGGAGAGCACGATCTGGAACGTCTCCTGGGAAAGACTTTGGGGTGAGCTGCCATTCTGAAGGCCAAGAAAGAGTTGGGATATCCACACTTTCGTCTTCGGCTTCACTAGAGAACGAGACAAAAATGTTAAAAGGCCCTGCCGCCTCTGGCGGTGCATGAATGAAGGATTCCGACCATGCTCGCTCCAGATCCATACAGATATACAGTCTCTCAGTGAGACATTGATAAGGATCAAGCTCAAGTTGATGCTGGAGCTTCTGGCGGTTGAGTGAGTGAGCTTTTCGGTCGATCATATCAATCATCGACGACCAAGCGAACCAATTACTATCAGGCATCCATCCCTTCAAGGTGTAGCTAGCATCCTGCATCTCAAAATCTTCAATACTGAGGTATGGCCAAACGCCCTCATAGCCGGAAATTAAGATCGGTTTGTCAAAGACAATATCTTCTGGAAGGTAAGTGGAGATTGCTTGCTGCAAAGCATGGCCAAAATCGCCATTAAGCCGGTGCCTCTCGATCCCTTCAGTGTCATCTTCTTCCAAGAATGTATTGGGATCAAGGAACTGAAGGGCTTCGGGGGCACCATGGGAGGACTCAAAGTGTTCATACCACATTGATTCTCCCATATCGCCTCGCTTCCAGGGTCCATGTCTAGCTTTTGATGAACGTCCGTCCATAATCGCGCTCTTACGTTTTCTACCTCGCTTTGGAGGCGGTTGAAGGTCATCTCCATCATCGTCAAACTCGTCTTGGGCCCGTTTCTGAGCAGCTCGTGCCACATACACGGGGGCATCCAACATCTCAACCTCTTCCGGAAGATCTCGGCGGCCACGCTTCATCACCTCATTGTCAACCTGCCCACTAAACGGAGGTGGGAGATATGGGTCCGGGTGGGCTTCTTGAATTTTGTGTACCATCTCAGTCACTTCTGGAGAGAAAGGATCGCGCTCGGCCTGGACAATGATGTGACATTTCTCGGTAATGCCTTTGCTGCTGCGAAATGTGAGCCAATGCTCGGCCACAGTCTTGGTTTTCACCATTTCTCGGAACGCAGCTTGATACGAACGAGATTGAGGGACTGCTTCTGAGAACATTTCCGCCCATCGGATGGTGATGGCTGTCCACAATGGCTTGCCTCCAGGAAAAGAGCCCGACTGCTCTGTCAGGATGCTTTGGACAATTTGGGAGACACGACTGTTAATGATAGCCTTAGAGAGAGGAGTGTCTGCAGCTGTGGGTGTCTTTGTCTTGGTAGTAGAGCCGTGTCCATTGGGCGTGCCATTAGTAACATGCTGTGCCGATCCAGGTTGTTCTGATTGGGGAGTCGTAACTGATTGGGATCCGTTCCTTTGAAATTTTGAACGAGGTGTCTTCGGGGAGCTTGCAAAAAGATTGAAGCGATCCAACGACCCAAGGACTGGGCGTGGCTGGCTGTTTTCGTCTTGCACAAGAGCGCCATTAGTTTCATTCAAAATCGAAGGCTGCTTCGGAGTGCCGAACATGGCAACTGGAGGTCGTTGCAATTCTGGGTTGACTTGAAATGTGTCTCCCTTGAAGCTGACGGTTGGTCGTGAAGACCATGTTGGACGGGCTGCAACAGGACCACGTAGTTTCGATACTCGTTTCGGTGTAGGGGCGTCCTCGTGTTCAGGACTTGGCTCCTTCTCCTTCTCCGTGTCTTTCTCTTTGTTTTTGTCTCGGTCTTCCTCTTCAACAGCTCCTTGGTCCCTATCCTGTGGTTTATCGGCAACCGGTGTTGCGATATCCCGGTCTTCAACTTCGGAAGCAGCTCTCTTTTTTCCACGTCGGATTGGTGTCATCATGGACTCGTCAAATGAAGGGTTACACGCTGTTCTGGACTTCTCCTTGTGGTAACGTAAACCAATGTCGTTCTTCCATCGTCCACCGCATTTCTCACATACCCAAGGCTTCGAAGCAGGGTCATCTCCGTCAAGCTGTGCTGCATTCCCCTTCTTCCTGGGCTCGCCCTTTTTAGGACGACCGCGTTTTCTCCCACTCAGTGGATCTTTGTTAGAGCTATCACCTTCCAGCTCATCAACAACGCCTCCTTGAACTTGGACTTGAACATCCTCGTCATCGGCAGGAGTCCTGGTGATACTGGTCTCAGCTTTGTTGGCTGAAGACCTTGTTGACCTACTTCGTGTCGGCCGCGCAGGAGTTGCAGCCTCTGTCCGGAACGTTGCCAGAAGTTCTTGAAGAGCATCCGCAGACACTTTGAGGGTTACCACAAGCTTATCGGCGGGTCGGAGCTCAGAAGCTGCATCGTCCTGCCCTTGGCCTTCAGTTTCTGGCTGCGCAACTTCATCTTGGACTAAAAGATCTTGAGCAGGTGTGTCAGGTTCCCGATCGATTTCTTGTACTCGTGACACAATCTCTTCTTCGGGCGCACCACTCTCTTCAACAGCTTCACTTGGCGGTAGTACTTGCGATGTCTCACCACGTGGTTTCCGGCCTGTCTTCGTCGCCTTTGGAGTTGGTGCGGGTTTTTGTTTCTTCACTTTGGGCTTCTTGGGGCGGCCTTTTATCTTTCGGTTCACCATGCCCATGTTGCAGAGGTCCGTCAACGAGGTTGCAGGCTCGGGAGCAATGCCTGTAGAGGGAATCGAGGAGAAGCCATAGGCATCAGCAATCGTCGATGATTGATCGGCGGCATCAGCCAACGAAGGGGGCGACGGAAGATCATTTGGTGCGAAGTAGCGATATGATGCAACCTTTCCAGATCTCGTGTGTTCGCTGTGAATTTGGAAATGCGATAGGTGAGGCGGCTGCAAATTTGGAATGGATAAAGCAGTTGTCATTGAGGAGAGATGTCGACTGTAGGAAGGGCCCAATGTCAAGGCATACACGTCCGGATTCGTAAGCCCAACGTCGCCTAAGCGATGTGCCATTTCCGCGATTATGACGGCAACCGGCTTATCCAGAGACCACGGTGGTGCTTTGGATATTTCAGACACATTGGAAGCCTGTCCGATAAGTTGTTTGTTTCCGTCAAGGCCGTCCAGGTCGGGGTTTCTTGGAGCTTTGCTTTTCCTCTTACCCGTCGAAAGGTACAACGACCAATCTTCAGAGTTAAGATCCCGGACGTACTTGACACAATCCTTGAACACCTTTTCTCCCAATTTTGCTGCGACATACTGTATGACACCTCTCTGGTTAAGAAAGCGACACACTTTGGCGAGTACCTTCATCTGCCAGCGCATTCCCAACACGCCAAGTTTGGACTTCATGTCTTTCATTTGAAGGACACCCCACTCTTTGACTATGGCCAGGATGGTTGTGGCCAACGCTATGTAGTCGATAGATTCACCAGTCCATCGAATGTGCCATGGTACCGGATCTAGATTTTCCACAAGCACTTGACGTGTCAAAGTCATATCTGGTCGAAGCACCTCGTCTGCTCCTTCGCCGTCTTTTGGTAAAGGGGGAGCGAAAAGCTTGAGCCACATCTTACTCGTCTTAGTTCCGCGTACGAGTGTCGTTCTCTTGACGATGTATCCCTTCTTAAGCAGAGCATCGGTGCGTTTGGGTACTGAGCGTTTGTCCTGGTCGGTCAGACGTCCAAGATCTCCCTGGAGAATTCCTTGGGTCGTTGTACTCGCGATTCCTAAAAGCAACATCCATTCAGACTTGGGGACTCGCTTGTAGTCGACTGCATGACCAGTGAGAGACTCCCACATGGTGTCCTCGGAGGCATATACCCGGACATGGTGGGGTTCTGTTGGATTATCTGGGTTTGACTCTGAAGATCCTGCATCTTGTTCACGGGACAGCGCCAAGACTTCATCCAAGGTGAGGTGGTTGTACTCGCGATCTGAGCCAACAGAAATATCGCGTCTTGCAGCAAGCCAACTCCAGATGTTAGAGGCAGTGCGGTGCTGCACCACTGAGTCACCTTTGGGAAGCGGTTCAGTATGTTGTTTTGAGGGATGGTGAATCGCATCCAAGACATCGCCCACAGGACACCCTGGATCCAGTCAGTTAGTCTTTCATACTCTTGCAATAGCACATAATCAATCAACGAAAACTTACCTTCTTCGCCTTGGCATGAGATATGCACCAACAGGCCCGCGATCAAGCCTTCGAGCTCTGACGCCATTTCATTCGAGGTATCGTATGGTTCATTCTTGAATTGAAACGACGCGTAAAAAAATCTTCACAGAAAATCGTCTGGGGCGAATTGAACCGACGAGCCCCGGCGGAAGTTATGCTAAAACACTTTTTTCTCCGTTGCTGCAGTACGAAGCAGATGAAGTGGGGATAGCGGGGTGGAGGAGAAGAAGCCCGCTCTGACGCAGAATGATGACATAAGCAGAGTGATGATGTTTCAAAGTTATCAGGATAGGTTGACACAAAGTGCAGTACCGCCTAGACTGTTTCCATTCGTTGTAAAACTAAAACTCGTAACTCACAGCTACCCGGATGGGTAGTTCAAGCCCTTTGTCATTTGTTATCCTCAGGATAAAATGAGTCGAAGCTACCTAGACTGTTCGCGGTTTCTCACATGTGGATGCAAGGGAAATTACACCTACAATAGGTTTGCGAGGTACAGTACTTACGCGGTCCAAGAAAAACTCAACACACAGAAGGAGGTCATATTGAAATTTTAAATGGAGGAAAAATAGAAGAAAGAAGACTATTACTACCCTACGATTAGAATTTTACATTGATTTAGACCATGTCTCATGGAAGTTCTGTAGTATCTAAAGTAGAACGCCTTCTCAAGACTTTACAGAGCTGCCCAGTACCTACCTATTTATTTCTGATGAACAGTTACCAGAGTGTCAGCGTTCCTACGTCTTGGTTTTAAGTCTCCTTGGATGTTTCCATATTCAGCTTCGGTATCGCGCTGATGTTCTTGTCGCTTTCTATTAATTTGGCGAGGCTTGGGCTGCTGAGTGGATAGCTTTTTGTGTGGGCTGTTTCCTTTCCAGTTCTCCTCACTCCCATGCTCGTGCATCCATCCCACTTATACTTATATACACCGACAGCCATGAGAGAGCACGCTTCTCAAGTCGAGATGTCTGATGCCGCGCCAGGAGAGACTTCGGCAAAAGCGTCATTCTCTGCGGACAAGGCTATCGAGAATCTCATCTCCACCTTCAACGAGCTTAACAGCAACGTTATTGACGAGCTTCATGAGGAACCTAGTCCACTCGAGTTTATGCGATATGTCGCTCGTAACACACCTTTTGTCGTAAGAGGCGGTGCTTCCTCATGGAAAGCTTGTCGGGAATGGAACTCTGCATATCTACTTTCTGTCCTCAAAGGCCAAAATGTGAATGTTGCTGTCACGCCACACGGGTGCGTTTTAGCTACAAGACATCCAAAGAGTAGAAAGAGCCTTGGGCTAACTTGAGATAGCAACGCAGATATGCCTACTATTCCCCCCGGAGAAGAGTCTCTAGTTTTTGCAAAGCCTCACTATGAAGATCAGACTTTTGAGGAGCTCCTCGAGTACGTAGCCCGACAAGAGACGGACCCTAACTTTCCTCGTGATGCTGAAGTACGATACGCGCAAACTCGTAAGTCTCCTGTACTTATCACAGTGAATCTGTACTGAGCAAGGTCTTTAGAAAACGACAATCTTCGTGAAGAATACATCAGTCTCTTCTCAGACGTACAAAGAGATATCCCGTTCGCAAGAATAGCACTCGACAAGAGTCCTGACGCTGTTAATCTGTGGATCGGCAACTCCAAGTCCGTGACGGCTATGCACAAGGACAACTACGAAAATATCTATGTGCAGGTCTTGGGAAGAAAGCATTTTGTACTGCTACCCTCGTTGTGCCATCCTTGCGTCAATGAACAGCCTCTCAGGCCAGCCACGTATAAGCGCAGAGCAGACGGCATTCAGCTCGAGATGGATTCTGATGATGAGTCTGTCCCTTTTGCGATCTGGGACCCTGATAGGCCTGAACAGAATGCCACTCGATTCTCTCACCTTGCCCGACCTTTACGAGTAACGTTGAATCCTGGAGATATGCTTTATCTTCCAGCCATGTGGTAAGTTGACTCACACCTAGTGCCTTTGGTCAAAGATGCTCATACGTTCAAGGTATCACAAGGTTCTGCAGTCATGCGCTGAGGACGACGAAGGGTTCATCCTCGCCGTCAATTACTGGTAACAAAAACCTGTACTTTTGATTTTCCTGTGCAATGCTGATCTAACTCCTTAAACTAGGTACGACTTGGACTTTACAGGTCCCCTCTATCCTACATCCACATTTATTCGCGACGTAAGCTTGGGGAACAAGATGCAGTCTAGACAAACGCCAAATGCAGAATAAAAACAAAATGCGTGTCTGTTTCCATGCCCAAAACATGACCACCTATCATTTCTTCTTGGAGATCCTCTTCTGCGCTCTCAGTTCCTTCTTCATTCGGGGGTCCACAATCCTGTAGCGACCCTTGACACCCTTGGGACGTCCCTTAATACCACGGTTGAGGCCACGAGCAACAACAAGCTTGGTAGCCTGCTTGGGCTTCTTGCGGGCCGCCTTGGAAAGCAGTCTCCCAATGGTATCTGCCTTCTCCTTCTCCGTCAAGTTTTCGTCGTTATTCAGCGAGTCCGACTTCTTCTTCAGCTTCTCCAGCTTCTGCGCAGCCTTGAACTTCTTACGAGCCTTGGCCTCGCGCACCTTCTTGATAGGGCGGGCGTTAAAGGCTCGCATCTTCTCCTTGATAGCCTGCGCGGCGGCCTTGGTGACAGGTTTCTGAAGCTTGTCGTGTTTTCCTTCATCCTCGATGAACCAGTCTGGCAGACCGTCGCGGTCACGGAAAGCATACTTGTTAAATCCATCATCAATGGCATTGTGAGTTGTCTTCTGCCCAGTGGCGAGTTGATGTGCCAGTGTCATGGCTTCTGCAGTGATAATATCGATGTCTATGCGGATGTTAGCATTGCGTGTTGTGTTTCGACAAATGAATGCGACTTACCAAGTCGACCGTCAGCTCGTCGCTCGTCCTTGTCCCAATCGTCCTCCTTGTTTCGCTTCACCACCTCGAAGCCATCCTCGTTGTCTTCCATCTCAGAATCAGAATCGATGGCAGTCGCCTCGGCCTTCTTGGTAGGCTTAGCAGCAGGTGCCTCAGCCTTGCGGTTCTTGGCTTGCTGGGCTACAACGGCTGCTGCATCTCGGTTGATCTCCTCATCCGCGCTGTCCTCGGCAGCCTCCTCGGGTTCAGGCAGTATACCAGTAATACCTTGAAAGATGTCTTGGTTGAAGAAATTTGTTGCCCTCTTAGATAAACCATTAGCTCCCTTTGAAGAGTCCAAATCTCTGATAAGTTTCGGTGTGGGAGCCTCATCTTCGTCGTCATCAGAAGAAGAATCATCCTCCTCAAGCGCAGAAGAGTCATCCTTTTCTTCTGCCTCCTCGCCAGAGAGGCCCTCCCATTCGTCGTCGCCGTGCTCTTTGCGAGCCTTCTTGGCTCGATACTTGGCATCAGTCTCAGACTTGCGCTCCCTGTATTGGTCATACATGGAGTCGAGCTCTGCCTCCAAGCGATCTTCTTCAGGGTCGCTCTCATCGTCTGTCTCTCCAGATGATCCAAGACCGCTGTCTGCCTCTTTCTGAGGGGTTTGAGCAGGAACGATCATCTTGCCGCGGTTCAATCTTCGCATGGCGTCTGTCTTGTCGACCTTTTTGAGGGAGAACATTGCACCTTCGCCGATGGGACCGGATTCCTCTTTCCCAATGTCAAATGGGACGGCCATGTTCAGTTGCATGCGCACAACCTCGCGTTGTTTTCGCTCATTCTCCTTTCGCTTCTCTCGCTTCTTCTTGGAATTTTCTCTGTCCTTCATACCTTGTAGCTCCTCCTGGATCTTGAGCTCTTCGTCCATCGACTCGACTTCGGCTACTTCCTCAGGATCCTCTGTTGCTGGGGACTCCTTTGTCGTCTTGAACCCGAAAATCTCGCGAACCTTCAAACGCCATCTGAGGAGGAGTTTGAAATCCTTTCGTCCCAGCACTCGGAGGTCGGCACAGCAGTTTCGGATTTCGTCAGTAGTTTCGGGAAGTTTGTCAAGCGCAGCCAAGGCCACGTCGCCGTTGAGTGGCTGCTGGAAGGTGAGTTTGTTATATTGACCGAGGACGGCGATGGGATCGGTAGTTTGAATGAATTCGCTGGCTGGCATTTCCTTGAACTGAGTATAGTCGCCCTCCTCATAACCTTCTCGCTTGCGCTTCTTGACCTCAGGGTTGTAGACCTTGGCCTCGTTGTTGGGTGTCGCACCAGCCAGTTCTGCAAAGACATATTTGGGATCGAGGAGCCGGGGATCGAGTTTCTTAGGCGCCTTGAAACCGCGGCAAACAACAAAGATCTCAGCCGAAACTGCCCTCGATGATGGAGGCTTTGTTGCTTCGACCTTGGTGAAAAGCTGGTTGAAAACCCATAGCAGAGAGTTGTAGTCCTTGGATCTGAAGACCTTGGTAACGAATGTGCCATTCTCAATCAGGAACTCCGTACCAAGGGCCAATGATTTCAAAGTAAGCTGAAAGAGAACTCTGATTAGCAGCTATTCTAGCGGGTAAGGAATAGATATGAACCAACTTCAGCTTGAGAATACGCATCATAAATCCAAGTAGTACCGACGTTGGGGGCTCCGTCGTGTAGCACAGTATCGACCTTCCAGGTTTTCAAGTGCTTCCGGATCTGATTTCGACAGTCACTCGAAGTAATGTCGGACTGCCAAGAAATAACCCGAGGAATGGGCTTGATTGGATCAAGGTCCACGGCTAGAATCATGGCGGAAGGCGGCATGATCTCGGAGCAGACTTGGGACCAGGAGCCAGGTGCAGCGCAGAGGTCCAGAACGACCTTGCTCTTCTCCAGGAAGCCATACTTCTTGTTGAGTTGGACAAGCTTGAAGGCAGCTCGAGCACGGTAACCCTTCTCCTTTGCAAGCCGATACCATTTGTCCAGGCGTCCCTTAGCAGACTTTTTAACAATGCCCATCGTGTCGGCGTGGGGGCGAGGACGCGGAGTTGAGGATGTTGAGGTTTGAGGTAAACGACACACGATACAAAACGCCCCGCGAAACCAGAAATTTTGCGACAGGATTGGAAGATAAGACCAACCACGTGACGATAAGCCCACTAGCGCTTTTTCGCGTGGGGTTGATTACCTAACTCATGCATTGGCTTCTCGTGCTTGAAATGGCGGCACCTGAATGATATCAGAACTTATTGGAGAACAGACCACCTCGAAAAGCGGCTCGACTCGATCTTTGGATGCTACACTCTTATACCGGCCATTGTCACCAACAACCTCGGGCGTGCCGTCGGCCCTTACCATCAAGACTTTGAGCTTGAATCATTGCAAAACGGCCTACGACAACCATGAGTGGACGAGTCCTCGCTGCAGGGCTGCGTCCTCTATCGCGGCGCACTGCCCTCCACCCCGTTCGACACCTTCATCGCCATCCTACGGGTGGACTTCTTCAAGCTGATGCTACGATACGAGCGACTCGGAAGCGGATGTGGCAAGGCGGTAACGCTTTCCACAATGCTGTCACCACAAGGAATGCCTCATTCGCGAGATTTTTGCCCAAACTCATGGTGAAGTTTCTCAGAGTGCCGGCAATGTTCGGCGGTGTAGCCATCGGCGCTTTTGCCTGGGTACAATATCAAGCTGCTCGTACGTCAAGACGTTCAAGCCGGAATTGCTAACAGCGTTGCTAATTGGATACAGAGGCCGGTACATTTGCGGTGAACCTTTTCAATACGACTACGGATACTGTTTCGGGTGCTGCTTCGAGCTTATTCGGTGGTGCCAAGGATATCGCCAACCAAGTTAGCCGTGGATGGGAGAGCACCAAGGAAAAGGCTGAATTGCCCGATTGGGTCAAACAAATCCTTAAACTTCAAGAAGACATTGGTACTGGTGGCTCGGGAGGTTCGGGCGGCGGCGGTGAGCCAAAGCAAAGTAGAGGCGGCGCTGTAGCGGCCGTTGGTGCTTCAGCTGCCGCCTATGGCTATGAAAAGTCGGATGAAGAAGACCCCCGAAATGTTGAAGAGGTGGCCAGAGATGACCAAATGATGGTTCTGACTAAGAAGATGATTGAGATTCGAAGCATTCTCCAGAGGGTCGGGCAGTCAAGCACCCTAACGCTTCCCTCAATTGTGGTCATCGGTTCCCAGTCTTCTGGAAAGAGTTCCGTTCTGGAAGCGATCGTTGGACATGAATTTCTTCCGAAGGGTTCGAACATGGTTACCAGAAGGCCGATTGAGCTGACACTCGTCAACACGCCTTCGTCCAGGGAAGAGTATGGCGAGTTTCCTGACTTGGGGTTGAGGCACATCACCGACTTCTCGTCTATTCAACGAACTCTTACCGAACTCAACCTTGCCGTACCCGATACTCAATGTGTCTCCGACGACCCGATCCATCTCACAGTTTATTCTCCGAACGTACCTGACCTGTCACTTATTGATCTGCCCGGCTACATCCAGGTCGTGGGACAAAATCAACCTCTGGAACTCAAGCAGAAAATTTCCGAGCTTTGCGACAAGTACATTCAGCCACCCAATGTCATTCTTGCCATCTCGGCCGCTGACGTAGATCTTGCCAATTCTACTGCTCTCCGAGCGTCCCGCCGAGTTGATCCTAGAGGCGAGCGAACGATTGGCGTTGTTACCAAGATGGACTTAGTAGATCCCGTTCGTGGTGCAACCATTCTCAACGATCAACAATACCCCTTGAGATTGGGTTATGTCGGCGTTGTTTCCAAGGCACCTCAGACCCAGGGTCTCTTCAAGATGGGCTCCACCAACCTTCTCACACAAATCGTGAAGCACGAGAATGCCTTCTTCTCTTCTCATCCTATGGAGTTTGGCCCTGAGGCTGGAGTTAACGTCGGATGTACCACGTTGCGCAAGAAACTTATGCATGTCTTGGAGCAGACAATGTCTGCGAGCTTATCGACCACTAGTGACGCCATTCGACAAGAGCTTGAGGAGGCTACGTATGAGTTCAAGGTGCAATACAACGACCGCCCGCTCTCGGCTGAGTCTTATCTTGCAGAGAGCCTGGACGCTTTCAAGCACTCTTTCAAGCAGTTTGCAGAGGAATTTGGACGACCTCAAATGCACGAGCTTTTGAAGCACGAGCTGGACCAGAAGGTTCTCGATTTGCTCGCGGCTAGGTATTGGAATAAGCCAATTGATGACCTATCTGCAGTCAACCCCGACCTCGACAATTTGGCGGATCTACCCAAGGCTCCCGCCGACTCTCTTTACTGGCATAGACAGTTAGATGCCTCCACATCCGCGCTTACGAAGCTCGGTGTTGGTCGTCTGGCCACGACAGCGGTTGCATCTTCCATTCAGGGTCATATCGACTCCCTCATCAAGCAATCCAGCTTCGCTAGTCACCCTTTCGCCCAGCAAGCTATTATGGAATCTGCCTCTACCATCCTGAACGAAAGGTTTTACAGCACCAGTGACCAGGTGGAAAACTGCATCAAGCCTTATAAGTTCGAGGTTGAACTTGAGGATCGAGAGTGGGCCAAGGGACGTGACCACGTCGGTGTTGTGCTAAAGAAAGAGTTGCAAGACTGCGAAACTGCCATGAAGCATCTTGAGGACAGTGTTGGCGGACGACGAAAGATCAAGGAAGTCATGACGTTCGTCGACAAGGCCCGTAAGGGTGAGGTTGTGATTGAAGGCGACAACCGAAGCGGCGCTGGTGGCTTCAGTGCTGCTCTTCTGAGCAAGGGTAAGTTAAACACTATAACCTCAACAGATCGAGCACTAACATATCTGTAGGACGCGAAGCTGTATTCCTGCGTGACAGAGCCGACATCATCAAGATGCGCCTACTTGCAGTCAAGTCAAAGCAGTGTGCTAACCCCAAGAACAAGTACTACTGTCCCGAGGTGTTCCTTGATGCTGCTGCTACCAAGTTGGCGTCTACCGCCGTCCTCTTCCTCAATGTTGAGCTTCTCTCCGAGTTCTACTACAACTTCCCTCGAGAACTGGACCTACGTTTGGGCCGCCACCTGACCGAAGATCAGATCGAGAAGTTCGCCAAGGAGGATCCCAAGATCCGTCGACATCTGGAGGTCATCCGTCGCAAGGAACTACTTGAGCTAGTCCTCGAGAAAATGGAGAGTCTGCGACAGCTTGACGGCCGCGAGCGCGAACGAGCAAACTCTGGCTCGAGAAGAGAGCGGGCAAAGCCGGGTCGTTGGGGCCTGTTCTAAGTGGACAGTTCCTGTTTTAATATGAGACATGACGTTCATACTGGGAGTTGCAGGAGTTGACTGCTTGGTCGTTGGATTTAGAATACTCGCTTTCATGAAGCCGAGAAAACTTTGATGGAGAAGGCTTGTCAGCAGATGCTTGGGGTGTTTCACGTATTCTTTTCACCACCTGTATCTTCTTAGCATGTATACTTATGTGCGCAAGGTTGAATGATGGCAAGCAAGTGCCGAGAGCACGTTGAGCGAGGCTGTAGATAGAAGTGCTTTGTTGCGTGCAAGGATACCCTCCTCAATAACATTGACTATTTCATTCTACTCATATAACTGATACATGATAATATGTTCATCTATTCCAGCTGACTATTAACTTGTCGAATGTAACCATATACATAATTTACCGTATTTTCCCGAGTACTATACTGCCTTCTCTTATGTGCTTCCATCGGTGCTCATCTGTAACGTCACCTCCCATCGAATGCTGCCGCCGTGGCCATAGCCTTCACCCAATCTGTTTTGAATCAAGCCTGAGATGCGCTGCCGTAGTCTGCTCAGAGACATTTCATCATAGCCCTTGACAACACTCAATTTGAGGTTGGCCATGCAGAGACCGTAGTGAACTTGCCAAAATTGGGCATCATCAATAGCAACGACACTGGGCTCGGTCTCAATCTCCCGAAGAACAGCACTAACCCCATTGTTGCCTCCAGTGCCGCCGTACGACATAAGCAGCATAAGACCTTGTGCTACAGCGAGTCGCATGCCAAGGGCGAACATGGCAAAGGCGATAACAACACAGATGAGACGGTCGAGCCATGTGTAAAGGGAGATGGAGAGGAGCGGAAGAAGGGCGATGAGGGCAGAGAAGGAGAGTGTGAGGAAATGAAAAGGGTTGGAAAGCACACTCGGGAGAGAAGCGAGATAGGAGACACGCATGAGCTTGGCAATACGGGCGTGATTCCGGAGACCATATGCTGAGATGAGTGTGCTCAACATGGCAGCAGCAGACACGAGGTCAATGGAGCCATCCGGACCATCGTGACCATGTTCGTGGTGAGCTTCATGGCTACCAAGAGACTCAAGAAAGTGCTTCAAGGTATGAGAGACCAGATCGAAGCCTCCAAATAGGAGAAAGACGGACATGGCAAAGCCAGCGAGGACCTCTGCCCTCTCAAGACCAAACGGATGTCGGATACTGCTACGTTTCCAGACCTCGAAATTACCCAGCACGTCAACCATGACACAGACGGCAGCACTACCAGCGTCGAAGAAGACGAGATGTGAGAGGGCGGTAGTAGCGAGAGAGCCTTCTGAACGGAAGAAGACGTACGTAGCCACGGCGAGATGGCACATACTCCAATAGCAATGGATGCGTTGATCCTTGGTCATGCTCTTCCATGCTTCACGGGCGGTCGGGATTGGTAGAGAAGCGGGGAGTACGGGAGGAGGCCTCTGGGGTGGCTCTTTGAAAATTTGATGTTGGGAGGAGATACTACTGTGCTTGTATCTGTGTCCACGACGTTGTCCGATGTTCTACAAGAATTAAGGTATTAGTATTTGCCTGATACATGAGAGAAGTGGAATCTATGTACCGATTTGACGGGACCTGTAGAGATCACTTGTGTCTGGAAGTTGAAAGGGTTCTTGAACCCAGGGGACGCAGGAGAATCCCCCGTTTCGTCTTCGGCGTTCATTGTCGGAAGGGATAAGGAGGATGAAGACGCAGTCGCCGAGGAAGGGATGAGAAGATTCGAAGTAGCCGAGTTTTGGGCGGCGGCGTCACGATTGAGTTGGCGATTGATAGCAATAGAGTCGTTATCTTGGTCAACACCAATATCGATGAACGTTTCACGGTTGGCGATATCGATATCGTCGTCGCTGTCGCCGTGGACAACCAGACTTGGCGGGGCGAGGTTCTGAGGAAGACCAACACCTGGATGGCTCGACATGTGCTGCTGCTTTCGGATAACGCGCCTCTTCTTTTGGTTAGGTCGGCGGCCCGATCAATTATCGAATAGACCCCGTTTTAGAAGCTCGACAATTGTGTCATGAGGATTCAAAGTTTTTCGGCGCAAACTGGTTTCGTCGATGGCGCGAGTCGTAAGGAACAGAGAAGTCGAGATGGAATGCGTTGACGTCGCGATATCCATTGTGGAGGCGGACCGATGGGGGGCCTTTCAGGGGTACTCCAGAAGATGCAGGGGCTGCACAAGCGCCTAAGCCACAAGATCCATGTCCGCTCTAGCGGGCCGACATCTCGAAATCTACTTTGTGGCGTATCAGCGAACAGGCCTCAAACAAATCGTCATTAGCCTCATGTGTTCTATCTGGCTTGTATTCCAACGTCCATTGTCACGGCAGTTCGAAACACGAGACAGACTAGGGGAGAGCCATGCAGAAAATTCTCATACTTCAATAATTTCAATTCGCGGCACGTAATTGTGACCATGAATAACCTTGCTCTAGCTTCTGAATGCCAACTCCTATATCTCGACTAGCATTCTTTCGAAGCTTCTTAGAACGACTCTAAGCGACCACTTGGCTCGACGATATCGATTCCGCTCCCACGATGGAGGGCACTGCTCGAAATAAGCGTGATACTTCACCTACACCATCCTCGACCCGTCGACGGACCTCTTCAAGTTCCAGTATATTATCTAAGTTCCCCTTTTTGAGAACGTCCCCCGAAAAGCGGCATGAGCAAAACGACAATGCGATCGACGACGATGCCCCTGCGGCTGCTCCTCGTCCATCCCCGCGACCATCTGCGAGTATAATACAATATCAGAGAACGCGGAGACGGCGAGGATCTCTTAGGAAAGCCGCGCTGCTTGGTCGAGGAGCGCAACGTGAGCGTAGGGAGAGCCGGCCTTTGGTTATCGACACTTCACACGCTGCCGCATATGGTCTCGATCCTACAGCTGCCCAGACGGAAAGTCCATCGCCGATAGAGTCGTTGGACTTAAATGCTACATCAGGGAGTGTTCAGCGCCCGCTAATAGAAGGATTTACGCCCCTGCCTGGAGGACTTGGTACAACACCCGTACTCCCTCGAACAGGCACATTACCACAGTCAATAGCTCGACCGATATCACTTGCGGATCAAGATGGGGCATCTTATACATCGACCGATGAGGAGGATATGCTACAGATACCCGGGAGTTCGTCGACGCGTCGGCAGAGCCTGTCGATGTCTGCAGGTCCAGACTCCTACTTTAACAGTCTAAGCTCGACGACATCGCACCAGCGACGACGGTCTATCAACCGGACGAAATCACCATTATCGTTCAGTGGACTCTCGTCCAATACCCTACCCGCGCATGAAGACTGGGACTACGCGGACACAGAATGGTGGGGATGGGTTGTTCTATTCGCGACATGGTTCGTGTTTGTTATTGGAATGGGATCATGCCTTGGCCTCTGGAGCTGGGCATGGGACATAGGCAAGACGCCGTATGCGCCGCCAGAGTTCGAGGATGACGATACTCTACCTATTGTGGGATACTACCCGGCGTTGATCATTCTCACAGGTGTTATGGCCTGGGTATGGGTTGTTGTAGCCTGGGTTGGTATGAAGTACTTTCGGCATGCTAAAATCAGCGGCGATTAATGTGTTGAATGTATTTTTTTGGCTTGAATATCTGTGGTCGAATTGAGTTCTGACCTCGGCTAGAGAAGCTCTTAATGATTATTAATGACGACTTGTCAATATGGCTTGAAATACTGCCGTTTGCATATGGTGATCTTTACAGGGTGTTTTTTAATGCTGCACCTGTATCTGTATTTAGCTAGACGTATCAAATCATGTGGTCAATGAAGCTGTTGGTTGAACAAATGTTGGCTGCTGTACTCTTCCAATTCGTCGTCGAAGACATCATCTTGTTGGTGTTCCCAAAGCTAAGCGCCGGTGCAGCGGCAACATACGCTAGGGTAACCAATCATATCAATGTCGATTCTGACCAACATGTTGCGACATAGGATCGTGGCACTCTCAGCGGGGTTTAGCAAGCCTCCATTGCGGGAATGACGAAGAAGCTCGATAGAACCAACACATCAAGGTTTAGCTTTGCAGTAGAACGAGCCTGTCTTTGCAGAATTTCACAAGCTTCGAGTGTGGACAATTCAGCGTGTGCGGAATGATACCGACACTTGGTGGTTTTGCGTCTGCAGCTTCTGATTGCCTCGCTTGTAGAGTCAAAGTACGGGTGGCGATATTGAGTCGTTTGTTGCACTGGTAGCTGAGTAAGGATATCCAATGCGAATTTCAAGATAATCCAAAAGACAACAACAGAGAAGCTGGCATAATATTGGACGCTGTAAGTCAGAATCTTTGGCAAAGTAAACAATGTAGGGTAGGTGTTGACGATTTGCAGTCAACCTGGTATGCAAATTTCCCGAACAATATCAATCAATTCCACTTCCAGGGCTGCTCTGCTGCATCATTGCCTGATTCAGTTTGAGCGATAAAACGGTTGACTTGCATGGAAAGATCGGCGTCATGATTCCCAAGAACGTCACTAGAGAAGGCCTGGGGAAGTCGAGAACTCGCCGCCCCCGTCGAGACGGTTCTGGCCGGAGTATCAGCATTGCGATGCTGACATATACTGGCAGTGATATAGATGAAGCTTCTTGGGTAGGTATTGCTCATCAACAGCTAAAGGATCGCTATGCATATGCCACTGCAGATTTTATTCCCCTCTTATTGATCAATATTCGTATCGAGTAATTCCATGATGCCCCAATCAAATGCGTACCCGGGACGTGGGGGCTTAATAAACACACCTGCAGTCAAAGCCGAGCCGAAGTGCCCCAAGCGCAACCGCCCGAGCCCTGCGTTGTTCACCCTCAAGGTAAAATTAGCTTCCGCCTTTTCTTGGCTGGCGGCCCGACACAAGCTCACCTCGTGGACATGAGGAGCTGTCTCGTGATGATTTTCTATAGCGAGATGACTCGAGATGCGGTCTAGCATTTCTCAACGAATCTTGTCTTGATTCAGGCAAAGTGCGGAGATTGTCTTCAACTCATGATGTTGCAACGTTGTGTTTCACCTGCATAGGTACAAAGCAAGCCACTGCATCAGAACGTTCGGGTTGGTCCTCGTATGGAACTCTATCGTTATGCAAGTGCTCGAGGAGCTTCAGTCTTTCTCGTGAAGACGATAAAGGCTGAGATGAGTTGTCTATCCGCACAGGTAGCCGTCAAGGTTGTTCAGGTTGTATTTATACACTTCACAGGAGCTATGGTACTGATATTAGACATCCATTACTGGGACTTGGCGCCCACCCTGGGGGGTTCAGTAAGAATCCGGACTCCCTCTACCAAATAATTCAGTTACTATCATTAATTGCGGTATCATCACAGAGCACAAGATTATTGAATACAAACCATAAGAATCTTCCAAGCTTAAGGCCATAAGGTGGTATAACTTTCTAGGACTTTATTAAAAGATATAACCATAGGTATGACACAGAAGAGCTATACCTTCATTCCCGATTATACTTTGAAGTTTGAACCTCGAGGCGCCGAAACCATCGTCCATGGCCATTGCAACTCTTTGTTGGTTCAATCTAACGCTCCGAAAAACCCCCAAGGAATCAGCCCAGATTTAATATTCCCGGGAATCGGATCCGAATATTTATTAGTAGGACAATTGATTAAATGTAAATAGCACAGACAGATGATGGAAGGGAGAGCAAGCCCTTGTCGTCTCCAGCTACGCCTGAAACAATCCCACCCGTGGCCGTATGTAATCAAAATCAAACCACTCAAAGGGCCCAACCTCACTTTCAAAGCGATGCCAACCTGCTGTAATAATTAATGCCTGCGTTGGATCCAAGGCATTGCATAATTTTTCCATTGCAGCTCGGTTGTCAACAAGGTCCTGGGCCTCTTGGATGCACGAGCTTCACGACAATACATTGAGTCACCTTACTCAGGCTCACTCATCAGCTTTCCATTTCTGCCCCTAGCCTCGCCATCGCCGAGTTTCGACTATTTTTTGCCATCAACATCCGTTCATCCAACCATTCATATATTTTGTTGATGATCCACAATCCATCCGCCTGCAGTAGATTCGGATTCATGAGTTGAAGAGGCGAGTAATAACTCAAAACAAGAACGGAAAAAAGATTTCAAGAAGCGGAAAATACTTTTTGACTGGAGAGGTTATTCATCTCAAAGCTAGTAGTACATACGCTGTAACAGTACATCCACTCGATCCTCCCTTGTGGTGACCAAGTTCTTTCTCCTCTGCTCCTCAAAGCTGTTTCGTCTTCTTTCTACTACACGTTCTCACCATCATCATCAAATCTGACTTATCACCCTTAACAACACTCATCCTACGGACAAAGTACCTGATAGCTCAATCTTCAGCTCTTCTTCAAAGTACAATACCTTTAATATACAGAGGTACCTTACTGCAGCTCATCAGGTGTCGGGTCTCTCCACCGCCACACACGCACACAAGTGCACGCCTGGAGAACACACAGACCTCCCCCATTTCTTCCACCCCGAGCCCCAAAACCCGCCAAAGAGGACCTCCCCCCCTGGTGCGCCCGCCTAATTCGGCCTCCCCTACGGTGCTCCCCTACACTCTTCCTTACTCTAGGCTGGGCTGCCATCGGCCGAATGCCTGGGCTTCCAAAACCCGCCTAAAACCAAACCAGCCTCTTCACTCCCTCAACCCTCCACTCCCGTCTTTTCTCCCATCTCCCATCAACTTACCTCTTCAGCCGCTCCAACGCCATCTCCAAAATACCCTTCATTTCCATCTCCCTTTTCTCAACTACTGGTGTTGTACGTACCTTCCATCCGTATACCCTCGAATCTTATCCTTGGCCGCCGGAAATCGTCCACCCGTTTGTTCACGAGTAATCCTGCGCCAACCCGCTCCACCGCGTCACGACCCGTTACGATAACCTCAAAAAACTGTCCGACTCGTTCCTCTTCGGCCAGTCCCCCATCGAGGGGTTTGTCCAGTGCATTCTTCGACCTCGCTTTTCCATCGTGTTGTCCTTTCTACGTTGCGAATCTGGCCAACCCTGCTGTCATCAGGCTGAAGGTCGCCACACCACCTCGACAATTGGGACACCTGAATAATCCCTCCCATCTCCTACTTCGAAATACCGCTCCGACTTTTGGCCATCGCCATCAACCGCAAACATGAGGGAAGTCAACTTTAGTATCCCCAACGTCAACAAGGCGTCTGTTGGTATTACTACTGCCTTGTATGATCGACGTGCTCTCGATTGCACTTCAACCCTCCCCCTCATCAACTCGCTCAACCATCTCGCCTATCTCACCACATCATCTGCCCGCATCCGCGATATCCTCACTGTCGATGGCGGCATCGAGCGTCTTGTCTGCATCCTGAAGCAGGGTCGTAGCAAAGATATGATGGGAATGTGGAAGTGGAACCTTGCTTTTCAGTGTGTCGTCAATATCGGCGTCCGAGGCACGGAAAACGTCCGCACCCGCGTTGTTGAGGCGGATATGGTCCCCGTCATCGCTACCATCCTCGATAACTACACCAAGGCTGTTGATAAGTGCCGTGAAAAGGCAGAGGAGGCCAAGCAGAAGCAGAGCTACGACCACCATCGCCATCGAAGCCATGAGCACCGCTCAACCCCCAAGGCTTCCTCTTCCACCTCAGCATCCGCTTCCGCATCCTCTTCATCATCTGCAACCGTGGGTACTGCTCCGTTCAGTCATCGATCCAGCTCTCGTGTCGATGCTGCCGACCAGCGATCGCTTCGTCGTCATGGTCCACCGCCGTCGATTGATGTGTCAGCCTCCTACGCTGGCCCATCCACCGCCGCCCCTCAACCTCAGCAGCAATTGCAACAACCCCTAGATGCTGCCTTGGGCACTTCTCAATGGACTCAGTCCACTTCAGACCGCTCTGCATCTTGGAGTTCGAGCCGCCAGCAGCCCCTGAGGAGTCTTGAAACTCGTCACGCCACGACTTCTGCCCCCCGTCAGACCATGCAGCCCCTTGCAACTGCAGTCCCTGCTACCGAGACTGTTGAGGGTTTTGTGAGACCTGTTCGTGATATCGACCGCCTTGCTTCAATGGCTCCATTCGGCCCTACGGATCTGATCTCCCAACCCACGTCACCAACGACGCCTCTCCCACCGTCCCAGATGCGTTCACCAACCGTTCGCCCAGCATCAGCCCTTGGAGCGTCCGGTCGATCCCGCAGACGCCCATCGATCCGTCACCAGAACTCGACTGCCGATGCTGATGACATTAACGGAGATAGTATGCCTTCAGACGAGTCACCTGAGACGGAGATGACGGGTACCGATAACCTGCAGTCAGCCGTTGGTATCCAGGATATCACCATGGAAGACGGCGATGCCATGCTCGCCGGTACGGCTCTCGACTTGGCCACGCCAACGGTCTCCGAAACCCATCAGGATGCCAGCACCTTCAACATCAACCACCGTAGCCCTATGGATGGCAGTATTGCTAACAACAACACTCCGACCCCGGTTCCTACGATTGGACTCTCACCTAACCGCCCTGCAATGACCACCCCTCCTCAACCTCCTCTGGCCGCTACTACCGTCCCTCGATACCTTCTCGACCGCAACTTTGTCCCGAACCCTCAGATGGTTGCCGCTATGCCTCGAGAAGAGGATGTGCTCATGTCTCTGCAGCTCCTCGCCTATGTCTCCAAGTATTGTGGCCTTCGCTCTTATTTCCAGAAGAGCCATCTTGTCCCTCGCCTCAAGATTGGCAAGGAGCTCGCTGCTATTGACAAGGATCTTTCTGCAATGGACGAGGAGGAGGAGATCCCCGAGGTTTACGACGAGGATGCTGACGACGAAGAGTATCTTCTTCCCAACGACTTCAACCTTTTCCCGCTCGTCGAGAAGTTCACAGTCCGCTACCACAGCACTGACATGCAGTACTGGGCTGGCGTGGTCATGAGAAATCTCTGCCGCAAGGACGATACCCGTGGAGGCATCCGCCAGTGTGCTTACTACCAGTGCGGCAAATGGGAAGAGTATACCCGTCAGTTTGCTAAGTGTCGCCGATGCCGACGGACCAAATACTGCAGCAAAGAGTGCCAGAAGAGTGCATGGGCTTTCCACCGCCACTGGTGCGTAGCGGCCACCCAGTAAGCTGGTCGCCTAGCACAATGATTTACACGACAAACCCGTAACAGCATCTTCTCGGCGCATTCTGCGGCATCAATGCTTGATTCATACACATTCTTCTTTAAGGGTTGCGAATGCATTGCACAGCAAAGCGTGTCATGAGCGCATGGCGTTTCTTCTCGATACCACTGGTTTTACTTTCTATTTTCATGGGCGTCTGCGGGCTGGGCATTAACGGTTGTTGACTTTGGGTGCATTATTGCATGTCATTGCACTTTCCACGTTTCTTTGTTATTTTTTTACCTGATACTCTTTTCTCACCCTCGGAGGTTCGCTTTTCTAATTATTTCTTATCTGGTGGCTGGAATTTGCTCAGATTGCTCTGAGTACGGGCGTTTTCTTAAAACGAGCGAGCATTAAGCAGACGACGACAATGCTGCTTGTTCTGTATATAGATACCTTTGACTGCTGGCGGCTCTCGGATGGCACCACTTTCGAGGGCATGGATCTGGATATGACTGACGACGGAGAACAACGACGGGAGCGGCGATGGAAGTTAGGCAGAGTTGACTGCTAAATTGACTCGGTGGATGCTTGTAGCCATGTCCAACTGAGTTGGATGTGGCCTCTTGGTTGATGATTCGGCCTACAAAAGGGCATCATCGTGCGGGGCATCGGGACTGCGAAGGATTCATGCAGTCGCATCGGAATCTGCTACATATTCCTTTTGGTATAGATGAAATGACCAATATTTCAAAAATCTTTTGGGCTCTAAAAGTGAATGGCCGTGACGATGAAAAAGAAGTAGTAGTAACTGAAATTTACTTACACGCCGTGAACATGTAAGGTGTGTGAACTTTTGACGAAAACAATCACTTAGTATTTTAGATATACTACAATGGTGACAGAAAAATTGAATATTGACCAACCGATTTCGATTTACATGCAAGAGGACCCTAAACGCCAGCCCTTGTACTTCATCTCTAGCCTTTTCTTTCAACAGCAATGCATCACACAGGCCAACCTCAACAACAGGTATCAACAATGCTCCTCTCCCCCTTTTTACCGGGAACCCATGGACTTCCTCCTCGCCTTGCCGGGCCGCGACTTGGAGACCTTGCTGCCACCAGCCTTCATCTTCTTGGCGTTGAAGCCGCTGAGATCGCTGGAGCTCATGGCATCGCCAGACTTGGCGTGACGCTTCTTGCCACCAAAGCCGTACTTTTCGTTCTTCTTGGCTCGCTTGTGGTTGGCTCCGGCACCGACTTGTCCACGGCCGGCGCCTGCGCGCGGGTTGTGGCCCTTCATCTCGTTCTCGACACCGACATCGAAGATATCGGCTTCCTTGGTGTCGAGGCCGGCACCACCAGTTTCTGAACGCTCTGAAAGGGGATGTTAGTAAAAGGATGATTATAAAGTTGGCTGAATACGAGGTTACTTACTTCGCTTGAGGTTCTTGATCTTGTCGAGGGTCTCGCGCTTGGCCTTTTGTCGCTCTTGGAGCTTGGCGACCTGGACCTGCTTTCCGAACTTCTTGAGGTCGCGCATCTTGCGAGCCTCCTGGGCAGCCTTCTTGTTGGACGCCTCCTCGACGAGCTTGGCCTTGACCTTCTCCATGTGGGCGTCCTCCTTGATCATCTCGGCAAAGTAATCCTTAGGACGGGAGAAAGGAACACCCTCCTGGCGGAGGAGCTTGCGGGCAGAACGAGCGGCCTCAAGACTCTGGCTGTAGAAGGCGAGCTCGCGCTGCAGATCGTCCTGAACGTCGGGGATGGACTCAGAGGTTTCGGCGGTTGAGAGGACGGACTGGTGGGTGGCGAAGGGAACGGACTTGTCGGTAGGGACGGAGATGCGGTGCAGGGCGGCGAGGAGAGCGGTTGTGTTGTTGATGGTGAGGCGCTGGTGGGGGATGATGTCTTCCTTGTCATCTTCGTCAAGGTCTTCGAGGTCGGACATGGGGATGTCTTCCTCATCCTCCTCTTCTTCCTCGTCGTCGTCCTCTTCAACTGGTGCCTTCTTCTCGACCACCTTCTTTTCAATAGCTCCCTTCTTAGGTGTGTCTCTCTTTGGTTTGCGAATGATCTTCTCCTCGAGCTCGATTGAAGAATCTGAGTCGTCGCTTTCGTCGATGGCATTCAGGTCGTACTGATTTGGTCTGGTTAGTGAAAGCTTCGAGCGCGTTTATGAACTAAAACAAACCTGGGCTTCCTCCTCCTCATCGTCCTCCTCTTCATCCTCATCATCAACATCCTCGAAATCTGCCTCAATCTCAATCGTCTTCTCCTTGTTGTCGCCTGATTCCTCTTCGTCTGCCCCGCGAGCGGCGGCGTTGCGCTTCTCGGCCTCCTTCTGCTTTTTCAACAGCTTGAGCTTCTTGAAGTCTGTGCCCTTCTCGGCGGCCAGGGCCATCTTTAGCTTGCTTTTTGTGACCATTTTGGCGGTTGTTTTTGTGGTTGCGACTTGATAATGGTCGTGGTCGGCGCAAGCTGCTGGGCAAATGTTACTGGTGCTAATGGGAAAAATCTCCAAATTCTGCCGCGGGACGTGGTTCACCGCCTTGACTTTTTTTTAGTGGAGCTTCTTTTTTTCGCGGCGTCTGTAGAGTCCACTCACCAGCCACTTTAGGGAACTTCCAAATCGGGATACTTAACAAACAATGAGTCTGAAATTTGGTAAAGCGATAAGGATCAATCTCATAATCTGATATACTTCTCTTTTGAGAACGATGAGAAATTACTTATATGTAACCTTCATCTTTCTTTTATAAGTGCACTGGGATGGACCGTTGTGTGAGGTATCAACGACATATGATCGGATTCTGGTAAGAGCTTCAAGTTCAATCGGCGCATAGTTTGAAGCAACGAATTCATAGGGAGAAGCACTTAATATAAACTAGGTTCCTATATCTTTGGAGTCGATGTTGTACCTTGTTGATATGGCAAAGTTATGAAAAGGTGCCGTGCCACAGTTCGTTCATCAGAGCCTTATTGGAATGACTTGTATGCTTTGTTACATTCGAATCACTCATTCACTTATACTAAGTTGCACAAAAAGATTAATCCAAAGGCTTGTATTCAAGAAAGTGTCAAAAATCCTCCCAATCTGCTCATAGGCGTCCTGTTTCCACCTCGTGTTTGACGAAAATAGACAGCCTGGTATAAAAATGGCTTCCTCATGTCGGCGTCCCTCCACTTAGAGCCAGGTAAAAAAATAAAAAATCAAGCCAATGGATCCTCTCCTCGCCGTATCATCTCCATCCTCCTCCAGTTCTCGTTTGAAAGCAAACGCTACGCCATGCGCTGTCCATCGGTTGGGTTGCGTTGTTGGTTGTCAAATCGCTCTCAAAGGCCCAAGACTGGCATAAGCTGTTTACATGACAGTGCAGCTGAGAGGGTAGCCAGGAGTCTGGCCGTTGGTAGCGGGCTTCTTCATGACGCTGCAGCTCAGAGGATAGCCGGGAGTCTGGTTGTCCTTGGTGGGCTTGGCCATGACGGTGCAGCTAAGGGGGTAGCCGGGGGTCTGGGCAGTGGTGTTCTTGGTGGAAGGCATTTTGAAAGTTGGGGTTGAAAGACTTAGAAAAGTCGGAGAGTGTTCTGTGTTTAGAATGGTGGGAAAAGTGAGTGTATGTGAAAGTGAATGATTGTTGTAGTGGGTGATGAGATTGAGTTTCGAAGGGAAGAGGACGTTATCTTTATACTCGAATCTGAATCAGTTATCAAGGTAATCATGGTCTCCACGATAAGTGGTAAAGTGCAATGTCTGGAGAAGTTGCAGTGTGGATCGTGAAGCCTGTGATCCGTGCAAAATGTCTTAATATTGTTCTCTAGATGGTGTTGCTGTCAGACAAAAGGACAACCGCTACTAGTCCAGCCACCAACCTGGAACTGACCTTCTGGAACTGACCCCTGTTTCCTATTTCTTATTATCCATGAGTTAGCCTTTCAAAATTTCCATTTCGTGAAGTTGGGTCAAGTTGAGATGTCATGCGGTACACCGATATCCAAGACGCACGGATCTGGAGTTCATATTTCTTTGTATGTAGCTTAGTATTGTTCTCTCGCTTGATATTGTTCTTGATGCATTGCCTCGTCTTGCCCTGTCAGAAATAACCTGGACTGTATCAAATTATTAGAATAGGCTTTCATGACCTTCGTGATGGCCCAATCTCATTTCTTGGTCTTAGAAAAAGTTCCCGGGCGATAACTCTTGTAAGCGGCACAGCATGCGGCATGGCCATAACGCAGCAAATAAACCCATCCTTGATTCACATGAACAATACTTAGAAGCGGCTGAATGGGAGCCTGGACATATCGGTTAATTCGAATTCGGTTCCAAGAATAGCAAGTGGCTTACCATTTGCCCTTCAATGTGATAACCACCCATGGTGAGCCTGCCTCATCCACCTCCTTATCAACCGTAGTCGAGAAGCAAATGGCGCTCATGATACCATCTCCAAACTTCTCGTTAAGGATGGCCTTGTAAGCATATCCGTAGTTCTGCACAATCTCGTACAGTCGGTAGATGAGAGGCTCAGTAGGAGGCATGGGCCCAGCCTGACCACGGTTAGGGAATCCTGTCAGCTGAGCAGTCAACGACTCCTTGGGGAGATCAAGGAGGTCCGACAGCTTGTCGACATCCTCAGGCGAGGCGGTGGCCTGTCCATAGAACAATGCTGCGACTGCAACCTCGCTACGGCCCAGGTGCTTTGCGATGGCCTCGAAGCTTAGGTCCTTGGCGGCCTTGCCGTCAAAGAGCATCCTGGAATAGGCTGGTAGCCTATCGGCCATGGTTGACTGGGTTGAATGAGCATGATCTTGTTACATTATTGGGTCTCGGTTATCTTACATCCAGAGTGGCGATGCGTCCTTCGTTTGCCATTGTGACTATGTAGTAGAATGTGATACGGTTGTTGGTTGTTGTGAGAAGAGAGATTCAACCACCTTGGGGAAGTATATCAAGTCATGACGGAGATGTTTCCTTTCCCGTATCAGCTTGCGGGGTTATGGGTTCCATGACGTGTCAATGGGTTGCACTAATATCAAGAGTGCACTCGGTGATATTCCGGAGACTCGGAAACTGCTCATTCGATATGGATGTTTGGGCGGATCTTTGCGATAATCACCGATATTCATGCCGCGATATCCTAGTATAGTCGCTCAACTAAACATTGGTGTTTATACGACAATAGCATTTCTCACTCAATCAAGTACCCTCTGTCTGCAAAAATGTTCATAGCCTCCAACAGATCATCCGCATTGAGGACGTCGATGCCTTCGTCAATCAAGAGATCTCTGATTTGGTCCCGTACCTGTAGTGGCCAGTATGGCATGCCCCAATATCGCGTCTTGAGACCTCGACTACGGGCCTGGGTGATTTGATCTCGCACCTTCGCCAACTGCTCTGGCTTGAGGCCTTTAGAGCTGACCTTTCCAATCGACTTTTTGAACGAGACACTCGTGTAGTATGAGTTGAGGTTGTTGTATAAATCATCTTCCAGCTGATCGAGTGGTGCATCAAAGAAGATGTCGCGTGAAGGTGTGTCTTCGTTCACCAGGCGAACTTCGGTATCGCCAGTGCCCACAACTGTAACAGGTCCTGGCACAAACTTGCCGTCGCGAACATGGCTCAGCCATCCCCTTTGACGAAGTGGTTCGAGGCTCTCGAGTAACAGTGGCCATGATGTGTTGGGATTTGACTTCAAGTCCACCAACAGAACCAGTGTTTGGTCAGGTTTGCGGCCATACACACCTCGAGGTGGGAGGGTCGGATCTCTGTCTGTATTTTGAGACTGAAGTAGGTCCATCAGTGGTCGAATATACATGGACGTTAGAGTTCGACCAGTAGAAAGATCGCCCACATCATGGCCGACATATAGTTCACCCTGGACAGCCCAGACATCTGCTTCTACTCCAATACAGCCAGCATTGATGGCTGAATAGAAAGGCATATGTCTCCAGTAATCGTTGTGCGAGTGACAGGGCACGGGAAGTATAGAATCAGATCCGGAACTGAGTCCGATCTCAGGACTGGCTGTTTGTGCTTCGGCTATGTAAGGCCAGATCACGGGCATGACGCCGAGGATAAGGGCCAACATAAGAACCATAGTACTGGTTTTAATTAGACACGTAATCAATAAACAAATCGACGGAAGACTCGCCTTACAGCTGCCCCGACTAAGCCCAAGGCAAAGATATAGGGGTTGGTCTTGGTGGCCAGACCTGGTGTACCTTTGCTGGTCCCTCTAAGGGTTCTGGACTCTGAGGAAGCCATTTCTGAGGCCCCCGCTATGATTCATATACAGTGACACTTGGAAATACGAATTGTTGCTATGAGCAACCCAAAGTGGCTTTCATGATATGCAGTTGAAGGTTGAACGTGGAGTTGTAGCCATACATTTGTCTCCTAGGCACGCCATTAATAGATAGAGGCCCCACACAGGTCATCCTGGTCCTCACTTCGGTTCACTAAGATAATGAGCAAGTGATCGTGGTCAGATAGGTAGTGTCAAATGTGCATAAAGTACTGAGGTAGTGTTAAACTGGTAGAACAGAAACTGTGTTGTTACCCAAAGATGAGCGAAGTGTTTAAATATCAGAGTGCATACAGTACCTAGGTTGGCAAAGCACCTCTGGACATAGGTAGGTAAAGCGCAAGTTCAAGAAGAAGGTAACATCAACCAAGCTCGAGTACATAAAGTCGCTTGGTACTTTGATCACACCATATTTTGTGTGGCTGAGCATGTACCAGAGCGCATAGTGACTTTCAAGCACTGCGGGGGACTTGGCGTTGCGATAAGCCACGATAAGAGAATTTTTGGAGAACTTTCCCATCTTTCACCTTCAAGTTTGTCTTCAATATTGCGATCGCATTACAACTCAGCTTTCCCACGTAGCTGCATTCTGCTCATTAACACCATTCGAAACTTCGATCATGCCTCACAAGCACAAGAGAAAGAGGGGAGATGACGAGGCAGAGTAAGTCAATCTCTTCCGCTCTCGATTCCTGCACGCATGTCTAATTCGGTTTTCTAGCTTCAACCTCCCTCCATCCCAAAGAGCCCGACCCCTACAAGTTGGAAAGAAGAATGCGACGGCAGGAAAGGGAACGACAGGCAAGGTAACAGCAGGCAAAGGAACGACAGACAAGTCAACGTCAAGCAAGGATGCTCCGGTAAAGACGAAAAAGGGCAAGAAAGCACGCAACGAAAACGACGCCCCGCGAGCCTTCAGGCGACTTATGGCTGTCGCGCAAGGCAAGAAAGTGAGGTCCGGACTCGACGATGGCGCAGATGGAAAAAGTGCGAAGCAAAAATCCGAAGAGCTCAAGATCCGTCCCGGCGAAGATCTGAGAGCCTTTGCCCAACGAGTGGATGCGTCTCTGCCCGTTGCAGGTCTTACCAAGAAGACTGCGATCAAGGACGGCAAAGACGAGCAGGGATTCAAGGTCTACCGCACTCGAAAGGAGAGAAATATGCACAAGCTTTACGCTCAATGGCGAGAGGAGGAGCGAAAGATTCAAGACCAAAAGGACGAAGAGGCAGACGAAGCGATCGGACGAGAACTCGACGAAGACCCTACTGGTACTGCTGCGATTGCTCAGGCGACACTCAACGAAGCAACAGGAAAGAGAGCGCGACGGAAGGGTGGAAAGGTTGACGACCCTTGGGCGGAGCTGAAGAAGAAGCGGGCGGAGGCCAAGATTGCCGTGCACGACCAGGCGCAGGCACCGCCTGAGCTGAACAAAAACACTTCGAAAAACCTTAAGGTTGGAGATGCTACCGCCGATGTCGGCAATATTCCCAAGGCTGCGGGCAGCCTGAAGCGGAGGGAGGAGCTACAGGAGGCTCGTGCGGATGTTCTAGAAGCGTACAGGAAGATTCGAGAGCATGAACAGGCCAAACTGCTGCGGGCAGGCCACTGAGAATACCCAGCTTAAGCGAGTTCATGTTTACGAAATTTAGATTTGCAAAGACGATATATACACTAAAATGAGCACTCATCTGGTGGCTTGTTATTCAATAATGTACAGTCACGTCAAAGTTTCAACATCTGTGCCTAATCATAGCATGTTTCGACCTCTGAGTGAAGCGGATTTGATCCATCGTATGGATAGTTCTTGACAAAACCTTCTGTTCAACCAGCCTCAAGATTATTAATATTCTTTGCATCCTTGAACTACCTTATATGACTGGATTCTTGACACTTCCCATAGCAATGGGTCTGCGACAACCTGGTCATGTCTGCCAAGGACCTCTTAAGCAAAGAGTAACATCAACATCGGAAATAACTAGCTTAAAACTTCTTGCGCTATGACAACTAAACTTATAACTCCAGATCAAGCAACGGTTCAAATTTACCTATAATGCCACCATCATAACGAAAGAAAGACATTCGTTATGTGGGATCAATTGACTTGTTCTCAGTGTCCCGGGAAATTTACTGGGTTCTCAAGAATGACTTGGGGTCCAAAGTGCTAGAAACTGATGTGACATAGGCGCAAGGTGTATGTATTTATCTTTAATAGGCGCTCAACTATCACCACTCATATCAAAAGGGTGACATTCAAGGGATAGAGTATTGTAGGCCTGGCTTACTTGCCCCTTGATTGAAGTGTGCTCTAAAAAATGTTCATTCTATCTTCCTTATAAATTACATTATGGCTGAATTACCTGTCTTCTAACTTGAAAACTATCTACATGACCAATAGCATTATTTCCGTGACAGGCTTGTGGAGTTGTTAGTCAATTTGAGTCGCTCGAGATGAAAAGTTGCTTTTGTGAATTTCCTAATGAGAGTTGACGCAGGCGGGAAACAAGGACATGGGTATCAAGCAATTACCAGAACGGGGTGACATGGTGGTATCTAGACTGGCAAAGTGCGGTTCCTTACTGTAAGGGGTAGCACTGGTGGTCCTCAGGCTTGAGATGACTTATGCTGACCTTTTCATTTCTTGTAAAACTGTTCGACGCCCAATTGTCCTTGTGTAACCGCCAAGTATCACAGGCCAAAATGGAGGAGGGCTTGAGGACGGGAGTCGATCCAAACTGGGACATACAGTGGAGCTCAATGCCCTGGAACGAGCTGCAAGGTCCAGGCCCGGGCCCCCGTTCCTGGGCTGTGTCTTTCGTTGTGCTTGTTCTAGAGGCGGCAATGAGCGCAGAAACAGCTGATTTTCGTCGCCCACACCCGTCATCGTCATATATTATCGGGAAATTGTTTTAGTGGTATTTTCCCCGTGTTTTACATGTCATTCGAGATATTTGTCGCTATTTCCACCAAGATATCGTGCTCTTGTGAGCTCACCTCGGTGAATCAAGGTTCCTCTTCAAAACGCGTCAACTAGAGACATTCGTCCACCTTATTCGCACACGGGCCGCCCGCCCAGATGCTGCGGATGCCAATGGAAACGGCAAGAGCAGCCCTTAGCGGCTTGTTGATCTCCCTTTCACTTTCCGTTCCCGGATTACTTCACTTCTGAGCCTCCCCATCCCCAGCTTGTCGGGACATTCCCATTCCCAATTGAGGTGGTCTTGCGCCCTCGTTCCTTCTCTTTCGTGAGCGATTCTCTCATCTGCTCGGAACATCTCCACATTCAAGCCAGACAGAACCCAAATACGGGAAGGCACCAAGGTTTGGCTTTTGATATCCAGGGCAGGAGCTACATTAGGTACTTAGTCTAGCATCGCGCCTTGCTGTCATCGCCTCCATCCCGAGTTAGTTCAACCTAACTTTTAGTATTCCGTGTCTCCCACTTCTCGTAGCGTCGGTCGTTTTTGCGTCCTTCATCAACATCCCGTCACCAAGCTCAAGCTCAAGCTTTCCGCGGACCTTCTCTGCAGCACTTCACCGCACCGCACCGCACCGCAAACGCCTCCAGAGGCTCCGTTACTACCATCACCACGGGACGTCAATCACTCATGCTACTGTACGAGCTACATTGGTAGCCACGATTCTGGAAAGCCACACCTGGTCCTTGTCCTCCCAAGTCCAGCACCACCAGCCCAGCATTATCGAGTCTCGTGACCTGATCTGCACTGAATCTGGGCTGACCTTACGACACAAGACGCTTGCGGCAATCGCTAACACGAGCCTCAACGCGCCCTGGTCGCTGTTGCGGTCCTGGCTTCACCCTCGTTCTATTGAGCGACGTCTGGTTTCTAGGCGGCGCTACCCGCCTTGGTACATCGAACCACTGCCAAATCTTTAGTTTCATCAACAGATATTTTGGTCCATGTCACGCCAGCCAATATTAAAGACATTCCGAAGCTTAAGCTCCCGCTCTTGCTTCATCTCGACCCCCGCCAATCTTACCTCTTTACTCTCCCTCTCACATATTTACACATGGGACTGTAGGCGGCTCGAATCTCACCTGCCGTCCTCATGATTTGGTACTTGTTGTACCCACTCCGAGGGTCAGTCTTATTTGCCCCGAACCTCCCCGTGCTCCCGTCCCGTTCTCCGTATCCGTTCCCCGCTCCGTCCTCCGCCCTCAACTCACATCCCGTCACAGAACAACGGAAGCTCCGGTTCTAGCGCCAACTCATCCTCTTCGCCGTGCCCTTTCTCGATATGGATCGTATGCTGCCAGCCATGTTGTCGCAACCCTCCTCGTCTCGGTGGTCGTGGCCACCATGCTAACTTATCCTATCCCTTACCTTTTTACAAGTGACTACGTCAACGGCGCTTCCAACCTACCTCATCACGCTTGGACTGTCGCCCAACCGCTGCCCTATGGTGCCAGCATCCGACCCGATGTCATGATGCGCTCCATCTGGGTTCATGGTACTTACATGCAGGCACTAGACCGGGATCTGCTTGTTTCTGCTTTAGAGTTGCAAAATGAGTTACTTGGAAGCACTGAAAACTTCAGTCCCATCCGAGCTCGACATGTCGCTCGCTCTCTGCCTGAGCCTGGTGCTGATCTTTCTACGACTCAACGCGATGCTTTTCATGCCATCAATGGGTTGAACAACCAGTCTTGGTTCTTTCATTCACCCCTTCAATACTGGGACTGTATTGAGGAGAACATCTTGGTCGATCCCGATATCCTATCAACTGTCAACGACAAAAAGACTCAGTCGACATCAGTCAACGTTACACTCAGGCATTCTATCGTCTTCAGCGGCAAAAGGTTTGAAGAGAGACGTCTCCTCGCCGCAGATGCCCTTGTTATCACCCTAATTTATTTACGGGACTCACCTGTGGGCGAGCAGTGGGAAAGGAAAGCTGCCCAGCTCCCAGAAGAGGTTTCAAGTAAATGGGACATCTACCCATCTGACGGTCGATCTACATCAAGCCAGCTTTATGAGTTTCAATTTCGACCCATCTCTCGTCAGGATTCGGTTATCCTCACTATCGCATACGGTTTGACTGCTGTCTACTTCCTTATGAGTTTGTCTAAACTGCGGGCGTTCAAGTCCAAGTTTGGTCTTATTATAACCGTCGTATTCCAGATCGCTTTTTCTGTCATGTCCAGCTTCACCGTGTGCGCCATCTTCAGACTTGATTTGTCACGCATTCCCCGGGCGGCTTATCCACTAGTTGTGCTATCCATGAGCCTCGAAAACATTTTTAGGCTCATCAATGCCGTTATCCTTACCCCTGCTGAAGACTCGACAAGCAGCCGCATCGGTCACGCATTCGGAGAGACTGCTCACACAGCTATCGCTAGCTCAATGCAGAATGCCCTTCTTCTGCTGATGCTTTCACGTTGGGTATCGTCGGGCGTTTCGGCGTTCTGTATATTTGCCGCCATAGCGATCGGTTTCGACCTCTTCTACCTTTCGACCTTCTTCCTATCGGTACTTAGCGTTGACGTGCGGCGGACGGAGCTCAGTGATGCACTTGCTAAGGCTTCAATGCGTCACAATCGTGGAGAATCTGAATTCAAACCTCGGAAGACGTGGGAACTTGTTCTTCAAGGCAAAGCGACTCTGTCAACGCGAATAGCGGGCACCATCATAATGCTTGGTTTCGTCCTCATCGCCCAGTGGCACTTCTTTGAGGATGACACTGTATCAAACTTCTTCACGCGCTTATATCGAGGATACGGAGCATTGGAAAACACCGGCTCAACACAAACCTCTCTGGACTCCATCCACCAAGCACGAAGTCCGAAATCTTGGTTACGACTACAAGACCATGCGACAGCTCAAGAGATCATTAGCATCATCAAGCCCACAGCACATAGCTATGTTTCGAGGGTCTTTGAGCCGGTCGTGTTCGTCATGAAGGGTTCTGATCGCATGCCTCATTATAAGGAGCCGACTCTACTTCCGGCAGTTTATGACTTTGTCAATCACCAGCTTACGCGATTTATCGTTATCGTCCTTGTGGTCATTGCAAGTGTTCGACTACTCACGAGTTTTCTTTTGTGGGAAGACGAAACAGATGATGACGATCGTCATTCGGATGCGGACCCGACTCTAGGCGTCAAGTCTTTTACTGGAGGACACGTCCTTGACATTGCAATGCTTGCTGCTGCGCCTGACGGCCATGTCGTTTCTGTTGGGCTGGATCGTATAATTCGAGTCTGGGACGTTCGGCCGGGCGGCTTACAATATGTAGTCGCTGATGGCGAACAGTCAGATGATGCCCCCTTTCCGGTTCTTGCTATGGCTATCGACGACGATTCAAAATGGTTGGCCATTTTGTCTACTTACAAAATAGCTCTATGGAACCTCAAGGAGAAAGTTTGGGGGCCTTGGCTATCCGTTAATCTCCAAGGTCAAAAACCTGAAGCCTTCTTCTTTGGATTCTCTGACCCCAGAACCGGTATTCCTAGGCTAGTCCTGGTGCGACGAAATGGGACATTGACCGAATTCATGCCTGATGCTGGTGAAGGAGCAGACTATGGTATTTGTCGAAGTCCATTGACCTGCGTTCGACCTTTGATTGGAAAGCGTAAGGAATTCCCCCAGTCAGAATCTTTGCCCAGATAATTGACTTGAGACATGTTGAATAGGAAGCAAGCAGGCGGCTCCATTAGTTGCCATCATCACAGCATCTCGACGAGGGTGCGTCCATGCAGCAACGAGAGAGACCCTGTCCTGGAACTCTCGGAGTGTGCAATTGGAGGGGATCGAAAATGATGAAGTTCATCAGGTAGTGCCCCTCGCTTCGCTGGGTCTTTTCTTGATTGCTGGAGCCAGTCGAGTACATCTTGTCAATATGGATGACTACAGCCTTGTACACACGTTTTCGACAGAACGGATGACCCAGCGCTCCCTCCAAAGCGCATTCTCTAGTCGCCAATCCTCGCAGACAGGGACAAACGGACTGGCATGGTTTATTTTGTCGTATACCGGCGCGGAGTCTGGAGATTGTGTGGTGCATACATTTGTTCCTCAAGGTGAACACGACATGATTTACTACCAAAGCTCTGCGACCCCAGAAACCAGAGGCTGGTGTGCGTGGGAATCGGCCAAGGAGACTAGGAGACACATAGAGAACCCTGGGTCATGGAGTGTTCTATCGGATGGTAGTGTTGTGGGCATACGACAAAAGTCGAATCGAGTCCTCGACATTGAGGCCAATGGACGACGCAAGACAGACGGACTTCGACATCGGTCTCCACGCAAAGAGCCAGGACGAGATTTGTTTGGACGCTGGGAGGTTTGGACCGCACCACAAAGTGGTCAGCTAAGGACCGACGAGACACGACCTCTCTTCCAGAATGATGAAAGAGCAGGACACTTGATCGTGACGGATCTAGGCCCCATGGTGCGAGTGGGTCAGAGATCAGTCGCATTCAGCTTCGGAAACGTGGTGAAGCTGGTCACTGTGGGTGGACACGAACGATTCGAGAACAGTGCAGTGGATAAGAGCCTCGAGCATTTGAATGTTGGAAGCAGGCGTCGAAAGCCAGGCGCATTGGTGCGACCCAGAGCTTGGAGCTAGTTGGTTCGACGGAAAAACGAACCGGTATCGGGACACTCGGCGTTTGGTTTTCAGGGTACTTGTTATAGGATTTTGTATGCATATGGGCTGGGTTGGAATAGATGGGGCGCAAACGGGGTCGGTTTCTTGTATAGCTTGTTTGAAAGATTCCCCAACTATAGGAGTACATTTGAGTGGACAGACGAGGACAAAGGCAGTACATGAAAGGACTGGCGTAAACACCATAGATGGTTGGAAATGTGGCTCAGGTTCATGAGCTAAAATAACAAATTACGACTATGTTCGTTTTCAGTGATGAATTTCGCAATTATGTCGGTAACAACTTGACGTTGTCTCACAGTTTTCCAGGACGGCCGCAACACCGATGAAGCAAGCAGCCAAACTGCCTGCCTGTTTCACCTTGTCCCTGTGTCACAAATTCAAACAACGGGGCCAGGCTCCACGATACGAATTGACCCCTTACTGATCCATCTATGTGGCGGGCTGCAATTTGAGTAGTTTGCTCATGGATCGCCAGATGGTACGCATGGTAATGATGCTCTCAGTGGACACGCGATGGAGGAATCGATGGTTTACGAACAGGGAATGTCACGAGGAAAAGGAGAAGGGCAGCCAATAAGCTCACCGCTACTGTGACGCGTCTACCAAGGTAAAAGTCCTCGGAGCTGAGCGCAGAATAGAGGCGAATAGGTGACGTGAAGTGGGATATCATCAAAAAACGAAGAGGCTGGGAGGCTTGCGGTGGATTATGGGGCTCGTCGCGTGTAAGTCGCAAAAGTCAGGTCAAGCCATGAGGGCGAATCAAACTAACTAAGGGCGAACGATGACGGACAATTGGATTCTGTGGAAGCTACGTGTTCATTAAAGGCGGCCGCATGAAAAGAGGCCACCCGCGATGTCGGACGGATAACGATTGAGTGGAAGATAGCTACGACACGATGGGAGATGTAATCGAGGAGGTTGGGGAGTGCAGGGTAGACGATGATTGGGAGAGTGATTGTGGACCGGATTTAGATGTCGACGCCTTGAGGATGGGACAATTGGATGAGGATGACTGCAAAGGAATGATGAGTCGATGATTGATATTTGTTTGATGAAAGTAATAGAGAGTGTAGAAGAGCTGATTACAGGTTGTGCGTTGCATGTTGGGCGACAAATGTCCACGTCGTTTCAGAGCCTGATAACGAAGTGGTGTACTCCGTAGACAACGCTCAAGCAAGTCACAAGTAAGGGTCGAATTGCATCATAGCTGCATGCTGTCAACGGCCAACGGCTGCTGATATGCATGAAATCACTCCTCATTAGGGCTTTCGAGCCATGTAATGGCCTTAACATGAAGTAAGACGATGATGATTAACGTGCGGCGGGTCCAGTCTCGGGAAAGTCCCCGTCTGTGTGTCACTTTTCTTTCAAGGAATGAGCTGTATCCTCTGATGCTCGTGTATGTATCTCATGCTAGACTTGCACTTAATTATCAAGCATGTTCCCTGGCCCGGGCTGACCGTTGATGCCCGTTAGGCGCTGCACAGTCCAACGGGTAAGGAAGGGAGATTTGCACAGGTGGAGAGATGGTTAAGAGTTAACAATGGAGCTTGTAGGCTTGTGAAGCAGGGTGCTGTAAGTGAGTGAGACCAAGTAGACCAGATGTTGCGTAGAACAAAAGACTCGCAACGGAAAAGCCCAATTGGGAAATAAATTAAAGATCGAGTTGAAGGCGAGGAAGGAACGATATGATGGATGCAAGCACTTTCCTTCTGTGCCTAAATTGCCTGTCATCCTTTCAGCTTGGGAAAGAACGTGCGCCTGACATGAACTTCATTTCCACCTGACGTTGCCGTGCTTCATATTTCTTTTTCTTTTTATCTTCTTTTCTTCTTTCTCACCCTTCAACCCAGCCTCGTCGTAATCAGTCCCCCCCGCCGCCTCGTCGCCATTTTTTGAATTTTTCCTTTTTTCTTGGGTCCGTGTTGTTTTTTTCACTTCTACCCAGGACTAAGGTTCAGGCTCTGGGGAGCCGGGTTCCCCATAACGTACCGCGTCGTGCCGCGTCCAACTGACCCCCGTGTGTGGCGCGTCTTAATTTTTGTCTTCTTTTTATTGCGGTCCTGTCTTGGGACTTGAATCTGTTGTTCTTCAATCGTGCTACATCAGATTCGATCTGGGTGTATCTGGTTACCTGCGCAAAGGTCAAAGACCTATTCGACGACATCGACCTTTAACGACAAAAATAGCACTACGAGATCACTTAGTTCATCGGCTTGGCGCGAGCGAGTTTTTGTTTACTCAACCATCGTCTCAACTACTTCTTCGAATCGAGTCAACTGCACCATTGACGCTCCTAGAAGAGAGATATTTTGTGAAAATCTCGAGTATCTGGTTCAAACGGAACGTCAAAACCACCAACTGCATCATTATATCGTGTCTTTATTAGACCAAACGTCCGTCAGTCACCTCTCATTGCCATCTTTAAACAAGCACCCGATCAGACTAGACAGGCAACCCTCTCATCCTGGTCAACTACTCCAGCGTTCAGTGGTGCACTGTCGATAGTGGTGCCTCTTTGGGGCTCAGGGTCCCCTGGTCTAGCCTGGTCGACCATCTCACAGACCTGGTCCTGAACAAAGCCCCCCAGTCGGCAGCCCACTGACCGTCTTGTTAGGCCTGTTGTCCGCTCTGCTCACCGCCTGCCCTGGTCACTCGCTGAACCTGGGTTGGACCTGGAGGCGCCTCGGCTTCTCTTCGCTGGCCACTCTCCCGTCACTCTTCAACACAGCGCGCGACTGGTCGGCCGTATAACAGCATTCAAACGAGCCTGCCATCCTGTCGTTTCCTCCGCCATGCTATTCGGTATCGCTGATTCTGCGTTTGTTTCTTTCTGCTAGTCTCTCGTTTGCCGTCGCGCTCTCTATTGTAGTCCCGTGGTCATTGGCCCTCAATCGCAAATCTCGCGTTTGCTCACTTGCGTCTTATTCGTCGTCATTGTACGTTGGAAGCAACTGCAGTTGATCAACGCCAGGTTCTTGACCGTTCATGCGCATGCGCTTTCGTGTACCGTTCGCCTTTGAACTCAGATCAAGCCAATTGGTTCCAGGAAGCTTCCTTGGTCGATACTGCGCCGTTTAAGCGTCATCTGTCACTCGTTCTTATCCCGACGCTGTCGTTCTGGATCTTCGAATCTCATCTCATCGCTGGCATCTGAACCAACCATCACCAATACGCCTCGGACCCAATCACAGCCTGCCAGCTGTCGCGCGCGCGCCTTCAACTTGGCTCGCTGACCCCGTAGAGTCGCCCCTCTACGGAGCAAGTAACTTAGGCTTTCGCCTTGCTGTCCCTAGACAGCTCTGGCTGCCTCTCATCTGGCTGCCTCTCATCTGGTTGCATCGTGCGAGCTGCTGCATCGACCTGCACTTCGCGTCGCTTCCGCTGTGCGTTTTGCTGCAGCTGTGGATCTCGGTAACGGTTAGTCTAGCCAACCTCCTTCTCTTTACCTCCATATTCTCGTGTTTCCCTGCTTCTCCTTCGTCGCATGTCCTGCTCTCGTCTATGACGCCTGTCACCCGTGCTTTGATTCATATGCGAGGCTATTCCCTTCCCCCTCGTCGCCCCTCTGTTGCCCTAGTCGACATATCGAAACTAAAGCAAAGTCCCTAGTCTCGTGGATCCCTCTACGCCTAGTCTGTTTACACCTGAGTCTCGCCTTGGAAGTATCGACTGGGCTGCATGGCGTCCTCTGAGGTCGACCAGAAGTTTCTCGGCAAGCTGGCCAAAGCTGTCGAGAATGACAATCCTCTCCTGGCCAACATGCTCTTCAAGATTCTAGGCTTGTCACTCAACCTTGCCGAACAACTTGTTGCTGCAAAGAAGCAACGCCGCCCTGATTATGAGCCGTCGCCAAATGCTGTGAGACGTATATTACGTATCATCTGGCTCTCTCGAGAAGGCAAGGTGATGCTTGAACAGTATGTCCTGCCGATGGTTGGCAACTATGTTGAGCTCAAGGTTCTTGCCTACAAGCTTCGCGCTTCTTTCTCACATATCTTTGCTCTCTTTGGCAATACACCTTCAGTCTCAAACCTGGGCAGATACACGCCAGATGTCACAGCTGTCCTGACACCGCGCTTGGATAAGGGAAAGGGACGGGCCGCCGACATTGAAGTTGACTCTAGACCCTCCTCTGTTCAGCCAACTCATCCCCTTGAAGGAGGCCCCGTCATGCCTCCTCCAGGTTTCGAGGATCGAAACATCCCATTGTCTCCCAACTTTCTCATACCGGCTAAGGATTACCTGCCTGAGGCGAAACAGCACTTTCGAGAGGCCATCCAGCTTGCCGACTCTATGCTTTGGGGCTCTCATTCTCTTCGCCTCTCCGTCAAGACCGAATATGCTGCCTTCTTGTATGAATGCGCCCACGACCCTGAAGGAAGTCGGAAAGTTGCCAAGGATACCATCGCAGAAGTATACGAAGCCACCGAGGGAATGGACGACGACATGTTTGGTGATGCTTGCGAGCTGGTTACGGTCCTGGGCAAGATGATGAAACGTGGACTCGGCAACAGTGGTACCCTGCGCAAAGGTCCGGCCTTGAATCAGAGTCCGGTACCAACAGCCACTCCGCCTCCTGGGATGGAGAATCCGATATGAGAAGAACTCAAGCAGCTTCGGATGAAATCTTCATTATCTTATCGACGACAGGTGACGACACTGGCATTGCACCGAGAAAGTCGAAGAAGATTCGCGTCTGGCCTGAGTACAACTAGGCGGTGTCGCCGACTTTTCGGTATGCGCAGGGAACCCAGTCTCGAGTTTGAGTGATCACAGACGCTAGAAGGAGTCTGTTGATTCACATTCAGCGGCCCGTTCCGCACCGCACCGCTCCGCATTGCATTGCATTCCTTGTGGGGATCTTAGACATCGACAACAACAACGCACTACATTGGCTCACCACACCACTAGCTCATCGAGGTTATAGCGACATCGTTTACTCTTTGCTTTGACACGCGGAAGATAAAACTACAGAACCCAGCGTCGGATGCGGCTGGTTACTATTGGACCTATCAACACGCCTTGAAGCCTGAACACATCCACCATGACGCAGCGCGAAACTGTTCAAAGCGCGCTTTTCATCTTATTTCACTTCTGCCCTGTTATTTGATACCCATCACTATTTTTGGATTCTTATTTGCATGTGTATTGGACGAACGACGTACCTATTTATTATCTGCTTTCATATCAAACAGTATTGGCTTTCAGTGGTGCTTGGCTGATCTGCATTCAACTGACGGTTGGGAAAATTAGAAAGGGGTGTCTTATATCGAGACGTTGGTCGCATTTGCTGGGCGCGCCTAATAGATGTATCACTAAGGTAGCATGGATGTTATTCTTTTTAACAATTACCCAGGACGTTTGCCCCGGCTCATTTATTGTTTCTAATTCGCAGCATTCTATGATAGACTGACTACCAGATTGTCCTCGTCTAAGTTACCAAAAATGCAACTTTGGCAATATCTATCGACCTTCCGTTTACTCCTAAACGCCAAAAGATGAAAACAAACCTCAAACGCCTTAATCGGGTCCAATTCTCTCTGTTGAACAGAGACGCGCGACAAATCGAGTTCTTTCGCTGGGAACCATTTCCGTCCTAATTCATCAAAGAGACTCTGGCAATAAAGCCTGCATCGTGACAAGATCGTGTGTCACTTTGTTGGATCAACTCTCCGAGTCCTCGTGAGACTGCTTGGCAATCCACTTCTCAACCTTGTTGATACGACTTTCGAGCTTTCGACTAGCAGCACGCTCTTCCTTCTCGGCTTCGGCGCGCTCACATCTGGCTCGGATGGCCTCGAGGGGAACCATACGACCCGTGACGTTGTAGAAGTTGGCCTGCATCTCGAGCCAGCGAGATCGCTTGTACTTGCTGTCAATGGTAGCGAGGAGCTCACAGTCTCGCTTACCCAGGTAAGCGTCAGGCTCGGGATGAATCTCAGCCGGGTAGAGTTCTCCGTAGATTTGATCCTGGAGGTATTTCATCTCTTGCTGTTTCTCAGGGTCACCATATCCGAATTGAGACGAAGATTCAGAGGACTCGACATTGGGGGATTCGACAGATGCCTCTTCGCCTGATGCGATGGAGGACGCGCTCTTCTCCGAGGCCTTGGCTTTGGCGCGAGCTTTGGCCCTTTTGTTCTCGGTGGCAACCTTGTCGTTGCGAGTGCCCTTATGCCATTTGTTGTTGACGGAGCTGTTGGTCTTTGTCTCTGTCTTGGCGTTGTTGGCCTTTGCCTTGCCCTTGGTCTTTCCCTTGGAGCTGGCCTCTTCTTCCTCGTCCTCGTCCTCATCCTCAGCCTCATCTTCCTCCTTGGACTCCTTGCCTTCTTGATCGTCAGTCTTGTTTTCATCAGGGTTGGTTCCGCCCTCGGTCTCTGCTTCGGTGGTGGCATTGCCAGTCTCTGCCTCAGTAGTTGACTCCGAGGTGGTAGTTTGGCTCTGAAGAACCTTCCAGCGAGATCTGACGTCGTTCTTTGTCTTGCAGAGCGAGCTGGCGATGAAGTTCCAGGTTTCACCCGCTTCTTTCATGCTTCGGAGGCGACAATCTTCGGAGATGGACCAGTTGGGGTCAACTTTGTTAGAAGCCTTGGATGACTTGGCCGAGGTATCGGCATCAGTGGAGGAAGCCTCTTCTGTCTGCGCGGAGGACTCATTCTCGGTAGAAGACTTGGCTTTGGCCGCCCTACCCTTCTTCTTGTTCTTGTTCTTCTTCGCCTTGACTGACGAATTGTGACTCTCTTCAGTGGTCTCCTCACCGGCTGACTCGGTAGTCTCAGCATTCTCGGAGGTCTCTGCCTCGCTGGAGCTCACAACCTTGACACGACGACCTTTGCCAGTGCAGCAGTCCTTGGTACACTTGTTCTTGGTGCATTTGTTGCCACGCGTCTTGTTGCAGACGCTCTGGTTCTCGGAAGAAGACATGCCCGATTCGTACCCGGACGACTCATCGCCGACCGACGAGCCCTCAAGTTCAGCTGGCTTCATGGCGTTTGAGTCCGCTGGGAGTTCAGCGCAGTCTGGAAGGACAGGATCACGGCCCATCAAAGTGTTGGTGATGGAAATGTGGAAGCTCTCTGGGGAGAGAGGCGTGACCATGACGAGAGTAGAAGCACGCGATGTGTCAGTTTCTCGATGACGATGATGACCTGGAGGCTGTGATGATAGGTCAACCACGGATATCTACAAGTTACAAGCAAGACCTGAACCTACCCTGAGATGAAGAGCAGAAGTTGTGTCCAGTCAAGATGAAAGGTGAAGAAGCGTGCGCTCAAGATGGATGGAAACACAAGAGGCTATCTTGAGTGATTGAGTGTTGATGTCGATGTTCAAGAGAGAAAAGGGAGGAGGAAGGAGAAGGAAGAGTTATCTGTCTGCTGTGACAAGATGTTTGAAACCTTGATGCAGGATGCCTCAGAGGTTAAAGGAAGAGAAAACCTGCGGAGTACGATGATGTAGGGAGGAAGAGGTTGTAGAAAAAGCAAGGTTCGTGTTTCTTGAAATGCGAGTTGAAATGCTCTTCTTTCTCTCTTTTCTACCAAAAGCTGCTCTGTAGGTGTGGAAAAAGCAGATGTTGCCAGTGTCAGTGCCAGGCGGCTGGTGGGATTTCGCCTCTAGAATTAGAAGAAGAGGGTTGGTTGATCATAAATTAAAGAATGAGGACGAGTATAGAGCGAGCAGTGGCAGATCACTGCTCCGTCCTGAAGGATCAAGGTCTACCATGAACGACCAGGTTGGAGTTTCATCAGGTGATACTTCTAACATGCATATAAGAGTATCTATCGTTCCATATCAGGGCCTCGTGTGAACAAAGTGATGTGTTCAGCTTGATTAAGACTACAGTGTAAGACAAGAGGTCTCTTCTGATAAGGCAGCAATATGGATGGGTTTGTACATCGACAACCAGATACAGTTACTGAAAATATGCGAAACGAGTTTGCTTTCAAACATCACAAGTATCGGTTAAACACAGGGGCATGTGATTCTTTTATGTACCAAAGGCATAGCACGCAGAGTCTCTTGACTGAAGGTGATGATGGCTTGGGTAATGTAAGTCAAATATCAACCGTACCTGGGACGATGAGAAAGAAGTGTATTTTTCTCTCAACGCACAACTAATCGTGAGAGCTGAGAATATGTCTTAATTACCTATACTAAGCAACTTATCATAGCCATTGTAGTTTTATATCATGATATGATGGTTGGCCGGAGATAGTCCAAGTTGGATCTACTCAGATCCAATAGAATAACTGGGAATATCGCTGACTCATCTCACTACCCATTCGATATCTAGTTAGTATCCGTATCAGAGTTAAGATATCCCATCATTCAGAACTCATCCTTTCTGTCTCGCCATTGAATTAGTGAAAGCCAACACCTCACCTGGTGAAAAGAACACAAGACAGACACGATGACTGATGTTCTACCGCCCCTCCCGGCCGAGTACGCCCACGGCCTCGAGCTCATCGACGCTGCTCATGCCCAAGACTCTAGAACAGCCCAGGGACCTGACGGGACTACAATCCCGTTTGAGCTCAACTATGCTCAAAAGATGACCAAGTGGCTCGCCCGCCGGTGCCCTGATGCCAGCCCCGTTCTGCAACTCGCCTGTCGAGCCCAGCACTTCCGGAGGTAAGTCCCCGAAGCTGCAGTTTCACTCCTGGTCAGTAACTTACAAAGTCCTGCAGGTGGGAGATCCCTCGAAGCAGTTACCCCATGACCCGTCCAGGCTATTTGACTTGGCGTGCAAAGCTCAAAGCCCAGGCCGCTGCTCAAGTCGCCGAGTTACTCGCTTCTCCCGACATTCAGCCCCCAATTCCTGAGGAGGATCGCGCTCGGATAGCTGCCTTGATCCGCAAGGAGGACCTCAAGTCAGACGATGAGACCCAGGTTCTCGAGGACACGGCATGCTTGGTCTTCCTCGACGACCATTTTGACGATTTTGAGAGCAAGTCGGACCTTGACGAGGCAAAGATGATAGGCATTCTTCAAAAGACGTGGGGCAAGATGGGCGAGAAGGGACGGCAATTAGCTCTGGAGATGAGCCATAGTGATCGAGCCAAGGAGCTGATAGGAAAGGCGTTGGCAGGTTGAGTGAGCACGTATTGGACATGCAACTGTGCAGTTCACTATCCTTGAATGAGACCAGGCTTACCAACATAGTTCGAACTGGCTGTACATCCATTTCGAGAGGCATGTTTGCCAAGACGAACCTATGTCTGGGAAGATCACACGAGACTAATGCCACGATCCTGTACAAACAGGGCCAAGCAACCAACCTAGAATCTGTCAAGATCCACAGGAACCATACTGTACCTGGATTATCATGTCTTTCCCCTTGCATTGTATGCACCAAAATGTAGCTTCGCACCAGTGCTGTAAAGGCGGTCGAATCAAATCAAGTACGCCAGCAGTGTCTGCTGTGTTGTCTCACAAATCTCGACCAAAAAAGGGTACAACACCAGTATTGTCATGTTCAGGGTGACAAGACTCGATATGCAAGCCTCGAATGATGAATGGCCAGGCCCTTCCCTTCTCCCGCCCGACAAGTCGTTGATTCAATTAAAGAAGAGTCCGTAATATTTCGGCCCCGGGCGACATTACCGATCCGAGACATTGTGACGGCAGTAGATCATTGACCAGGGGCACGAGATCTTGGTAAGAGATGGGCGTTTGTGACACAAAGACCCCCTGTTGTGGCGTTGTTGCGACGGAAGCCAAGGTGCCCGTCATGTTTGCCAGCCAACTCGAGAAATTAGATCCCTGCGCCCATCTGCCAGCCCTACGCGGTTCATGTCGATCTGTTCTGTTTTGTTGTATGTAACAGGAGGACTCTGAGACTTCACGTTGGCTCGCGTAACACTCGAATTTCTTGAACCAAGTCGACTCATGCTGTTAACCTGTAACACAAGAGATCCGGCGTGTTCCCGATCCAGCACATCGCAGGCTGTCACCAAGATCGTCTATCAGATTCCCAGTGTGCCGGAGCCTCATCCGCCTCATCTTCTCTCTTCCCTCTTTTGTGTCTCGCCAGCCAGGAAAGGGTCGGAAGACATGGCATGCTATCCTCAACGCAGATAATCGACACGTAACCGAAATTCTCGGGGTTCGTACATAATTGCTCCGAAACTATCACAATAGTGACGTGTGGCGCAAATGCTGTTCAGGACGCGGATATTGCTTTGGCAGGAAAACTTGCTTGACTCCAAGTGTCGCTGGGACCTTGTTCTCCGCGCATGCATTTCTGACACTCTCCCTCTAAGTGACAGGAATGATATAATTGCCTCGTCCTGTGACTTCAAGGTAGAGCTGCGCATTCTCTGCTGTGAATATGTCGCACCGTGACGTGACTTTGACACCAGCTAGAAACATGCTGGCAAACATACTATTCGTTTGCTGCCGTCGATAACTTGTTGAAGGCCCCTCACTTTGCTACTCTATATATCAGATCACCTTACCACACTGCAAGGGAGAATGCCGAACCCTTTGCCCGGTAGCATGACAGGTGATATCTGATTGCCACACTGAACTAGGCATTTCGACCCAATGATTCGTAAAGAACCAACCGCATCTATCATGCTTTCTTGTAACCCTACGGCTGTTCGGCGGACTGCTAAAAACGAGGGCCTTGATCAGGAACGGATCGCACAACCAAGATATCGTGAGCTTTCGTAATGATTATGTGAACCATATATGCCTGTCATAGCTCGCTTATAACATGACAGAACTTGGACCAATATAAGGGGGTATATCACACAATTGTGGTACGTAGATACTGCACTGATCTACTTGTCTCGGGGGCCGTGGGTCATGACAAGGTTGTTGTTGCTTTTTCGAACCAAGATCTAGCAGCGCAAGCCGCAGCTGAAAAGTGTGTCACCTGTACCTTGTCCTGTTGGATGGGGGTGTTCGACGGGGTCCAAAGGGATGGTAACCGGGCCGTCAAAGCTGCAGATCTCATCTTAATGCTTCACCCAGACATTGTTGGTCGTAGTCAATCACATCACCTAGAGCTACCCTGAAAACGCCAGTGGTTCGTCACCAATCAGCAAGGATGGGCCCGTCCGGATTTTAAATCCTCTTTAGCCTCCCCGGGCTGCTCCCGTTCAACTGCACACGATTAAGGAGGGCGTTGAGCTGTAAAATTGTAGCCATCAGAGACCCTGGATGTTATTGGTAGAGTTGCTTTGTTTCGTCGAACACGGGGGTCTTTGGGGGTCTAGAGCTTGTGCCACTCGCTTCAAGTCAATGGATGGGGGCTGTCCTCTGCTATGTTGAATCATATCATATGCTCACGTAGCAATGTGTTAAAAGTGAGTTATCTTTAACTCCCACTATAGCTGTCAGTTATTCATGGATGAAGTCGACGAACAGACCGCCGGCTAATGCCAAGTGAGGCATAGAGCCTGAACTCGATGGTACCGTAGTCGTAGAGCTGAACCAGCCCCACAAAGGATTCCTCGTCATCCATAGTTGTTTATGGAGCCCGTCACTCGCGCCGTCCAAAATCATCGTCATCCTTGGTGACCTGAAGGCCAGGATACTGTCGTAGGCTGTCGGCCAAGCGTTCGTTAAAGTCGTTCCTATCCCTGGTCTGGTCGGACACGAGTCATGCTGGTGGACAAGAGACTCGAAATCGCACATACAATACGTACGGTAGCCTGTGGGGTGCTGGGCGAGGGGATATGACTTCCAATAGACTGGACTGCTGGGCCTTAACGGAGGGTGACATTGGTAGGCACATTTGCTTTCTTGCTTTGGACAAGCGCAACTTGCTGGTGAGTACTGGAATAGTCATGCTTCTGCCCTCGGTGTATGGTAACAACAGACTCGAACCGACGGTAGTCCTTGAAGTGCGCGCCGGGCGCGAGCCGTCCCTACCTCAACGAGACTATCGAAATGGTTCCTCTTGCGTCAACTGACACCGGGTGGTTCCCGGGTTGAGGTAGCCCGTAGCTGTCCCTTGTCGACGAGAACCCTAGAATTGGGTCGCGAGGTCCACGTCCCCTGTCAATCTGGAAAAGGCATTAGAGATGTGAGAATTGACCAACCACATTCTCGGAATCAGAAAATAACCCCTGTTGCGCCTCAGCTCTGACCCTTCGATCAAGAGGGGAGGATCCAGTAGCTGGCAAGCCTCTTTCCGGGTCCCCGTTGGATGTCTTAGACTTGGATGAGACCTGATGGACTGCGGCGAACCAACCATCACCTTTGTTGAGTAATATTAAAATGCCCTGAGAGAGATCATGTCGTTGATCTTCACCGGGGGTAACGACAAAAGAGTGCAAACTCGGACTCGAGATAGCGACACAAGACCGCACTGCAGACATGCGCACACGTACACAACAGGGAGTAGCTGTGTGCGTACTGTAGTTGTGTGTTGCGGATCCAAATTCCATGTTGTTCGATGCAGCTGGAGGAATCACGGACCAGTAACTCAACTAGGCAATTTAGATATTCAAGCGCCTTTGACGGGAACGCCGTCAGGTCTGGCTTAAGTTAGCAGAGAAAACAGGGATGTAAGCCTCGGCGATGACACGCAGTGAACAGAACATTGCCATTGTACTATGGGGGCGCCAACTCAAATTTGCCAGGGACCTGCGCTATTGTGAGTGGACGCAGGTCTCCCGCGCACGGGTGACGATCGCCCGGGAGTGAGGACCTGGAACCTGGTGAAGTCTGCGGCAGCCGAGACCACAAGATGCATGTGGTAGGGTACTACTGCATGCATGACGAAGTGTTTGAATGCGTGTGGGTGTGACGAGGCGAGGCTGTTGCGGGACGATTTCTAATTCTAGACTGCTATGTGCGGCTCCAAGGGTTCTCTTGCCAGAGTGGCTAAGTGCCTTCTGTACTCCCTAACTCCGACCTTTATGCAGTCGCAGTCTGTATGCTGATGCGGACCCGACAAACGAGGGTTGTTGTGGGTTATAGGCTGTAGGCTGTACTGTAGCACCGCAGTTGGACTCGGACGGACGTGGGTCTGCCCCAGAGGAAGGGTATCGAATCGGCGGGTTTGAACGGCACTGGGTTTTGTAGCGTAGTAGTAGGTCGGTGAATGGATGACGGGTATCCAATGCATTGTCCGAGTTTTGTGGTGTTGAAGAAGAAAAAGTGAGGGTTTGTTTGTTAGTACAGGGAAGCCGGGATGAGACATGGCATGGATGCTAGAGGCTCGCTTATATTAATCACTTGTCACTTTCCACTCGAAGGTTGTTTCGGCCTGGCTGGGCATGCCGAAAAATGGCATTGAGAAAGAAGGAAGGAAAGAACGGTATCCATTACACCGAGTAGCGCGCTAGGTACCAGGTGGCAGGACAAGTTGGTACTGGTTACGTATGTAGGGAATAATTTAGGTTCAGAATGGGAGGAGAGACCGAGGGAGAGGAGAAAAGAAAGGTAGGAGCTACACAACCTACCCTAACCTAGCACCTTCTTCCTTCCCTTCCACTGCCTCAACCCTGACCCATGTGGATGGCTTCCCAATTCCTTGCTTCTGTCAGGCATACCATACCTTACCTACCTCTACGATCTACCCAAGGTACTAGGTAGAGTTACCTACCTCCAACTGCCATTCAGCCGGAGATATAATACCTGCCAAAACCCACCCTGTAGGGATTCTCCTACCTTACCATACCTCACCTTAATTCGCTGCATTCAATACCTTACCCACTCAACTCCCTTGTAACTGCAGTTGATATCAACACGAAGACAGCCAGGGCAACTACCGAGCCAATCTGCCTGCTTACCTACCCTTGGCCTTTAAATATTCGCGGTCTCTTTCTTACTGAAATCTTTCTGCATCTTGTCTATTTCCTCAACACATTGAAAAAAGGTAAACGACACCAAATCTGAGCCAAGTGCATCGTCGCGCTATCATATTATACCAACCGTCTTATACGACAGACGGTTGTTGATGTGGCCCACGGAATCCACAACAAGATCTTGTTTATCATAATAGCCAAACATCTTATACTCTTCTTTCATCCAGCGAGTTCAGACAGGCATCTCTTCGAGTCCTGACTACTGTAACTTTAGTCGACGACCTCATACATCCATTCTGACGTATGTGCAGTACAAAACACTACAGTGTTTTATCTAGTCCACCATATACAGCCTTCTTACAACTCGACTTACACTGGGCTCCATCACACAACCCACTCGACATTGAACCGGTTGCTTGACTCGACCAATCACTAGCTCAGGACTTCTAGCTCAGTGCCTATTCTTCGACTAGAGACTGCGTGCTCCATCACATTCGCTCTCTTACCTTTGTTTTCACCGCTGGAGCTGTCTTTAGTTCCCACGAGGCCAGACTTATTTGTACTTAGCGCTCCCTGCTGATCCTGTTGTGGCCCCGTCCCTGTCCCCGTCTGTTTCAACTCAACGGTCGGTGCCAAGTGCCGTACAGTACCCGCTGTCGGACTTATTCCCCTCGACCCTGCAGTTCTTGCAAAGGCTGGAGCTTGCAGCTTATCTGCATACCTGCTACTTATGACAGCTTGAGGTGGCCTTGCTATGAGACACTCGTTGTCCCCTTTTATATTGTTTCTCTCCTGGTCAGCGCTGATTCGAGCCTCCTGAAACTACCTCATTCTCCGGAGTCCGGAGCATAACGAACAATCCAACCCATTATAAAACAACCGTCTTCAGCCATCATGTCTATGCAGTTCCAGAGCGTAAGTTGTTTCCTTCTGACCCCGCTCACTGACCCTTTGCACGTTCCTTGGCTTATCAAGCCTCCAAAAACTTAGCACCAGACTAACATGTTAGTACAGCCATTTCATGAGGAACAGTTTGACATCTTCGAATGGCACCCCAAATTCTCGTCCTGCCTTCGCTACTTCATCGATCATGCCCAATATAGCCCCGCAGTTCAGACTGTCGCCGCCTGTGTCAATATTCATCTCCCTTTCCAGAAAGGAATCTCTCATCCCCTGACACCGACACGCTCCGGCCCTTCAACTGCGTCCTCTTCCCGAACAGCCGGCCCCAGCAGCTTACACCTAGGTGCTCCAACAGCCTCTTCGATCACCCTGATCCCCTACATCCGCCGTCTTATAGTTACTGGTTTTGACACACCCGCTGTTCTCCATGGCTTCTTCGGCGATGACTGGCTGCAAGGCATTGGGCGCATTCACGAAAGTGAGCGCAGGAACTACATGTTTGCTGCCAAGAGCGACACTTGGCTGAAAGTCAAAAGCCAATATGACATGGACGACGGGCAGACAGTTCCCTTCCTGAGACCGCTACAGAACGTCACCGAAGACGAGATTCAAGCCGCCGAAACTAACTGGAGTGAATGGCTGGCGATGCAAGATTGGATGCTTGGACCAAGGGCCCCTTCGGATATTGGTGATCGGTATGTCAGAGTTAAGAAGGAACAGGATTGATCAGTCTAAGAGCATTAGAGGGAAGTCAACCCAGCCATAGCCATAGACAATGGCAGGAGGCTAACTCCTCAGGGAGCCTGTGATGAAGTTGTTGATTCGAGAGCATATGTATGAACTGGATCTAATTTATGGACACGACGTGCTACACGGGGAAAACGAAGCGAACAAAGTAAACGAAGGATTGGATACTGGATACACCTGGGGAAAGATGGGGAAACAGCACCTATCTATACTTCCATTCATGTCAGCATAGCGATGCCAATTCACTGTTTTTTGAACACTTGATGACCATTAAATGTTTAGCTCTTTGGTCTTTGGTAATCCATTGTCATTTTCCATTCCTCCGGTAGAGTTGCCGTAAACTCCGTATCTATCTGGGATGTTGAGCTAGTTCGGTATACACAGGAGAGCATCAGCCAGGTGACCTTGGTGCTGACTGATGAAAGAACAAAAGAGGTAGAAAGACGCATAGCACTGGCCGGTTGAACGCCCCATCAAAGCTAAAATGCCCCCATCCCTTTGATCCGTAGGTAGTAGTAAAACAACAAAGAGCCCAGCCTCCTTTTCTGTTGACTTTGTAAAATGAAATGAAACGAAGCCGTGAGAGCAGCTTTGCAAAGGAGTTCTCCTCCCTTCTCTCCCTGGCATCTTCCGTTCCCAATTCTTTCTTCCTGCATTTCGGGTTGACCAAATGAACCTCTTGAGCCGCGAATAGTATCACACCCCTCTCCTCTCCCCAACGCCATGATAAAAATGATACCCACCCCAAATCACATTTTACGTTTCTCTCGCGGGTTGTGTGCCCAAAGGTGGTGTCAATAATAGGATGATGCGAGAGTTATAGAGAAAAGAGAGGTAAAGAAAAATATTGTATTATAGTAGTATCAGTTGAGGAAACCCTTGCATGCAGCCGTGCCACAGAGGCAAGGAATACGGTCGAGGCTGCCGATTTCACGTTCGAACTTGTAATCGTACGTCAACTCTTCGTCTGTGAACATGTTAGCAATGTGCAAGAGAGGATGGTATGGAGATGGATACGTACTCAAGGCAATGTCACGCAGCGCATAGATGACAATGCGTTTACTTCCCTCGACCTTGATGATCTTTGCAGTGCAGTTGGGCATGCAACTGTGGTTGATGAATCTCGCAATGCCACCCTTCTTGGTTGCGTCGATGACAGTGTGGTCGTCGATACGGAACAAATAGCTGCTGCCGATGCCACTCTTGAGATAACGATTCTCACGAATCTCGGAAATCTGCTGTCGAACCTGTTCTCCGACATACTCGATAATCATGTCGTCCTTGGCAATGTTCTCCATGGCGTACAGGCCCCAGTTGTGAATGGCCGAACGGGCAAACTTAACAGGCTTCTTGCGTTTCTTAAGTTGGTTGAACTTAAACACGTCAGAGTCCTGGCCGAGGGTCTTCTTCTGGTCGTTAAGGTCAGCAACGTAGCGACGGTTGGTAGCGCGGTTCGCTCGTGAATTGCCCTTTGCGACCAGTTTCTCGGCAGCAAGCCTGGCGGCTTCGGCAGCTGATGGAGCGGCATCCTTGCCCGTCTTATTAGAGCGGGCTTCTCGCTCTTGTCTTGCCTTCTGCACCTTGATATGGTGAGGTAGGTACTTTGACTTTTCAGAATTGAGAATCTTCTTGACACCTTCGGTACGCGCGCAGCCGGTAGGATTAGGCACATAATAGCCCTCGATAGTGACAGGTTTATCTAACGTCCTGCTGGCAGAGTTGAGCTCCCGAACGCGGTTGCGAGTCCATAGCCACAGTTCTGGATTTCCTATATCCTTGACGTTGAACCTCCTACCAAGTTTTGCCGGGTCAGGTATGTCGTTGGCGCCGATCGCCAATCCTTGGAAGAGTGGTAAGTCGGGTTTGATGCCATCTGGTAACACCATCGCGGGTGTCAATGGCTCTGTGGACAAGGCCTTCTCGTTATACTTCTCCGGAACTGACTCTGGAACCACCTCTTCCGTGAGGCGTTTCTTCTCAGCCTTCTCTTCAATCTTCTCAACCTTCGTAGGCTTCGCGGCTTCATCCTCCTCATCGCGCTGTGAGTCCGTCTCCGGCTGAACATCTAGAACCTCAGGCTCCTCAAACATCGCCTTCTTCGGTTTCTTCGCCTTAGCAGGTCGCTTCTTAAGAGGTTTGCCGATAGCCGAGGCAGGGGTTTCAGAGCGGGAAACTCGACTTTCGACATCGTCCCCGGTTTCTGGCTCAGGGATGATGTCCACGGAATCTTCGCGTGTCTCAAACCCTGAGCCGAGTGCCCCAAGCCTAACACCAAACAGTTCCTCATCTGACTTCTTTTGCCGCTTGAAAGCCGACTCTACTGAGGCTACTAGCTTGCGTTTCCTCGAGATGGCGGAATCTGCTATAGCGAAGCTGGCCTCAGTCATGGAATCGTCCTCGCCTTGTTCCCATGGGACGAAGTCATCCTTGGAAGCTTCGTCATCAGTGCTCATTCGGCTGCGAGGTCGAGATTCGGCTTCTTCTGTCTCACGAGCCAATAACGCACGAGTATCCGTATCATCGTCGGACTCAACATCACTATCAAGACTTCTGAGACGGTGGTGAAGCGAGCGGAAGGCATTGCGAGCAGCAGGCGGTCGTTTCCGTGCGAATGGATCAACGAAGGCGCTCCGTTGGGCTTGACCCTTGACCTTTGTCTTGCGGATTCTAGGTAAAGCTTTGGGTTCTAGGCGACCAGTTCGGCGCTCAATAGGGTCAGCGCGGGAGTTGGGAGTTCCCACACGGGAGCTGTCGTTGCCATCCTCGATACTGGGTACCTCATGGATGTCGTCGGGATGCTCAATGTTCAGTCTTCGTCGTTTGGTGGCGTGGTTGGCAGGATCTAGGAAATCCGAGAGAGCAGGTGCAGCGACCTTGGTGCGAATATGTCGAATGAGATGTTCTGTCATCTCACGTCGAACAACTTCTACAGCCTCAATCACCGGGTCAAAGTTCTTAGCTCTCTGCCTCTTCTCCTCTTCAAGGTCCGCTTCTTCCTCTCGCCGCCGTCTGTCCTTCTCGTCTCGGTATCGTGGCTCAGCATGAGGCTTCCGATCGGGGCTTGCGCTAGATCGCCGGCGACCAGAAGACGCATCATCTCGACGGGGACGAGGCAGACAAAGCTGCATGGCCATGTCATAGTTGAAGAATTCGGTGTGATTAACAGCACGAAAACATCGCTCAGCTTCTGACTTGCCAGTAAACGTGTTGCGAAAGACTACATAGTAACCCGACTTGTCGACACGAATCTCTTCCAGTCCGTAGTTCTTAAGTCGCTTCTTCATGTGCGGAAGGATACTTGGTAAAACGGGGACACTATCGCCTGTGATGTAAATATATGGATCGTCCGCGAGCTTTGGTGCAAGACTCGAAGGTTCGAGGGCAAGGCCCTTGGGTTGTGAGGAAGGTATGGGAGGCTGTGGTGTGCTGGAAGTTGGAAGTTGTCGTTGTGCTGACGGTCCCTTAGGAGCGGTCGGCGGAGGTCTCGTAAAGCCTGAAGCCGATGTAGATTTCGGACCGGTGGGAGGTGCCTTGGCAGCTTGAGCAAGTCTCTGTTGTTCTTTCTTCTCGAACTTCTCTTTCTCCCTCTTGAGATGCTCTTCTAACATCCGTCGACTCCTACGACCTTCGGCATCATACTCTACACGGACGATGTCGGCATCGACCTTGATGCCGCGAGTCCGCACGGCTCGGCGAGCTGCATCGATAGCAGAAACGGGAGGCCGATCGGGTCGCTTCGAATCTCGGTAACGGATTGTCGCAAAACCAAGATAGCTACCTGTCTCTGGGTGCATTTTGTTGCTGCTTTCAGCTATCTCACCAAACGTGGCAAAGATGGCCGTCACTTTGCTGAAGGGGACAAGTGGATTATACCTCGTCACCACAATCTGTGTTGGTGGACCGGGACCAATGGAGGTCTTAGGGTCATATGGGTAAGGCTTGATGTTCTCGGGTGCAGTTCGTAGTCGTGATTTAGGGAGGTAGTAATCGGTATTGATATAACCGAGGCGACCATCCGACTTGGATAGTCGTGGATCTTTAGGGGGGGCGTCATCGTCCTAATCATTTTCATTAGCCATGAGTCTCTTCACCACAGATGACGCCCCCCCTAAGGAAGGAAGTTATAGTTATACGTACTCGTCCGAACTCTTTATATGTCGGCTTGGCGCTTCTGCTGACGCTCTTATTGTGTACTCGATCGAGGAGCGGATCATAGGTGCACTTGAGGCCCTTGACGGAGGGCATAGGTTCTCGAGCCGGAAGGCGCTCAATGGGAGGAAGTCCGTTTGATATCGAGCCATTGGGACCAGCGGCCGGAGAATTTCGAGAGGATTGTCTCGCGGCCCGATCGGCGGTCAGGGATGTAGACATGTCTGGCTTTGCGGGAGCCGAAGCCGAGGAGTTGGGAGAATCTTTGGAGGCGATGGGAGTAAGGCTCGATGTGGGAAGGCGAGACGAAGCTGCAGTCGCCGCGGCACCGTGGCGGGCGGATGTGCTAAATATTGAGGAGGCCGCGCTGCTATATGAGCTGGCCGAGTCGACGGTGCTGGGTATGTCTGTGAATGGGGATTCGGTGTCGTCAAGCTGAGCAGGCAGAGTATCCGACGCTGAAACAAGGCCGTTTTGGCCAGCATTCGCGTCGGCATCCAACGCAGCTGGTCCTGATATAGAGTCGGGGGCGCCGTTGATAGAGGCCGGCGTCGACCCAGTCTTGGAGCGATCGCGATCTCTATCACGGTCTGCGCGAGTCTGAGCCTGAGCTTTTACCTTTGGAGCGGTGGGGAAGAACTGCGCGAAGCTCGCGCCTGGCGGGCGAGTCATCGTGACGATGCGCTCTTCCTACTTGTTCCCCCGTGCTTCTACCATGATATCCTTGCGTTAAAGGGTCGGAAATACACCGGTCAATGGGAGATTGTTGAGCTCGAGGCGAGTCCAGGCGGATTGCGGTGAATGTGGAAGCGATGAGGTGGTAGAACGAAATAGGTTGAAGTTGGCTTCACGCGACCGAGCGACACTGAGGTTGAATGTGGCGGAGCGGCGTCATCCACCGGCTCTGCGAGCAGTAAAGGAGAAGAAAAAGTCGTCAGGGCTTAGACAAACACACTGTCTCAAAGAAGCGATGCGCGCGAAAAGGCTGGCGGCGATATCTGATAACAATCTCCAAGCCGTGGAACAGATTGAGGGGGGAAATTGGTGGGAGAAGGGAAAAAATGGCTGACGACCAAGGAAGTTGACGATTGACCCAGGCCTTTGACTTTTGGTTCAGGGATGAGTAGAGTTACTTTTAGCGGTAAGGTTCAAGTCAAATGAGAGGGACTGTCCAGCCACACCTTTAGTGGCTTGAAGAGTAAATCTCGCCCTGATTGGAGGTCGTGTTTGGGGTCAATAGACGGTTGACGGGGTATCTTTTGGTTGCCAATTAACGCGTCCCACTAAGGTACCGGCAGCGCGCGATTTGCATGGACCAGATGGGATGGGTTGGATTGGAAAATGTGGCACTGAGCTTCTGACACTCGGTTTGCGGCATCAAGGTTTGTCCGTTTCTTTGACTGCAAGCACCCTCGTGATCCAAGGCCTTAGGTTCCCGCTTTGTCAAACAATTTTAATGCAATGCGGTGTGTGGTTCCATGCACCATACTTATGTATGGATGGATGTTGTTGACCTTTGTTGGAACCGCTCGTTTGACAGGGTGCCATATTTGGCAACGGCGTAGATGTCATCATGCATGAAAACACAAGGGCTTTTTGTCTAAGCATTCCATAAAAAACAAAGATGAAAGGGGCTGCATTTGACAGCCACAGACAAGATGACATCTTACCTCAGAAACCATGTTAACACTATGTTCGAGCGAGTCGCATTGTCAGAACACAAAGAAGTTGTTTTGCAGTGAAAACTCAGATAACACATATCTAAGTTACAGGCACCTAAGACAAACCAGTGTCAGAATTAACCGACTGACAGCCATGAATACAGAATGTTAGCATCTTACATCAGATGACAAGTCGTCATTAAGAAAATTCATTCATCACCGACAATTGTCGGTGCAGCTATTTGATAATCAAATAAACCCTTTGGCATACGGTCTTTACAGAATTCGGATCTTTGAAAGCCATTCTACCAGTAACCCCAACTCCATCTCATCGACCATAATTCGCACTACGGTGAGATCCTTCCCAAACGCCAAAATCCTTTTAATCGTACAAGTGGATATTCTCCTCAAAGGTTCAGCTTAAGCTCAAACTCCTCTTCATCATCGGAAATGTGAAGCGGCTGGCTCAGAGGCGGAAGATCATCATCCTCACCATCCTCGTCAAAAATCGACATGAATTGAGGTCGTTGCTTGGCATCTTGCTGCTTCTGCGCTACCTGGCGGAGACGAGCTGGAGTGATAGTGAGATCTGACCCAATAGAGCTGACCGTCTCTGCGGGCGTTACCACACGCTGGGTTCCAACTGGCGCACCAGCTCCACGACGCTGGGACTGGACCATGGAAGATGCAGACCTGCCACGGCTGTAACCGATAGTGGTTCGTGATGCGGCTGCGCCAGTAGCGCTTTCAGCATGCGACGTCTTCGCGGGCACAGCGCTTCGAGCGGCGGGTTTTCTACCCTGAATCAAGGATGTGAGAGGCTTTCGCAGCTTTGTTGTTCGTGCTACAGTCGGAACCTTGTTGTTGTTGTTGCTGCTGGTGTCTGAGTGGATGGACAGAGCAGAAGCAGCGCGTCTCGAGGCCAAACTAGAAGGCTGCTTGGCTCGAATGCCCTTACTCTTAGGCTCTGAAGGTCCCGCAACGGCAGCCTTGGCTAATGACGGCTTGATCTGTTCCTCATTGTCTGATAGATCGTCAATGTTGAAAGACAGGGCATCCGTTTCCTGTTTGTTTCTCTCCTCGGCCTTGACTGCGACCTTTTTCATTGCCTCTTCGAACTCCCTATCCTGTCGAGAAACACCCTCATCATCGACAGGGTTGTAGAAGTGTTGATAGTAGCCCTTGAGAAGGTTGTCTTTCTTCAGACCCTCCAGGGTCAACATATCCTTGGGAAAGCAGTCGGATTCGTATGGAAGGTCCTTGGGCCTGGGTGGGGCATATTCAGGCTCCTCTTCTTGTTGCTCAACAGGCTCTTGCGCTTCTTTGAGTCTGATCTCGAGAGGCGCAAGGTCTACTGGTCGCTGCTTAGGCTTCTGGGCTGTTGGCTTGAGTTGCGTCTGCTCGATGTCCTGGACAATGTTCTTAACACCTCCCAGTTGCCCGTTCTTAGCTTTGGCATTGGTGGTTTTGTTGCCTAGAGGAGCTCGGCTTCGTGTTCCTGTTGACATATCTCGAATTAGTTCATTGCTCTTTGTTTTCCAGGCAGTCATTCATACCCATTGGGGTGACCATGGCCTGTCGTGTTCCATCGCCTTTGATCAATGTCTTTACTCCTCCCATTCCAGTTTTGCCGGCAAAGGCAGTTGGAGCATTCTCATCATGCTGAGGAAATCGAGAAGGAGTCTTTGGGAAACGAGAACCGGGGGTCTTGTGTTGCTGCTTAGTCGGAACCTGCTGGCTATGAAGCAGGTTCTCTTGATCGCGATGCGCCGCCAACATGATGGCTACAATGAACGAATCAAGTATTCGGAATATGGTTGTTTCTTGGGTGAAATCAGGCAGATATTGATCTCGTCATTGGATATAATCAAAGAGGTAATTAGATGGAAGATGAAGGGTCCTTTACCAAACTCCCTGTTCCTCATTGCCAGGGTGTTTTGTCGGCCTGTGCTGGCTGGCGGGGCAACGGCGAGCTGGAAGGTGCCGGCATGTGAACGCCACACGCCAGCGACCGCCACAAGCCAATGGGGCTGGACTCGATTGCGGCCTCCACCGGGGCAGTTGTGGAGGGGCATCACTCCTCCCCTTTCTTGATAGGTACTTAACCGCTTCATCTTACATCCTAACAACACGCCTTTTGTCTCCATCGCCAGCTTCCCTTCAGTTTTTTTCTTCACCTAAACGAAATCTTTCGTCGCTCATCAAAATGGACCGCATCAAGGAGGTCAGTCACCGAAAGCTCCTTGCTACCCCGCCATAAAACCCCAAGGGAAACGTTGTGGAGGGGTAAACTATCGTCGACCCATGCTAACATGGCGATGGTGAATAGAAAATGAACCAGCTCCGTCTGGAGGCCGACGAGGCCAGCGGCAAGGTTGAGGAGCTCCAGAGCAAAGTCAAGGCTCTCGAGCAGGAGAATCTGTCAAAGGAGCAGGAAATCACCTCCCTGCAGCACAAGAACAACCTCCTCGAGGGTGAGGTCGAGAAGCTCGAGACCGCCATTAAGGACTTCAAGAAGTCCGCCGAAGAGGGCCAGCAGCACGGCACCCAGAACGAGACCCTCCAGCGAAGGCTGCAACTCCTCGAGGAGGAGGCCGAGGATGCCGACAAGACGCTTCGTGAGGCCAACGAGAAGTACGTTGAACCCCCTTTAGCGAGCCCCTTACCGCCATTTCGACAACCATCAATTTTACGCACAACAAATGATATATGAGCTAACCAAGCGTTTCTCTAGGCTCCGACAGACCGACGTCAAGGCCGGACACTTTGAGCGCAAGGTGCAAGCTCTTGAGAACGAGCGTGACCAGTGGGAGACCAAGTACGAGGATATGTCGCAGAAGTACACCACTCTGCAGAAGGAGCTGGAGGAGCTCCAGGCCGAGATTGGCAACATCTAAGCGATCCCTCGACTTTTATGCACTTGCGCCGGATGCAGGATGTTTGTTAGCATGTCCTCAGCCATCAGTCTACTCGTACAGTTGTATGATGCCTTGGTTGCAGGGATTTCAAAGTGTTGGCCAGATGAGCGAATGGAGCAGTTGCCGCATGTTACGTTTCTACTAGCTGATTGAAGCTGGCTTTTCTCAAGGGTATCTTTTGTAAATGGTGTGCCTGTTGCATCCTTCTCTGTTGTCCAATGAGCTGTGTCATGGCTATCCTGACCTTCTTGCCTTTTTAATCCTCTGCTTCCTGTCCGTCAGCTGCCTATCGAACTTGGTCTCATATCGGAACTTCTTCTTTTTCTTCTTGGGCTCCCGTCGTGACTTTTCTGTCTTGTCGTCCTTGGTTTCCTCATCCTTCTTGTCTTGGTCCTCGTTGTCCTCGTCGACCTGCGGTTTGTGTAGCCCATCTCTTGTTACCGACACAGACTCGACCGTGACTGTCGTGTAACGATCCTCGTCAATGTACTCTTCTTCGTGGTCAACAATATCGAGCTCGGGCTGATCAGGGAAACCGTCCCATTCTTCGTCCTCTTCTTCGTCTGATTCCTGCCCAACTGCACCAGCAACTTCTGACTCTTGTAGCAGTCTGTTCACGGTCTGTACATGTTCTTCGACTTCGCGCTTTCGCTCTTCTCGGATCTAGACAGAAAAAGTTAGAATGAATTAAACATCATACGAGATACAATCTCGCGTAACATGTTGAATTGACATACCTGTTTTCGCATCTCGAGCTTCTCTTGACGAGCCCTCTTGGCAGCCTCTTCCTGTGCATTCTTGATACGTTGCTGCTTGCGCTTATGAAAGCCGGTCAAGTATTCCTGTCGCGCATCGAAGTCGAAATTTACTTCCTCGACAGCAGATGTTGTTTTTCGTTTCTTGGACGGTGGCGGCAGAAGGCTCTTCTTGGGCCTTGGTTTGGCGAACATGATTGCTTGTAATCAAAACACGCTTAAAATGTGAATGCAATCCGGAATATGTAACGAGTGAACTATTTTGTCGGTTGGTATTGTTCCTTTAGTATAGAGAAAATCCACTGTCGCAAAGTTTCCAGGGTAGCTCCACAGGGGCCGCTCACCGAGGTGTGCACGAAACGGGTCTTTGCTTGTATCCGTGCAATTACGTAAGGTGACCGCTACTGCATCAGCTCTCTCATGTCTGGCAGGTATCCATCACAAGCTGGAATCGACAGGCAGACACAACGTCCTATATCCAGCAAATACTATCCGCGATGCGTCTCCAAATTCTAGCCAGCGCTCTTGCGCTCAGTGGTTCGGCGACCGCCTTCTCAGACTCATGGCCCCTTGTCATGTTTTCCACCTCCCAGTATGACGCGCGCTCCCCGTGTCCTATATGCTTGGAGCTCCCTACTGAACGATGACGATGATAGGTTCTCTGATGCACCCAGCAACAACCATGTCCAGACGCGAGCCCAGGCCCTCGAGCAGGTCAAGGACCTCTTGACTTCATGTCCGACCGATAACTACGTCCTGATTGCCCAGGAGGGCGCCAACGCCGCTGATATTCGACAACCGAGCGCCATTCTCAATCTTCACCAGGCTATTGCGCGCAAGGACATTCAGGGCAAGTTCATTGTTCCTGAGGTTGTCGGCGAGTCGATCGATGCGGACGCGATTCAGGATTATATCCAGACAGCATGCTACGAGCAGGCGAAGAAGGTTGAGCCTCACTTCACCCTGATCAAGCCCTCGAAAGACGACAAGGACAACAAGGGTTGGTTATTTCAAGAATCTCTTTATCGAAGATCGTATGTTGACAACGTTGTAGAAGCTATCAAGCAGTGGACCTTGAGCGAGAAGTGGATGAAGGATTCATACACCGTCCTGTTTGTTGGCACACCATCCACCCAGGCAAAGGCCGCCTCGGCATCTAAGAAGGTCTCCGAGTCTGAGAAGACCATTTACGAGTCGGAGTTTGTTGAGCCTGTGCACATGGATCTGAAGCGCGATGTCTCGGACGGCACGAGCCAGGCTGGTAACAACACCAAGTACGACAACCGTCCCTTGTTCCAGAAGTACCAGTTCTTTACTCCTGGTAAGCAACCATTTGTCCGCCGTGAACGAGTTGACGCGTTTTCTAATATTGAGTTTAAGGTATCTTCATGGGCATCATCACTGCCATTGTCCTCTTCTCCATCCTCGGCGTTGGTCTTCGGGCTCTCGCCAGTCTCGAGGTGTCTTACGGCTCCTTCGAGAAGGAGATGGGTCCGTCTGCTCAGAAGAAGCAGTAAATCATCTGTACTAGATCGAAAGTTGCTGTTCATGTATCAATCTTCCTGGTGGGACGATACTTGTATATCAGATTATGGAGTTTGGGTTTCTTTGGTGTGACTTGATGGGAGGAATAGTAATGCATTCAATGTTGCGAGCATCGACTGTAGACAGGCAATAGGGACGGGGATCCAGTTTTCCGGGCCCCGATCCAAGTTTATTGAGTGCTTTTCCATATGCGATTCGAAGTTGTAATCAAGAATTCAACGCCAAACTCCGTCGTGACACCTCTAGTTATGAGTACCAGACCCCTCCTGTAGATATGCATTTCCTGCCGTCAAACTTCATCTAACAACTTCTCCTGACCAGAGCTTGTTCAGCTCTTTTAAACCAAGTGAGAGGGCAGCAAGAAGTTGGCGATGCCCTCCTTGACGGCGTACTCATGCCCGCAGTTTCCACAGACGAGCTTTCCCTCAGACATCTGAGTCTCAAGAAGAAGGTGGTGGAGGTCCCTGAGCGTCTTCTCGTCTGCCTGAAGCTCAACTGCTGTCGGCGCCTGCTCAGGGAGTTGAGGGAATCCCAGCTGTAACATGAAAATGTCAGGAAACCGTTTCGAACTAGGGTAACGCGTTTCATCAGTCCCATTGCATTACTTACCTCTGAGGCTGTTGTGCGCAACGCAGGCCAGTCAAGACGGGGAAGCACGTTCAGGATCATTTCGGGGTTCAGCTCAATATCATCCTGGACGAGCTCAGCGTCCTTGGGATGAAGAGGATATGAGTCCGATGAGGACTTGCAGGCCTTAACGGCGCAAGTAAGGAAATTCAGACTGAGGACCTTCATTTTGCGTTTTCTTGAGGTTATAGGCAAGTATATGAAGGAATGCGATGGGCGTATAAGAGATCGAGAGCCTTAAATTTGGTGCTGTCTTTTACTTACACAACTTTTTTTTCTTCTATGGCGGGGGAGCGGTTTGGTGGTGAGTCGTAAGCCCCACGTGACAGGGATGTTTGGTAGCGGCGCTGTAAAGCTTTCAGGTGGGCTTGGCTACGAGCATATCCAAGATTACGTTTGTGGAAATAATTGAGAGATTGGTAGATTTAGTCACAGTTGAGCGAATATGAGAAGTAATGGAAATATCAAACCACAAGTAGGTTTTGATACGTTGGGTGTTGTATTGTCTCTTATAATATATATGGATCCCGGATCTCGAGTCACCTAGAATCGAGATTGCTGTCGGGCACGGCGAAGTCCAAAAAAGACAAGACCAGCGACGACGGCGAAGAGGCCAGCCTTCTGCAAAGGAGACCATCCGGGAACCACTTCCGGAGCGAATTCAGCATCGCCGTAAAGGCCTAAGTGGAGGCGGGAGCTACGCATCAGCAAATCCGGCCTTTTAAGTTATCATGGTGGCGAGGCAACGGACAATGCAAAAGAGTGTTGCCTCTTAGAGCTCAACGTGAATACCTTCAGGGGGAACCTCAAGCTCGCCGCTCTTGGCGATCTTGACCTCGACGGCGGGTCGGTCTGCCGCACCAGTCTTGGTGTTCTCGATCTTCTCAATAATCTCGTAGCCCTCGAGGACCTCGCCGAAGACGACGTGCTTGCCATCGAGCCACCTTTGATAATTGTTAGTATTGTAATTGGTTCGATAGAAGGAAGAGGTTTCGCTTACGAGGTGACAACGGTGGTGATGAAGAACTGGGAGCCGTTGGTGTCGCGACCGGCGTTGGCCATGGAGAGGAGACCCTTCTTGGTGTGCTTGAGCTTGAAGTTCTCATCCTTGAAGCGGTCACCGTAGACTGTGAGGAATGTTAGTCAATGGACCATTGATAGAGATGAAGCTATACATACTGGACTTGCCACCAGTGCCGTCACCCTTGGTGAAGTCACCACCCTGGATCATAAAGTTCTTGATGACGCGGTGGAAAGCAGAGCCCTCATAGCCAAAGCCCTTCTCGCCAGTAGCCAGAGCGCGAAAGTTCTCAGCGGTCTCAGGGACAGTCTTGCCGTAGAGGCCGAGAACGACACGGCCGAGGTCCTGGTCACCCTGTTTGATGTCAAAGAAGACCTTGTGGGTAATCTTGGGACCCTTAGCAGCCTCGGCCGTCTGGGCGAGGAGCAGGACGCCGAGCCCAAAGAGCAGGGCCGACGCGAAAAGGCGGCGAAGGTTGAACATGATTGTTGTTTCTCTGCTGATTGATGATGATGCAAAGAATGCAGAACGGATAAGAGGTTGGAGAGAGGAAGCTTGGAGGATGGGGACACTTATACCGTAGACGCTGACCGGGGGGAGCTGGCGCAATTGGGGGACCTAAACTGCGTGCAGATCCAATGGTCCCCGCCCGCAGCCGGACTGGGAGTGGGGAGCTCACTCAGAGTTCCAGCACGTTTCAGCAGCTAAAGCCACCGCTGAAGCACGTCTATTCATTGGTGCTGTTTGCGGACAGGTGGGAGACAAAAAGAGTAGACATATCAAGGCTTTTGTCACCCAAAAGCCACACTAACTTTTATGTCATATTTTCCCTGTTGCAGCTCACCTCACCCGGCCGCTAGAGCTCCCAGGTGGACTCTATCGCCGCGTACCCTTCTCTCTGGCAGAACACGGAAAGATTAACCCGAGTTTTGCCGGACTGTCCATCTTTTTCCAATTGCACGTCAGGTCCGCTTGGATTTCGAGATCGAGGCATGCGACTGTGATACCCACGATAACCCGTCACAATGGTATGTTTGCGTCAATTCCTTCTTCACCAAGCCACTGGTCACTGACGATTCACAGGTCTTCATCCTAGGCGTCAACTTCGGCGAGCAGAAGCTCGTCAAGGTAAGTCCCCGACCTTAGCCATCGAACACCCTCAACCCATTCTCACACGAGACTCTCCGATAGAAAGCCCTTGAGTCCTTCTACGCTCTTGGACCCACGACTTCTGTTCGCATCATGGCAAAATACTCGATCCACAAGCTCGCCAAGGTCGGATCGCTCGCTCCCAGAACCGTCACTTCCATTACGGCCGAGTTATCACAAATGACAATCGAAACGGATGCCCGTCGCCAAGTACAGGAAAATATTCGACGACTAAAGGATATGGGATCTTACCGTGGTAGACGTCATGCAATGGGTCTGCCGGTGCGCGGTCAACGAACAAGGACACAGACAGCGACAGCCAACAGGCTCAACAGAGTCGAACGAAGAGGTTAAACGGGCCATTGAAAGCGTGGTCTATCTGGCATTGGGTCTGGATTTTGGTTTAAATGATGAGGGGTGGTGGAATAGCATCTAAAGATGTTACAAGAAGAGATTTACCCCAAGGAGAAAAGGCAAGCCTGGCTACCTCCTTATTGTACAAGACTTGTATATACAGTGTACGATCAAATGAATTGAATTCTAGATCGCCGTGTTTCTAGCGCGGTACCAAGAACTTTACACAGTCTCCAAGGAAGCCTCCCTCGCCTCCTCAAATTTCAACTTTGGCAGGTCATCCTCCAGAGGCAGCTGTCCCCTTCTCTGCAACTGAGTTGCAACACTGTCTACATCCTTCCATACGCGCAGCAAGTTACCACCGACAACCTTGGCCGCATCAACGTTGCTGACACCCTGTCGAAGCAGTTCAGCAATCAGATCAGGATACTTGGTAACATCTTCCAGGCCTTGGGGTACCGATGGAATACCATCAAAGTCGGTACCAATACCAACGTGATCATATCCGATCAAATTGCCAATGTAAATAATGTGCTGAGCTGCATGCGCAAGCGTCGAGTTTTGAGGATAGAATTCGGGAAGACCATTTTCATTTCCGTTGTCAACACAAGAGATAAAGTCAGGGGCAATGTTGACCATGACAAGAGAATTGCGCTCTTTGACGAGTTGTAGAACGTTGTCCTTGACGTTGCGAGGATGAGGACAGACGCTATATGCGGAACTATGAGAGAAGATGATAGGAGCTTGAGAGCCACTCCACTCATCCCCACCACCAAGGACGTCGAGCATAGTATCCTCACTACCAAAAGTTCATTAAAGAGCGCTTTCTATATAAAGAAGACGGACATACCTGACGTGTGAAAGATCAACAATCATACCGATACGGTTCATCTCGGCAATGAGTTTGCGTCCCAAAGGACTGACACCTCCCCACAGAGGCTCAGCCTTACGAGAGGGGTTTGACAGGACCGCAGCATCGGCGAACTTGTTGTGACAGTTGTGAGTCAAGGTAGCGTAGCGTACACCAAGCTCATGGAACTTGCGAAGATTGGTCGCCTTGTTGCCAATTTGGTGCAAACCTTCGATGCCAAATGGTGAAATCAACTTGCCCTTTTTGAAGGCCTCAAAGGCGTTGGAGCTATCAACCTTTTGAGAGAAGTGATTGGGATAAGCTGCCTGCAGCCTAGTCATAACATCGATTTGATCCAGTGTGAACTGAACGCCTGTAATTTGTTGTTAGAATCATCTCTGGGCAACGCGAACACGAATAAACTTACTGGCTGCATAGTTCTCATCAGAGAAGTCAGAATCGTTTGCCGGGCAAGGGGCGTAGAGGCTCCAAAAGGCACCACCGCTCTGACCCTGGCGAAGACGATGCAAGTCCACTTGTCCAGGAAGCTCGCCTTGTTCAAAGGGCTGAGTGAAGTTTTCATGGTAGATCTGATTACCATATAAGAAACGTAGCACTAATGGGAAGTCGACGTGACCATCTGCACAGTATCTGGTCAGTTATTGTTGAGAGTTTCATCTAACCGAACGCAATTGCTTATATTTGCAATGAGATGAGGGGTTGACATACCTATCAATGGCGTGGTGGTGAGGATATGGCGTGCTCGCTCCTCAGGTGTTCGAAGACCATTTCCATAGCGAGGTACACCATTATAGCGGTTGCTGACTGGCCGATGTAACAAGCTGAGTCCAAGCAGTGCTAGAAAGACAGCAAGAATGACCTTTCGCGGCGCCAATTTTGGTGTAGACGGAGGGTCATGATGCGGATGGTTATGAAGCTGAGAGAGCAGCCCTCCATTGACTGGCCGATTTGACCCCCTAGTTCTCGATGACCGAGTGGTGTTGTATGATAGGAGAGGTTCCTGCCGCCCCATCGTGAGAGAACAAAATGAAAAGACAAATACAAGACGAGTAAAGACTGAGAGATATAATAAAAATGATAGCAGTGTAATATGAGTTGAAGTATGTGTTGAATGAGGATGAATTATGGAACAGGGATGGGATGAGGCGTCAACTACGATACCTGGAGCCACGGGCTGACAAATATGGTACGGTACGCTTGGTCAGTCAACGAAGACCCAATAAGTGGTTGTTTTAGGAACGACTGAAAAGTATACGTGCGAGATACGGAGAATGTTCAGCACGCAATTGAATCAATCCAAGCGGTTAAACACATCCAATCGCCTAGGACAGATGAAGCGGGATGTCTTCACGCTCACTGTTACTTTGGAGACTTACCTACCTAGAGGTCGCTGTTAAGGTGCTAGATCGAGCCCAGTCACACCGGGGAAGGGTACTCCACAATCCGGTCACCAGCCACAATGCACAAATCTTATGCAACCCAGCTTCTCAGCCAGTTCTCGGAAAAAGTAAAGCTCCTTTGCCAGTGGGGAGTTGGCCTCACGCCAGGGAGTCAACGTATAAGCCTACCCATCAAGCCACCGTGCTCCCGCTCGGAACCGCTACTGATGTGCTTTCCGAGAGGCGCCTTACCTATATAGGAGGACTACTTACCTACGTGTGAAGCTCTCCAACATGTGCCTTTTTATCACCTATGTATAAGCCAACTTCAGCAGTCAGAAAGAAGGCGGGCAGCTTCAGTATTTAGTTATTGTATATAGGCATTCAAGGGCCACAAAAAGAGCGTCTTTCTGTCTGAAAATAACAGAGATCCCAACAAGGACTTACGCATTACAGCATGACTCCAAGTCTAGTCGTTCTGACTCAAAATCAAGCAAGGTTATCCAGCCGTATCGCAAGAAACTTAAAAGATGCTGCTTCAACTCTGTTCAAGATGAATATAAAACCCCCCAGTTCCTCCAGTCAACCAATCTCACTTCTATCAATCCTCAGACAACCACCTAGCCCTTAAGTAAGTAGTTGGTATAGAAGACACAAGTAAATATCTCCAGCTGCTTCAGAGGAGCTTTTATCAACTTCCTGGTTGTCACAACCTAGAGCCGAAATTACCACCAGGCAATTCACCCTTCTGAATTGCTGTTGTCCTTCATAAGCAAGATGCAGCCCAGCCAGGAACAGACATCCTGGGGTTGCCTCGGAAAATTCAAACTCCTTTTCCGGCGGGGAGCCCGACTCTTTACTTTTTGGAGGGGCAGTTTCCAACGTGCATGGGCAAGGGCATCTGAGTCAGTCCAGCGAGAACGACATCGGACTTCCTTTTCTCCTTGCTACTTTTGCTGCCTTCATATTTTTGCGACACGTTTCTTTTCCACTTTCTGTTCTGAAAACACCCAGAAAATGTCGAACCTGCCAGCCGAGGAGAGGCTCAGCCTCATCAAGGAGAATCTTGCTGAGGTCCTGAACCCCGAAATCATTGAATCTATCATCACCGAGGGACGCAGCCCCAAGATTTACTGGGGTAGGTAGCTTCCACGTTTGCGCCAACTCAGAATGCTAACATGCTTTTAAAGGTACTGCAACCACTGGCCGACCTCACTGTGGTTACCTCGTTCCCGCTGTCAAGATCGCGCAGTACCTTGCTGCCGGCTGCGAAGTCACTGTCCTCCTCGCTGATATCCATGGTTTCCTCGACAACCTCAAGGCCCCTATCGAACTTGTTCAGCAGCGTGCCGAGTACTACAGATTCGTCATTACCTCTATGCTTAAGGCATGCGGCGTCCCCACCGACCAGCTACGATTCGTCCTCGGCAGCTCGTACCAAAAGACTTCGGACTATGTCATGGACTTGTACAAGCTATCTTCAGTTGTGTCGGAACACGATGCTAAGAAGGCCGGTGCTGAAGTCGTCAAGCAGACCGGAAATGCGCCCCTAAGCGGTCTCATGTACCCTCTTTTGCAAGTATTGGACGAGCAGTACCTCGACTGTGATGCTCAATTTGGTGGCGTCGACCAGAGGAAACTGTTCACTGCTGCCACTGAGTGGTTGCCCAAGCTCGGATACCGACAGGTACATACGCATACTTTTCTTAATTTTGGGTACCGCTGACTTTTTACCTAGCGAGCTCACCTCATGAACCCCATGGTTGCTGGTTTGAATGGTAACAAGATGAGCTCAAGCGACGAGAGTACGTATATGCGATAAGGAATTGGTGTGAGCTATGCTAACGAACTCCCAGATAGCAAGATCGACCTTTTGGACCCCTCCGAGGCTGTGGCTAGGAAGATCAAGAAAGCGGAGTGTGTCCCTAAGCAAGTAGAGGGCAACGGTGTGCTGGCACTTGTCGAGTATGTCTTGCTACCAGGTTCCGGTTTGAGAACTGGCACACGAGAGTTCAAGGTCGAGAGGCGTGATGCCGAGCCCCTGGTTTACACCAACATTAAGCAGGTCGAGGAGGATTACAGAAACGATGTGGTATGTTTTTTTTTCGTTAAGCGGATTGTGATAATAGCTAACACACCTTCAGTTGACACCCCAAATCTTGAAGCCTGCCGTAACTGCGGGACTAAACGCGATTATGGATCCTATCAGGGCTGAATTCGAATCCTCCAAAGAATGGCAAGAGATCACATTGAAGGCCTATCCCCCACCTGCCAAGAAGGAGAAGAAGGTTAAAAACAGGGGTACACGATTTCCCGGGGCCAAGGGTGAGGCCACACAAAATGCTGAGGGAGACGTGGCAAAGAAGGTCGAGGATCTTACCGTTACCGACGGTACACCTCAGGCCAATGGTACCGCTGCTTGAAGAGATTAATGCAAAATAAAAGGAGAACAATGAACGTCATAGACGCTCTGATACCCTGTTATGAGATAAGAATTTAAAATATACTAGAATATTCAGCAAGACACTTGACAAGTTTCTCATAATATTTGATAAGCTCCTATGATGTTGATCCAAGTTCTTCTAAGATTTGATGAGTTTTGCATAGATATTTGATGAGTTTATCATAAGTAGGTAGGTTAATAATGAAATAAAATTAAGGAATTATGAATTAAAGCATGACCATTTCCAGGCCTAGACAACCCCCAACGCAAAGGTTCTAAGATACCTTACGCCAACCCATATGTATTTACTTGGTATATCCGCCTTTTTTTTATATGTATTTGACCTCTACTCCTCTTCGAAGCAGCAAGCATCCCAAACGGAGTAGTACCATCCAGCCTTGGCCTCAAAGTTAAGCACAGACGAAGAAGTGTCGTAGAGCTCACACTGGCTACCGGTGGTAAGGCCAATGAGCTTGCAGTCCTCGTTCTTCTTGCATTCGTCCTGGCACTGTGCCAGAGTGTAGCCGGGGAGGGTTTCCAGAAGATGGCCCTCGCCGGCGGTGATCTCACCTGTCTCACCGCAGGTGAGTTCGGACTTGGGTTTGCAGCTGGGAGTGGAGGCCTCGGATGTCGTTGTGGAAGCTTTGGAGGTTGTGGTTGCAGCCTCGGAGGAGGTGGTTGTAGGAGGCAGGGTGGTGGTGTCGAGAGTGGTCTTGGGCTCTGATGAGGTGGTAGTGTCTTCGGCCTTTGAGGTTGTAGAAGGAAGAGATGTTGTGGTCTCTTCAGTTGTAGAAGCGGACTCGGTAGTCGATTCGGTAGCAGACTCGGTAGCAGACTCGGTAGCAGACTCGGTAGCAGACTCGGTAGCAGACTCGGTAGCAGACTCGGTAGCAGACTCGGTGGTAAGAGATCCAGAGGTAGTAGAAGGAACAGACTTTGTAGCCTCTTCACCGGCAGAGGTTGATTCGGCCGAAGTGTAGCCAGTTGGAGTAGTATCCTCCTCATCAGTGGCGGTGGGCTTGTACTCAGCCTCGGTCGAGCTGGTAACCTGGACGGCGGATGTGGAAGGAGTAGTTTCCGGCAGTTCAGTCTCAGACTTGGTCTCAGCATCAATGTATGCCACAGAAGTCTCGGTAGAAGACTGAGGGTTATCCGTAGCGGCAACTTGAGATTGAGTCACGGATCTGTAGATAGCATGGGGCCTGCAAGGGCCAGCTTGAGCTCCAATGGCAAGACTAGCCACGAGGGCAGTGATCAAGGTGTTGACCGAAGGCATGGTGTATAGAAGCGGAGGGTAGAAGAGTAAAGGATGGTATCAAAGAAGTAAGGATATGGAATGGAGGAATGTGACGATAGTGATGAGGATTACAGTAAATGAGTGAAACTGCAAGCTCTCTATATAGTAATGAATATGACTTACAAACAAACCACCAAGAGCCAACTCAACTCGCCCTCGTGGGCGAACATGCTCCTTTATAAGGGAGCCAAGAGGGACCAACCCTCAAGATTGAATATTCTGTTTCAAGGCAAATTCATGTTGCTCGGGCCCTTGGCAAAAGAGATGATGACCCCATTTAGACATCCACCACAAAGAAGCACTTGACGTCGTGAAGAGTCCGTGGTGGGTGTGGGTGGGGGACGCAGGTCCCAAAGCTAAATAATCAACGGGTTTAGCAGCCAATTATTGGTTTGGAGGGGGGATGCCTCGGCTTCTAGGGCGGCTGGGCAGGCGATTTGTTAGACGCCAATTAAGGGCGGTTCGTTAGAGCGTATCTCAAGGGAAACTCGTAAGTTGGTCTATCCATGAGGAGGCCGGATATGTCGACCCTTTTTACTTATACGAGGTTATTGAGCCGGATTTATTTTTATGGAGATGGTTCGGTAGGATCCGATAGACGTGATGTAGATCACATACAGATCGCAGGTTTGCCCGTGCAGGGCTGAAGGTAAAACAAAGGCTCAAATTAGATAGAAATCATGGTGAAACTTGACCAACAGAGCAAAGTGGTCTTCATACAGGCGATGGCATCAAGATGGCCACCTTAAGAAATTAGAGCAGCTCAAGTGTTGGCTGGGTTTTGAAACGTAAAGAGGTCAATGCTGTCAGCCTATCTCTAATTCTCCGCTCGGTGTTTACCTACCATTCGCAACTAACAGGATTAGGTATTCGTTATCCTCATCTCAATCCTATACCATATACACTCGTCCAGTAATAGTGCGCTCTCCTATGAAACCGCTCATTGATACACGATGGTTCAAACTCGGCATCAACTGCGGATGCCGGCCTCAATCGCCGACCTATCCCCCGAGTTGTTGCAACAAATCTTTGGCTATTTCTGCCTCCACTGCTGTGACATATCACAAATTATCTTCAAGACGAACCCGAAACGCTAGCAAGCAACTACTTCAGAGGTTGCAAGGCACTTGTGGCGCTATCTCTCGTTTCAAGGCGCTTTCGTGATATCGGTCAGGACATGCTTCATCATTTGTTCCTTATTGGGCCTTCTGTACGTGATTCTACACAGAACCTCACGGCAGAGACATCGTCAGCTTCTTTCATACGGGCAATCGCTTCACAGAGACATCTCGCAACATCGACCAAGGTGGTAGCCTTTTCCCGTTCTCCTACATCGCCAATGGTCCGGCTACATGACACCCAAGCAGCGTTTGGGCAGGCGGCAAAAGTTATGAGAGTAGGGCCTTTCGCCGAGTATCAACCCTTGAAGAAAGTCGTTCCGTTGAGTAGACCGCGATATTCCTTTTCTTCGGTTCCAGATTTCTAAAATCGTTCGCGATGTACTCTAAAGGTTGAACAGCAGTACCTGCGCACCCTAGCAACTGAGCTGCTGTTCATTATTGTTGCTTTGTTGCTCGATCTTTGATACCTCGCCTTTGTTGTCTCAATTCCCCCAGAGAGTGATCAGCTAGAAGCATTGAGGGCTCTCGGGGTATCTCGTCTTCCATTAAAATCACTTGAGTTTGGTGGGTCTTTTTGTCCATCACAGCTTATACCACTGTCACCTAGCCTTGAAACTTTGATCAAGTATGGATCATCCATGCCCTCTCCCCGACATGTCAAGTTTGAAAGCGCTCCATCTCGGGTGTTTCTCAATGAGTCCAGGCCAGCTTGAGGAGATACTTACTTCTTGCACTGGTACCCTCGTTACTATCATATACGAGGATTCAGAGTTTGCCGCCTTGCATATCGATGGAAGCGATTCTGGTACAAATACAATCACGCGACGCTGCGGAACTCCTAGAGGGATACCGTTCAAGTCTCAAGTCACTTCACCTTGACCTCTGATTCAGGGCTTATACCGGCCAAAACGCAATGCCAGAGCCAATGCATAACCTCGAAAGCTTTGTAGCACTGGAAAAGCTCTTTATCACCACCAACGCAGTGTACAACACCCAAGGTTTATCGTTACCTGATGAACAATCTCTTGTCAACTTTCTTCCTTCGAGTATCACACCGCTCACTCTTGTGAAACCCGAGTTTCCTCAACCTCCTGGGCGTCTGCAAAAGGGTCTGCTTGGGCTAGCAAGCCTCAAGAAGCGGAACCCGAGTCGGCTTCCCAGGCTGGAACGAGTGCTATGCGATGCTTTGGAGATATTCGAAGGTGATCTCACCAAGGACGTACTTTCGCAAGTTGGAATTGAGCTTAAATATAAAGAATTTCCTAGGTCGGGCTGGAGTTATGACAGGGAACCCTTGGGTGATCCCCCCATTGTTGCTGGTTCATTCTCCGTGGAAGATCTTGAACCGAACTATGACAGAGGAAATCTCCAATGAGGGTTTATAGCAGAAGATCGAATTGACAGTTATGGAGAAGCCTCTCTTGGCTATATTCACCCTCCGAGGTAATCAGTTGTGCAGTTGGCCGATGTCTTACTGACTGTACCTTAGCCAAGCCAACCATCCTGAACAAGCGCTTAGCTAAGACGGACTCAGACAAGCCCTTGCTCCAGTTCTCAGCTTATATGCATATTTCATGAGGCTGGGAGATAGAGGATAAACGGACTTGAGTGAATGGTTATGAGATCTTATGAGTTCTTCGTATTAATCTACCATAAGAAGCAAAACATTTATACAGTTACATAGTTGCGGTTCTAAAGAATTTCTATCCTTAGTTAATACTGTATTAGGTAGTATCAGAGAATGGATGCCCAAGTGACAGATGGACCCCTGAACAATTTGAGTGGAAACCCTTGGAGCATTTCCCTGAAACATGCCTCTAAAATTAGGTACCTGCCCAGGTAGCGTCGTCCCCGTCCCCGCCAGTTACGAGAATAATGTCCTCAGGGGTTTTGGTTCAGCCCTCAGCCTAAAGCAGAATGGCCACAGGAAGAAATGGAGTAAGTGGCTGGGGGGTCTGAAGCCACTAATAAGCATGAGTTGCCCAGTGAGAGGCCTCTGAAACGGCCACAAATACCGATTCCGTCTCGGGATGTGGCTGTTGTTGTTCTTCAACCACTGGGGTCTGATACTGTAGCAACTCCAGAGATTGGCGATGACAGGGAAAACGTAGTCTGCAATGAATGACAGTGACGTGTTCATGTAGATTGAGTCTTTTCACTAAGGGGTTTAAGCCATGATTTTGCCCTGATTTATGATTTATGAATGATCCTGCGTGGTACTCCGTACACTTGACTCAATTGTCAACTGCCCTCAAAACCAATACATGGATCCAATGCTTACAGCGCCGTGTTTAACCCCCTTCATCTGTTGCATCGTTCCTTCCTCCTGGTTCAACAGCGTCCACTGTGGACTCGGCTGTTGACGAGGGCAGGAAAGACAAACATGATCCACCTCCTGCCAACCATCATTACCTACTCTACTCTACCTGTAGATAGTTTCTTATTTTAGATCTCTACGATTTCAATCCTTCTCTTACATCCAAACAATTCAACTTTGATGCGATATGAATGCACCTAAAAGGAGTGATTTTGGTATCAAGATCCCCTGTTAATTAGCACCGAAACGTCGTCGTCCACGCCAGCGGATGCCAACCAAGCGCCAACGCCAGCCTCCTTCAAGCTAACAAACCATCATCCCCATCCATCCCATCTGTCCCATCCTAATTCACCACACGGACCCCAGTTCGCAAGCTTCCGATCCAGTCAACGTGCTGCTCTTTTCCCCCATTCAGCCTTGTCCCGTCAAGCCAGTGTCAGCCCAAGGGGACGGAAAGTTCGACGAACCAAGGACCAAGGACCAAGATACTGTACAGCTGTCTGTATTGTACTCACACTCGTCCTTGCTTCTCTGCTCCGTACTCCGTAGGTGTCCATCCTACCCCCGATTCGATCCCTGGCACCCGCACAACAATCAATCAACTGCTCTACTCTGCTGCCCCTGCATCGGCAGTAGCCGTCTCACAAAATTGCCTTAGTCCTGCACAAGACAGAGACACGCAACGGATACGACGACAGAAACCATCTACCTACACAACAGCGACGTCGTTTGAACGGCAGCCCCCTATACCCACGACGATCGCGACGATATCCCACGTCACGTCTACCCTCACGTTGCTCGCCGCATTACGAACCGCTCATTCGCCGTCCCTCCACCGCCACAGCGAGCTTCCAGCTCTCCCTTTCTTTACATCTTGACGGCCACAACAACGAGAACCGCACAATCACCGCATTAATCGAAGGGGTTGGACAAGGCAGACCATCATGCCGGGGTTTGCTGATTCCTTCTGGTCGAGCGACTACGCTGCAGGACTAGGCGTCCTGTTCAGCAAGCTTCAACAAGGTGTTCTTGAGAACAGACAAGTCCTGACCATCGCACGCCTACGCGCCGAAGCTGAGGAGACGTACGGCCAACGCCTTGGCGACATCGCTCCCTCTGCCGACAAGATCGCCGGCGGCTTCACTCGCGATGATGGAGCTACCGTTCGCAAGGTACGCTAACATGTCACCCGCTTCTAAAAGCGCTCAGTGTATGCGCGGCACTGTTATCGCAGATTCGCCGTGCGATAGTGTCGCTGCTTAAGCTGTACTTCCCGGCTAACCACATCCTAGGCCTTCGATGGCATGCGAACTGAGATGCAAGATGCTGCTCGCAACCACCGCCGCATCGCTCAGAGTATCCGCGATCTCGTTGTCAACCCATTCTCACGCTGGTGCGACGCCCACGAGGCTCGTATTCAGGACTCTCAAGACGAGCTGCAAGTACGAATTAAGGCTCACGACCGCCAAGCTGAGGCAGTCAAGAAGCTCCGATCCGTGTATTTCAATAAATGCCGCCTAGTGGAGGACCTCGAAGAGGAAAATAAGCTCGCTTTCCAGGATCCCGAAAACAGCCCCAAGGCAAACCAGAACATCCCGGAGATCAAGGTCCAGCCTCACAAGGAGGAGGAACCCGAGGAGGAAGAGTTATACGAGATCGGTGACGACACTTACCAGCCCGAGCAAGTGAAGAAAATCCTCTCGCAGATGCTCTCCAGCATCAAGATGGGCGAGACCAAGGTGCCCATCCTGGGAACTTATCTCAACACTTCATCCGGTTCCGATATCGTCGAGTATCTGCAGCGCAGTATGGGCAACATCAGCGTCGCCTACGCCGAACGAATTGGTCAGGATCTTGTCTCTAACGGATTCCTTCGTCTCATCGGCAACGTTGGCAGCACATTCGCCAACAGCTCCAAGATGTTCTACCAGTGGCGACCCAAGGCTTTCACAATGGCGGGTGTTCCTGAAAAGAAGTCTATCAACCGTACCTTCTCACTGGCTTCGACTGGTTCTGAAAGCGCTGAGTCTCCTGTTGGAACCGTCAGCGAGTATCTGGCCAACTGGAATGTCCTCAACAACGCTCACCCTAACGAGACCCCCAGCCAGCGCATGCAACGAGAGGCTCGCGAGGCCGACGAGAAGTACCGAGAGGGTGTTCGCAAGCTTGACGAGCTTCGATGCGAGCTTGAGGAAGCTATTCATCTCCACCTCAAGTTCCTTGAGCGCTGCGAGCTCGACCGCCTCAAAGCTGTCAAGACAGTTATCCTTGACTTTTCGGGTACTATTGGAAACGTCATCCCTAGTCTCCAGTCTACTGTGGACCAGATGATGCTCTTCCAAGAGACCATTCAGCCTCAGAACGATCTGCGGTATCTGCTCGAAACGTACCGCACTGGAAGCTTCGTGCCTAAGGTGGTCGTTTACGAGAACTACTATAACAAGGTCGATGAACAGACATTTGGAATCGATCTTGAAGCCCGCGCAAGGGCTGACAAGAAGCGCGTGCCGATGATTGTTACGACTATCTTGACTTACCTGGACCACCATTACCCTGATCTTGAAGGCGACGAGGCTAGACGAGGTGTGTGGCTGCTGGAGGTTCCTCTATCGCAGACCCATCGCCTACGTGCCAAGGTCAATGACGGCAAGCCTGTTTCTCCTGATGTCTTTGATGAATTCGATATCCCTACAGTCGCCAGTCTGCTCAAAGTTTATCTTCTGGAGCTTCCTGGTAAGTATTAAATGGTTCAACAATCCTAGGGGGAAAACAAAAAAAACTGACAGTGGATAGATTCCCTTGTTTCTTCTCACGTTTATGAAATTATCCGAACAATCTACTCAACTCCTTCTACTGATGCTGATGAGTCGTCTCGAATCGCCGCTCTCCAATCGACTCTATCACAACTTCGACTTACTAACATTGCAACACTCGATGCTTGCATGAACCACTTCACCCGTCTTATCGACTTGACCTCTGCCGACGAAACCTACGTTTCATCACTCGCCACCGCTTTAGCACCTTGCATCCTACGACCACGGACCGAGACATCTCTCACCATGGAAGAGAAGCACGCGTACCGATTGGTTAGGGATTTGTTTGTCCACAAGGATGCCATCTTTAGTGCCCTTAAGCGCATGTCCATGGTCACCCATTCCTCTTCTGTCGGCAATAACAACCGACCTCGAGCCATTAGCACTGACGAGAGCAACCGTAAGGCCCTCATGGAAGAGCGGAATAGGGCTCTGCTCGAAAAGGCCAACGCTAGCCGTGGTCGTGACAAGAGTCCTGCGCCAGGCCCACGCGGTCACCGCCGAGACCGTAGCACTGGCGGACCAGAAACTCGATTCCCTATCGCGAGCCCGACATCAGCTGTTGACCGCCACCGCGCCAGCTTAGGCGGCGTTGGAATCATCAAGCGACAAAGTCTCGAGGTCCCTGAACCCGAGGGTGCTGCGCCCGTCAACGGCGACGCGGAAAAGGAGAAGACCGATACGGACTCGGAAAAGCGAGACAGTCGCGACAGCACAGGACGTACACCAACAAAGTTTGTTGGCGGCAAGCGAGTTCCTGTGGTGCCATCCACTCCTCCGCAAGACACGGCGAACCGCGGTGTGCAGCTCGAGGATGCTCCGATGGAAGACTAGGCGTACGACCCGGAGATACCTCTTGACCAATGGCTGAGGGCAAGGCCTTTGATCTGATTAGACACGCCTTTGTCTTGAAAGGAGTTGGGGTTTGGTATACAGCGGGACGGAGCGGAGGCTCTGGTTATATGAAACGATGGGAAAACTCGACCCGGGCATATAATCTACCTTGTTATGTGTATGTGTTAATGGAACATGAGCAAAAAAGAACAATCGGTGTACTTTTTTTCTTGTCGTTTTTTCTGGATCTGGTCTATTTTTGTATTTATGCTGTATCATGAGATGGCGGCGATTCCCTATTCGTTAAGAGACTTGTTTCAAGACGTCCTACTCTTCGGTCTGATCTGATATTCCGTGCTTGTATGAGGTCTTATAAGTTGACAACTCCATTAGCACATAGCGAGCCAAAACTGAGAGGTGAGAGAGTAGGCTACAGGATGAAAATTGAGATGAGGGAATTTCGAGGGATATTAATATTCAGTTTGATTTCCTTCTCCTATCACTGAGCGTCCCTTGCTTTATGCTATCAAATGCTCATCCCCAACACCGCTTCGTCAAAATCCATTATGAGCCTCTATCTACTCTTCTTGAATTTCGGCAACCCGCTTCTTCTTCTTTTTCTTCTTGGCAACAGCCACCTCACCCCCTGACGCATGAGACTCGACACCTTGGGCACTGTTATCATCACCGCCCTCCTCTAGAGCTGCTGCGCGTGGAGCCTTCTTCTTTTTCTTCTTGGGCTTGATCTCCTCACCCTCTGCTCCTTCGGCGGCAGCGTCCTTCTTGACCTTCTTCTTTTTCTTCTTGACAACTGTGCCCTCGACGTCGACGCCCTGAGCGACGTGGATACGCTCGTTTGCGCGCTGCATCTCAAGTCGGAGTCGTTCAACTTCTTTCATGGCCTGTTGCATCTCAGCGTCCTCACGCTGTTGTTGCTCGTAGTCGAAGCCTGTCGATGGCTGGCCCTCAAGGCTGAAGGAGCCAATGCCGCTCGAGTCGACGCCGAGTAAGCCCTGCTTAGTCTTGGGCTTGCGCGCCTTGGGTTTTGCTAAGCTGTCCGAGTTGTTCTCCGAGTCATATGATCGAAGGCCTCCGCTTGCGCTGCCCTCCAGGGTCTCGTCTGCGGCGATGACGACCTTTTGCCGTGGTTTCGGCTGAGGGCGTGGGGGCTGTGCAGCGGGTGTTCCGGCTCTTGATAGCTCTAATTGCATGATAGGTATAGAGTCGATGTCCAAGTCGGGGCCGTTGCTACTCTGAAGGATGTTATGGATAGGAGTCGATGTACGGGGCGTGTCGTTGCTAGGGATGTAAAAGGGGTCGTCTCTGTTGCGCTCAAGACGTTCTGCCTTTCTTCGAGAAACGATGTCGGCATCCAGATATGTATCTTCGTCGGCTTGTTGATAGGAGCTCGCGTAGTCCTCCGTGGGCTCGGCTATCCTGCTGATGGCTGGAGCAGACGAGTCAATACTTGTGGGTGGTGGCTTCTGGTGGTAATATGTCTCGAACTCATCCGAATCGTCCGTCGCCAAGGTGATGGAGTCGGCTTCCGATAGTAGCTTTGCCAGATTGGCATGAATGGGTTCGTCGAGGTCAAGGCCTGATGGTACTGGGACATTTAGCTGAGCACCCTTAGACACCGAGTTGAGTTCCCAGCCATTGAAGAGAGAAGGAATTGCCTGAGTAAGGAGCAATGGCGGATCTTGTTCGACTTCATCAGTCGAGGCTGGCTGAGATGAAGCCGCCTCAGCAGTGAGCTTCAGCAATTCTGTAAACTCAACAGCTCGTTCCTGAACCTCAAGACTGGGATGCAGCGCAAGCGGCTCAAAGACATGGATGATGCGTGCCATAAGAAGTGATACTCTAGACTTCCTCTCCGCTGTCCACGGCTCACTCTCGTCTCCCACTATGGTCGCGAAGACTTTGGTGACGGCTTGAAGAGTTGTCGTTAATACTTCAGGGGTGTTTGTCCTGGGGATAAGCTGAAGCAGGCCATTCAGACCTTCATCCGGAATGGCCAGTTGTGAGGCGTATTCACCCATAATCCATGCTACCGATTTGAGTGCCCCTGAAGTGATGCTGTATCCCGGTGGTGTATCGCTGTTAAGTTGGCTGAGAATAATCTCCGCTGCTCTTACAGCTGTTGATCGCATCACCCGAACCTTGACAGCAACATTGCGCAGCTCATCACCAATCTTTTCGGAGACATTAGCCCGTGCCTTTTCCGTCGGCCCTAAATCATCGTCGACCTTCCGAGAGGCGGGAGCCGTGCGGACAAGCTGTGTCAGAACGTCAATGTACCAATCGAAATCTAATACGCTCGAGTAGTTGTCCTTTGCGCACATGCCTAGAATCCTTCCAATGACGTCGATTCGATAATCGTCAGGCAAAGGCGCAGATTCAGCCTTGGGTTTAGGTATAGACTCCGCAAACTCATCGTCTGATTCGTTAGGATCGTTAGGAGGAGTTCCAGGTTGAGACTTGTCTCGAGCGGGCATTGATGACTTTAGTTGCTTCATGAGGCGGCTCACGATTGACATGAGATTGTCGCCGGTTACCATGCCTTGTACCAGGTCCAGCGCTTGTATTCGGATAGTGATGTCAGGACTGTCGATACACTCCAAAATCACATCCTCTTGCTGAGATACCAAATATGGATGTGTGGTAACGATCTTGTTGAACGCGAGTAAAGCAACATATTTGACTAAATCCGATTAGCCATGACTCGAGGATATCATGATAATGGTAGACTTACGGTTGGGATCGCCATCTATCATAATCATGCCCCGTAACTTGTTCACACATAGCGTTGCAATCTCGTCGGTCCCCGAATCATCGGCATTACCTAGAATACCGCCTTGAATGATACCGTTGATGCACTCGTAAAGTAATGACATGGCGGGAGTAGTCCTGATAATGTTGGTCAGAGGAGGCAATAGCTTCCTCACAAGTCGAGGTTCCAGGGGTGTTAATGTTGCGAACTAGACAAAAGTCAGTCTCAGAGCATGGAGTAATGGTACAGAACAGCCTACGAGTTTGATGAGTTTGATGGCCATCCAGTTATTACCACCATCAACCAACAGTTCAAACAGTCGAGGAGCCAAAGGAAGGAAGTCATTTGGTCGTCTCCAGCCAAGTTCGCAAACCACGTTGACAATAGCCGCTGTAACACTCGGGTCCTCATCAGGGTCCATGAGCCTTTCCTTGATCTTGGGCCATGCCGCGCGTAAAGCTTCGGGATACACCAAGGCAAGTCGATACAGCGTCACCAGTGTCTTCTTGCGAATATTCGAATGACTATGACTTAATCGTGGAAGCAAGTCCTGCAATGTCGAAAGCGCTAACGAAGGTGTGATAACGTGAGGGAGGGTTGCGATAGGGAGAGATATAACCGTCGGTGTCGTCGTGCCAAGGTCCTGAACATTCGCAAAGAAATACGGTCAGCAAGACAAACAACAAGAACCACCATATTACCATCAACGGACCTTCTTCAGCAGATTAGTAGCCAGCATCAGAACCTCAGTGTCGGGTCGAAAGCTCTGGACAGCTCCCAGATATCCCACTCGTTTCTGATGGTACTTGGGCGACGACATGACCTCTAGCACATGGAACGAAGCCCATGACATGTCATGGCCAACCATCTCCAGATAGATGAGCTTCAGCAGCGCCGTCGCCTTGAGATCTAATTACCTCCTGTCAGCCACCCAAACACAAACATAGGCCCTCCCTATAACGAACCCATATCCTGACTGCGAACTTCGGCACGGCACTCCTTGAGGCTCTTCTGGATATACTCCTTCTCATTGCCCTTGTGGTTCCGGAGCCCCCGGATGAGGTCGTAGAGCGACTTTTCAAACCTGCGCGCGTTCGTCAGCGCCAAAGCCCACACGTCGATATTTAGAGCTTCAGCTTGGCCTACATGTTGAGAAGCTGCCCCGCGGGGCGTGGGGCCGACCGTTAGAGGAGGTGCTCGTTTAGGTGATCAGGGGCTTCGAGAGGGGAAGTTCGAGCGGCGCATCTCGTATAGTATCGGTAGGAGGAGGTTGTTTTGTTCAACGATCGACGTTGAAATGTCGCGTGCTGTTGAGATGCGATGGTTGGTGTTGAGTACGTACAGCAACAGCGTGTGCGCCTTTACTGAGCAATGAGCATGACGGAACCACCCACCGCCCTTGGCTCGGCGACCAGGACGGCCCGAGCTCATTGCCGGGGAGTGTCTACAGTGGCATGGTCCCCTATGAGTTTAGCTGCTTACAGCGGATTGACAAAAGTTACGCTCGATTAGCGCACCTCATCCTTCCCCAGTGCGAAGCTCATAAATTCAAGTACCTTTATATAATCATTAGCAAAATTTAGCATAAAAAGCTTTGTCTCACATGCTAATAAACTACTTAGGTAGTCTAATACAGTATAATATAGTTATCTTGATTCTATATAATTATTTTATAAGGAATTAAAAAGATGTAAAACCTATATCTTGTTGAGAATTCGTACTGTATTATAGGTACCTGTTTATTGCTTTTGTCTCCTCACTGTACACTGACTAGACGCCCATCAGGTGGGGCCTAATAGTGGCGGAAAGCCTCCAACTTACTCTCGACTCAGCTTAGCAGAGCCTCAACACCATCATAGATTTTCTATTTCGCTCATTTCTTTCTCCGGTTCGAAGGTTCACTCTTCACTCCAAGACCATGCGCTCCCTACAACGGTGACAATTCGAAAATTAATATTCTAATCAACCATTTAAGATCTCTCAATGGCCCTCCGTCTTCTCCCACCCCGAGCCGTCGTCGCACGCTCAGCGGCCTCCATCTCCAACATCACCAACCTCACTTGCGCCTCAACACCGCTGCGCCGGTCCTTCATCACCCTTCCTTCCTCCGAACCTCAACGACTGACCGCCACTCGTACTCTTCCATACCCTGCCGAACCTCTCTACGATCTCATCGCCGACGTCGACTCCTACTCCTCCTTCGTCCCCTACTGCTCTCGCTCCCGCGTTACTCGCTGGTCCGATCCTGACCCTAATGGCCGGCGCTACCCCACACTCGCCGATCTGCACGTTGGCTGGGGAGGGTTTGACGAGGTCTTTACAAGTCGGTTGCGCTGTATTCCTGGAGAGTCTGTCGAAGCTGTTAGTGGAGAGACCACTCCGGGAGGTACCGGACCTGACGCATCGGCCGTTTTCCGGAGCCTAGTAACTCGTTGGTCCGTAAGATCAATTACCGGACCACCAACGCCGCGTACCGAGGTCCATCTTGCTATCAACTTCCAATTCACCAATCCGCTCTACGGCGCTGTGAGCGCAGCCGTGTCTGATAAGATAGCAGGCATGATGATAGAAGCCTTCGAGAAGCGGGCCCTTGAGAAACTGGGCTCGCAACGGAGGCTTTAGAATTGTGTAACACCACCACCGCCTATACATACTCTTAGCCATGCACCCCTCCATTAGATATAGAGTCTTAGACCATGGTATAGACCACTCGCGTATAGTTAAGTGTAGACTTCATTACACTCGAAACAGAAAGCATAGGGAAAGCAACCAAACACAACTCATTCGCGTTACGAAGTTAAGATAAATAAATTTTAAACAATCATTCTGCATACTCCATTCATTCTACATGACGCGTGTCTAGGACGGCCGTGTCTATCAAACGTGCTCGTCCGCCATATCCAATCCAAACCAAGAGGGAAAAAAACCAAAAGCGTCGTCTTTGCGCCAATACCTGAACTTGAAACACCTATGGCTCTGTTCTGCCAGAGGGAGTCCAAGTTCCTAACATTGGATCGTATTCCCTTTCCTCCAGTATCATCGTTTGAAACGTATCATCATACTCCGATCCACATGCATATAGGACAATTCGCGACGCCTTTGCAATATGAATGACGCTAACCATGGGTTGGGAAAAGACCAAAATTCCGCTGCCTCATTTTTTTCGTCTCAAGCAATAAATCCAAAACAAAAACTCGTCAAACAGTATTTTCAAAATCAAGCCGGCAGCCGATGCCGGTGAGGTATCTGCTAACAAGAAAAGCTGGGTAAGATAGTAAAAGAAATCGAATTTCGGATATTCATCGTATCATGATGCCACATAGGAAGCACCTCATTTCTTGCTAGACCTAGACAATTGTTAGCTATTTAGTCGACTTAGTAGGGAAAACTCAGTAACTCACTTCTTCTTCTGAGGCTTGCCGAATATAAATCCAGCCACACCAGAGTGGTCCTTGGAAGACTTCTTGTGTTTGCTTGGCTTACCACCACCTCCAGGGCCGACGGTGACAATGTTGGGTCCTGGCATACCGCCACCTCGGCCCCCTCCACCAACCCATTGCGGAGGAGGAGGAACTCCATTGTGTAGACCGGGCATACCATGGACAGGCGGCCTCATGCCTTGGGGTCCCACGGGAGGAGGCCGAACGCCTGGGGGAATTGGCATACCATGATGCTTGCCATGCATATGCGGGCCAGGGATCTTAGGTCCCAGTGGAGGCATCTTGTCCATCGGCCACATTGTCATGGTGATGGCCCAGTCAGGCTGGACCACCTTTTCCCACACAGAAGGCAAGATGATCTCACCGTCAGGGCCGATGAGGTCGTAGTGACCTTCCATAACATGAGGGCCCAATACATCTACTTGCATAAAAGCTTGTTTGATAAGATCTTCCATGCCCTATGAGGTTGTTAGCGATACCAGATCTTGCCGTGTGAGATGCACAATGCATACCTGCCAAGTGGCACAGAGGTGAAATGGGAAGCTAAACTTGCGACCAACAGCATCTTTGAATCGAATCGGGGCTTGTTCGGCCTTCTTCTTGGACTCTTCGTACTGTGCCTTTGCGTCCTCCTCGATCTTTTTCTTGAGCTCCTCAGCTGCTTTCTTCGCGGCCTCCTCAGCTGCTGCTGCATCGGCGGCCTTCTTCTTTTCCTCTTCGATCTTGGCGAGTGTCTCGGCCTCGGCCTTGGCGCGGGTCTCCTCTTCAAGTTTCTTAAGCTTCTCGGCATCTTCGGCAGCCTTCTTTGCAGCAGCTGCCTTGGCCTCTTGCTCGGCTCTCATGAGGCGCTCGGCTTCCTCCTGGGCCTTCTTTGCTGCTGCTTCCTTTGCTTCTTTCTCCTCCTGCAGTGCCTTCTCAAAACGGACTCGAGCTAACTCTTCAGCACGCTTTCGCTCTTCCTCCTCTTTCTGCCTCCTCTCCTCAGCAGCCCTCAGTTCAGCCTCGAATTTCATTCGAGCTTCCCTCTCGGCTCTAACGCGCTCTTCGGCCTCCTTCTTGCCTCGCTCTTCAGCAGCCTTCAACTCAGCCTCTAGCTTCAACCGAGCTTCCTCTTCGGCCTTGGCCTTAGCCTCGGCTTCTGCCTTGCGTTGCTCGGCAGCCGCCTTCATCTCTGCCTCATACTTTTCTCGAGCTTCTCTCTCGGCCTGTTTGCGCGCTTCGGCCTCGGCCTTTCGCTGCTCTTCAGCCGCCTTCGCAGCAGCTTCAAACTTCTTCCTGGCATCTTCTTCAGCCTTCACACGAGCTTCGGCCTCTGCCTTTCTTCGATCTTCAGCGGCCTTCATCTCGGCTTCAAACTTGAGACGAGCCTTCTCTTCAGCCTCTGCCATAGCCAGAGCGTGTTTTCGTGCTCGTTCCTCCTCGGCCTTTCGTTCGGCCTCCATTCTCTCCCGGGCGGCCTTTTCTGCCTCCAGTCTAGCCCGCTCGATTTCTTTCTTGGCCTCTTCTTGGGCCAGCCTCATGTCTTCCATTCGTCGATGGAAAGCCTCTTCGGCTTCTTTGCGAATTTGAGCCTCGGCTTCCTTTTGCTTTTCGGCAGCCTTTGCTTTCTCCTCCATGGCTTTGAAAGCAGCAATCTCAGCTTCCAGACGGATCTTCTCAGGGTCCTCCTTGGGCGGAGCAGGTGTGGCCGGTTTAGCGGGAGCCTCAGTTGGCGGCGGAGGCGGCGGAGACATATGCGGCATTACTCCCATGTGGCCCTGCATGTATGATGGATGAGGCTGCATAGCACCGTAATACCCGCCTTGCTGTTGTTGGTGTTGGTGTTGATAAGGCATCATGTCATAGCCACCAGGAGCACCATAAGGGCTGGCTGGTTCGCCATAGGCGCCGCCAAAGGGTACCATTTGGCCATTAGCAGGATAGCCCATGTAAGGTCCCATTTGATTCTGGTAACCGGGTGCTTGTCCTCTGCCGCCGAGGAATTGATTCAAACCAGGGCGCCCTGGGGCTTGTTGGTGTCCATATCCACCACGGCCATAAGGCGCGCCATACCCGCGAGGGTCCTCCAGATTGGCGGTGGGTGGCGCTGCACGATCGCGCCGTCGACGAGACTGTCGAGGTTCCTCCTCGGGCTGGTAGAGATCCTGGGGAGGACCAGGTTGGCGATGTTGCAATTGATGAGCCTGGTGAGGAGGCAACTGACGAGGGGGCAACTGGTGAGGAGCGAGCTGGTGGTGTTGCGGGGGATATTGGTGCTGGGGCGGACCCGGGTGGTGAGGGAGTTGATGGTGACGCTGAGACAGGTGCTGACCGTGACTACGGTAATGCTGTCCGTGGTCGCTGGCTGAGTCTGACGGCCCAAGGTCGTCGTCGTCGTCGTACTCGTCGTCGTAAAGATCCTCTTCAGAACTGTACTGGCTGTTCCCCCGAGAAGATTCGTCCTCACTGTCGTAGGATGTTGTCCCAGAAGCGGACGTCTCAGTAGGGTGATGGCCGGAGGTTGGGGCTCTGGACGAAGGGCGTTGTTTGAGCCTGTTCAAAACTTGTGAGTCGGAGGGTTAAAGAAATTGCGCAAGAGATGAAGCATAAGTGTATGAGAGACAAGTAAATAAAGCTAGAGGAGGCGCAGTTGAGACAACTAAGAAGGTGGATATGAGAGAGACAAGAGGGGAGGGAGGGGAGGAACGCAGGCGCAGGAAGATATGGGAAGGAGGGTAATGGAGGGAGGGGACTCACATAGTAAAGACTTGGTGGGATGCCCTCTACCCACGACAATCCACAAGAGAAAGCCGGAGCACAGGCGCTGAAGGTAGTAGTAAAAGAATAAAGAAAGGCAACAAGCACAAGTGAATGCTCAGCTGACAGGGTAGAGACAATGCCTGGCAGCCCCCAAAGTCACAGAGTGAGCACTGGGGGAAATGGAGGACGAAGTCGCTACGGCAGTAGAAAAAACACAACGGGAAGTGCTTGGTACGAGGGTCGTGGCGAGGAAGAATTGGACTTGCGCGACAGGCGGAGTGAGGGGTCGTCGACTGGATGAGTACCTTACGCCACTAAAGATGACGAGGGCGTGACAGGCGGAAGGTCGGCTGGTCACGAAAGCAGTGAGACGGGGAAAATGCCTGCTTGTGAAGCTGGTGCGGAGTCGGAGAACAAGAACTGGGCGATGGTGCCTTGTGGTTGCTGACGGAGGAGGGTACCAAAGTTGTAGCAAAGTGCTGTTACGGCGTGCGTTAAAGATCAGGCGCAAAGAGTGTGGGCGGGTGGATTCAGGCGGCGGTTGCGAGGATGGAAAAGCGGCAGAAATCGATCGGCGGTGAGGGGTTCCAGATCGTTTACTTATGGGTCACTGGACAAAACTCCGGACGACCAACGTTGAAGCTGGGAACGGCGCAGATAATGGGTGCCGGCGTCGGATCCAAGTGTTGAGCGCAAGGAGAAATGGTCTCTGTAACAGCAAATCGAACAACGGGAAGCCGCTTCAGTATCAGATGGTTAATAACAGACGATTCGAAAACGACCAACGACCGTTGTATCGCAACGGTGAAAGCTTGTCGAGCCAAAGCTGTGGGTGTGTGTGTATGTGCACACCTAATTTCGGGTGTGTCTGTACGGTGTAAGTTTTTGCTTGCAAAAGAACCAACTTCATGGTCACAGGATACCAACCTGAGTTTCTTGAGCTAAAGGAAACCGAGGAATTCGACTAAGAACACGACAATAAGTTAGTAAAGTTGGGCACGAGATGAAAATCTGTCTAGACAAAAATCGTGAAAAGTCGATATCCCGGTAGGCCAGGATCTCCCTCCCTTGCATGAGTCCCGAGCAGCATAGCGGCGCGGAAACCTTTTCTGCGAACCCAGTCCCTCCCAGTCGATGCGGCAATCTGGGCAAGATTTTGTTGGCGTGATGTTGGGCCTATGGCTAACAGAATAGCGTCGATTGAATACCAGCACAGCACTCTATCATTCGTCTTCCCTGTATTGTAAAGCCATGCCCATGTCAATCAACACTTGCCATGTGCTTCATGGCTGGGCACCAAAACATCGTTCTTGTCAGCCGCCCGGGACCGGGGCATCCTGGTTCGCCGCCCTGTCGATGGGGTCAACGGGGTCCCTGTTCAAGCTTGCTTGCTAGCGCTCGTTGGGCTGGAGCTGACGGAATGCCTGGGCTGGCCAGTGACTGGTCGACAATGCTTGAGTGACCGTGTTTGGAGCCGTTGGAGTCCTTGGCTCCCCAAACTCCCGGTTTTATCCCAGGCTTCGGCTGCCCATTTGTGCCTGTCAATTCACTCTCCCCTGTGCGCGCCAGCATTCTGCATTGCTGTAGGCTGGTGATAGGGCGTCAAGATCCGTCAATGCAAATGCCCAACTCTGGGTGGGGGCCAAAACGAGAGAGCTTTGAAGCCCAATAATCCCGTTGTCCACGGAAGGACCTAGAGTCGTTGCAGGGAGGGTAGAGTGGCAGTGGTGATGTTACAGTAAGTACTGTAGCATCACCGTAGGAAAACCAGACCGCAAGGAGATACAGGAACGCCTTAGCAGGCTATCTGCGGCTTCGGCTGCGTAGCGGGCATCGCCATGAATGTCATGCAGTCATTGACCTGCTTCCGCGGCTGCTAAGCTACTGCTGGGGCATGTTTGTTTGCTGCTTTGACACGGCCATTCATGATCACATGGGCCATCTTCTTGTAGTTGAGCCCACCCCCAGAAATGCATCCGAGACAACGCTGAGGGAGAGACAGTCGCGAGAGAGAGATAATAGACTCTAATGAAATACCGTTACATACCGTAAAATACGTGTAGGTACTAGTGTTAATGTTTGGACAGATTGAGGAGTTAGGAGTGGTATTGGATGAGTCTCGTCCAAAATTGTCATCAGTGATAGTGAGACGTTTGATTGTTTTTGTGTGAATCGGTAGTGGACGGTAACCAGCCCAACTTAGGTTGTTTAGCGGGGATTTGGGGAAGGTGTGGTGGGGTGGGGGTAAATTTGTACTGTAGTTGCTCAAGTCAACAGTGACTTTCTGTTTGAGAGCAAGAAATGCTACAGTAGCAACAAGTCAAAGTCAAAGTTTAGGTCAGTTGTTCAGTTAGGGCACGAGATGAGAGAAATCTTTTCAGTGAAAAGAAAATTTCCAAGTTGCACACACAATAGGAGGAGGAGAGGGGAAAACAAAGGGGAAAAAGAAAGGAAAGGCAGTGGAAAAGATAAAAAAGTAAACAGGGCCTAGGGCCAGGCTCTTCAGCTGGGCTGAAAGGACCCATGGCGGTGCTGCAGCCCAACGTTACGCCGCCTCCAGTAAAATGTACAAATTTAGTTGCTGGGGAGGCAGACACAGAATTCCAGTGGAGAGTTTGCTCTGCTCATCCATTGTTACTCATACACTTGTTGATCTGGTCTGACCGCTAGAATGATATCGTTCGCTAGCGCCGAGGTAGGCTTCTTGAACAGCCAACTTGGCTAGTACTCGTTGGGAGTTACGTCCTGTGATATAATTGAGCCCACGATATTATCATGGAAGCCTGTTACTCAGTAAATAATAGGCAAAGTATAGCCTCATTCATCATCTCGGCGAACTGAGTGCCTTGTCATCCATGGATGTCGTTCTCTCCGACAATGGCTGTGCAACGCCATCGTCCAACCAGCTCTCAATTGGGACCGTTTGCGAGACGTAGAATCGGAACGGACCGAGGCGCAGGTGTCGCTACCCGTACAGTCAGAGTTTCAATAAGTGGTGATACTAAAGAAAGACCGTTTCAAATGATAGTTTATTAATATCGAGAATTGATAGATAAAGATAAGAAAGCAACCTGAGGCATTGGCAAACAGCGACCTCCTTATATCATATCCACTGTCACTTTTTGAGTATTGTTTCCCCTTCTCCTTTAGATTAACGAGGACGAAGTAAACCTATCGCCTTGCGATAATCCTCTGTAACCCGCTGCCCTCCATTCCGCGACTGGCTGACAAGGCCGGTATGCGCCCCATCTTCAGCGTTGAGGCCCGATAGTAGGAACCCAAGGCCAGCTCATCACGAGACACCCATGGCAGTGCTTTTGAATCGCTACAAGAAGAAGGAGGTTTTGGTGTAGCGGATAGGGTTGCTACCTCAGCAATTAATGGTTTGTATCAGGCTATGGCTTTGCAGATAGTTGGATATATAGGTAGGCTTCGAATTGAGTTCTCCCAACCCTTTCTCACATTCACACATACCCGTCTCAACTTGGAACCACCCAGCGGACGTCAGATACAGTACAAGCATATAAGCCTTCCCGCAGAGCCTCAGCCATCCAGAAGTAGCCAAGTGGACAGTGGCGAAGAAACTGCAACACATTTTCCACAATCAGTCAGTTTTCATTTGACAGTTCCCCAAAGTCGTCCATTTTCACACCAGCCCACAGTCGACGACATTCGAAGAGGCCCTCATAGGCGTTCTGAAGAAGTCTGAAAACATCATGAACATAGCAGCCCGTTGTGTGATAGTCTTCAACACTAACAATCGGGAGCTCGGAAGTGCGTTCTTGTTTGCCCTGCGGCAGCTCTTCCGATAGACTCCGCTAGTAAGTGATCCATAAACAGGACCACCATGGGGGAATAAACATGATGTTACGCATTCAACGTGGAGAGAACCCACTTCAAAGTTACGAGTCTCAATGCCGATTATGTCCTGATCGCGGTGAGACCCAAGTCATCGTGTAAGCCATCGTTTATCTCGGCCCTAAACTTGGTGGCACCAGACACTACTTTTGGTCATACACAAAAAGAAAGAAAAATGACATCCTTTGCCGTCAAAGATTTGGTAAATTTCTGCCTAAAACATTCAACATACGCCAGCAAAGGGCATTGGGTAGCCCCAGCTTGTAACCTCAACCCTTCTTCCCTGTCAAACTTGATCATCACCCACATTAAAGCTCGGTATACCCCACTGACCCGTCCTTGTATGGCGCCACGTGCTAGATGCCAGCAATGCCCAACTCGGCATTGCTGCCTCCACTTGCAAGTTACCTGTCAGAGCCTCAGAGGGCCGCCACAGCCCGTGTTGTGCATGCTCTGCCACTTCGTCGTCGCAAGTCCAAGACCCGTTTCCTGATGCAAGCGAACTAGTCAGGGACCTTCACGCACCTCATCTCTTTGGAGAACCCCTCTTGTTAGGCTTGTGGTGCTTGTTTTCATCCTGTACTCGCTACTCTGAGTCACAGCATTCTCAACGCATCCTGCCAGCCATGCTATTGGGTTTAAGCTCTTGTGTACATCGCCGCTCACCGAACAACCTCCGATGAGGACTTTCCAAGCAATTCACGGGCTGCAGTGATCTCATCTGCCTTGTACCCTTGCCACAGAGGCTCCTGAGCACTGTACCGACGAACGATCTCGGCTAGCTTCTCAGTAGACGCCTGGTTCAGTTTCTGAAGGGTGTCTTGATCTGGAAGAGAAAAGTCATCGCCCTCTGACTGCTTCTTAAACTTGGCATAATCGGCCAGGATCTTGTCGGTAACCTTCTTCAAGCCATAGTAGCCTCTCAGGTAGTCCTCACAGAGCTCGATGCTTCGGCAAAATCGCTTCACTGAGTTTGCCAGATACTTCTGAGGAGATCCATCACCTGTCTCGTTGGCTGCCATCAACGTCACCTCGCCTAGCCTTGCGTGTAACTGTTGAGCTGTGTCAGATAAGGTCATTCATAAGGGCGAGTGTAAAGTGACATACGTTCCACGCATTTGGTACTAGGACAAGGACCTCTTCCAGTGCATAGATAGCTTGGGAATACAGGCCTTGAGATAGGTAGAGGTCCGATAGCTCTGACCAACCCTCAGCATCTGTAGGGTTGAAATCGAGCAACCATACTAATGATGCAATCGCCTCGGGTGTCTTTCCCATAGATCGCAAAAGAGCCACTCGTCGCTTTGCGATGTACTAATGTTTGTCAGTACGACGTCTTTGGTGACCACAAACCGTCATGCTCACAATGTTTGTTCCATCCTCTTCAAGAATATCCTCGTATTCCTTTAGTACCTCCTGAAGCTCAGTGTTATTTGTCGCCTCTGCTTCCTTTATCAAGCCCTTAAGTGCCATGACGCGTTCGTTCTTATCGCCAAATCGCAACACCAGCCTCTCCAGACATTGGTGCGCTGCATCGTCGTCGCCGGTTCGAAGACAAGTGATAATGAGATTCTCATAGATGGTCCATAGCTCGGTGGTCTCCGTTGCTGAGAAGAGAGATACGAGGGGCGAGGCCGAGAAGGCCTTGGGGTTGCGTTTCAAGATAATGGGAGCTTGTTGCGCAAGGTGCAGAGCTTCAGCTGGTGATAGCTGGCCTTGCGGCCGGGTAAGCGAAGGGGCCATGGTGCTGATTATGGGCTTATGAAAATCGCGTCGATGAAGGGAATTTAGATTCGGTCTGTATATATCTGTATCAAAACAGATTCGTCGTCGGAAGGATGGTGTTGATCATCCACCTCACAATGATACAGCTCAATTGAACACAGGAGGGCTTGATGCTACGTGCCAGCTCGGCCAGGTTGTACGTGATTGGCTGTATGGCTCTGGAGCCTCTGGGCTTCGGCGTTTCAGAAATTCCGACGGTGGAGTCTGAGTGATCTCATTGGTTGTCAAATGGCCCCACCTCAAAAACCAACAGACAAAATGCATCTCTCCACAGAAAATTTCTAAACTTTTGAGCATCCTTCATCTTCACTTCTGCAGCGCCAAATACTTGTGCTGGAATAAGCACATTACTTGCGCCTGCGAGTGCATGCTTCAAGGACATCCCAAGTCCAAGATGGCGTCTTCAGCGCCAAGTGGCGAGGCCGTCGCGAGCCCGGCACTCGATTCCGTTCCTGTCAAGGACATGGCCGCGTTGGACGTCAAGGATCCGGTCACTGAGGCCGTCACCGAAGCTATCGTGCCCGAGACCGAGGATGCTGAGGTGCCGCCTCATCGATCGCATGACCCTACCAACAACTTGAAGCGGAGCGATCCCTTCCAGTTTGGTAGCCGGTACTTGAACGAGGGAGACGATGTCTTCGAGTTCAATGCCTGGGATCACGTTGAGACTGACGATACATACAAGGAGTATGCTGAGCAGCAGTACGCGAAACAGCGTCAACATCCTGTCTCGGATTTTGAGAAGAGTGAGTCACCCCGATTTTTTACTTTGCAGCTTGCTTTTTCCCCTAGTGTCCTGATGATACACAACCAATGCATAGTTCATCTGAATCTACTGAAGACAAACTATACCTTCTTATTCTTTCGCTCCCATCTGATCTACACCATCTTCACAAACTTTTTCTGCAATCTCAAGCATAGAAGAGTTGCTAACATGACAACTCAGGAAAATTCAGTCAGGACCCCGCTAGATGGTGGAATTTGTTCTACAAGAACAATGCTGCCAACTTTTTCAAGAATCGCAAGTGGCTTCAGCAGGAATTCCCTGTTCTAGCCGAGGTAACCAAGGAGGATGCCGGCCCCCAGGTCGTTTTGGAGATTGGTGCAGGGGCCGGTAACACGGCTTTCCCTGTCCTGGCCGAGAATAAGAATCCGCAACTGAAGATCCATGCCTGCGACTACTCCAAGACTGCTGTAGAGGTCATTCGCCAGAATGAAGCGTACAATCCTGAGTTTATCCAGGCTGACGTGTGGGACGTCGCCAGTGATAGCTTACCGCCTGGACTCGAGGAAGGCTCCGTAGATGTCGCCGTGCTTATTTTCATCTTCTCTGCCTTGTCGCCCGATCAATGGGCCAAGGCTGTTCACAATGTCCACCGAGTACTCAAACCGGGTGGCCTGGTCTGCTTCCGAGACTATGGAAGAGGAGATCTGGCCCAAGTCCGGTTCCGCAAGGGTCGTTACCTGGACGAAAACTTTTACATCCGAGGCGACGGCACCCGTGTCTACTTCTTTGACAAGGATCAGCTTTCCGACATCTGGACGGGCAAGAAGGCCGACGAGGATGCTAAAGCAGCCCTTGATGCCACTGCTGCCGCCGCCCCAGCCGCTGAGGGCACTGATGATGTCCAAAATACAGACACAGAGGAAGCCAAGACAGAGATACCCCGGTTCGAGGTGGAGAACCTTGGTGTCGATCGACGATTACTCGTCAACAGAGCCTCAAAGCTCAAGATGTATAGATGCTGGCTACAGGGTCGCTTTAGAAAGAAATAGACAAGACCATCTCAAGATGAACCCCTAATTCCCCCGTGATGCTGGCCCCTGCACCGAACCCTTGTCCTAGTAGAGCAAGGTCTCGCGTAGCTTGGCTCTGTCGTCGGCACCGAACCCTATACCGTCCAAGTATGCGTCGAGCCCGCCGTATTTCTGAACGAGGTGTTTCTCGATGCCAACAATCATGTCATCCGCCGTGTAAAGCCATTCGTCTGACAGTCCGATCTCGCGGATCTCGACAAGACGCTGTTCTCGCTCAGGGATAAGCGCCTCGTCGGTGAGGCCATAGTCATATTCGATGGCGGGAATGGGCACGTCCAGAATCATGAGCACCAGCGCGCAGATGAGACCTATGAGATACATTAGTCTCGACATCATGTGCCGCCGGTGATTTGTTCTCTTACCTGTGCGGTCTTTGCCTTGAGTGCAATGGACGACAGATGGAAGAGCCGACGGGTTGGTGTAGAGAGACAAGGCCTCGCGAATCTCCCCTGTGGATTGATCCATCGTATCGAGTCCCAATCCTACAAGTCCTCGCGGGATCATGACCTTCTCTCCAATGATGTTGATGGCTTCCGTGCGGTAGCCACAAACGAAGAAGAATACCACTCGGCTGAAGAAGGGTCAGTGGACTTGCGAGAGGGTGGGTATAGATGTATATGTATCACTTACAAGAAGTCCCACCATGAGAGTTGGCTGAGAAGAAATAATTCAAATGAACGACCTGTGATTTTCACCTCGCGATAGTCCAAGCCTGAGATTTGAAGGGGCTCTGCAAGAGCTTCATTGGACTTGACAAGAGCAGGGACACTGGACTGTTCCTGTCGTCTCTTTGCCTGGTTGAGGTGCTCAGTTCTGTCTGGGTGTTAGTATGCCTTTTGTATATGTGGTTTTGCTGCAATAGAAACTGTACTTGGTCCTTAAGTCTATGACCGTCTTGATACCCAGCCCATTTCTGATAAGCTGTCTGTCTGGAAGAGTGGCATCGTCTAAGAATTCTTAGCAATGCACTGATGTATGTGTTGTAAGATAACTCATACCTGGTCTTGCAGAGCGGTAAAACAAGCCCTCACGGATTCGCCTATTAAAAGTTAGTCACCTTTGCCGTGTGAACTGCAAGGAAAATACAGCTTATTACCTTGTACCCAAGTAGTCATTTATCGTTTTACCGACATCGCGAAAATTGAGAACGTTCTCAAGACCAACGGAGGAACTCATGATGTGACGCTGGTGTGTATGCCAAGGAGCCCGTTCCCTTGAAGGTTGTTAGTAAGCCTAATTCAAGGGTCTAGTAAGCCACCGATGTTGTCGCAGCTGTAGTTGGAGTGTGTTAAACTAACAAACGGACAAGAAGCGAGCCGGGACAATAGTTCGTGTGCAACACGGACGTTGGACCAGGGTTTTACAGAGGTCGATCAACCGACTCAAATGCGCCGCAGCGATCGGAGGGTTCAAAAAAGACACTAAAAGAGAGCTAAAACATACCAAAAGGGCGACAGACAGTGTCGATCTCAATATCAATACCGAAGCACCGAGGGGCCATTCCCAAGCTAAGACACACCGTTAATTCTCAGGTGAGCCGAATCAAGACGGAGCTCAAAGTTTCAGGCACACGATTCTGTTTCCTTTCTTGTGGCTTGAAGAAGAACACGCGTCTTAATTCCTAGTTTCTTCTTTAGCCTCGGGGCCTTTCGTATTTTAGCTCGATAGATGGGTGGATTCAAAAGCTCTGATGCCAATGGGATGGTATCTTCAGTCCAAGAGACAAAAAAAATACTAGACTGATAAGGTACAGTGCGGATTGATAGTGGTGTGGTGTGATGGGCTGGGAGCAGTGTAACCCTGACTACGTAGTGTTGAGACATGAAGAAGCTGAGTTGAGCTGAAGATCTACTATTTTACATAGGAGAACTTCTTAATGGAGAACACCCACTCAACTTCAGCCCTCAGCATGACGGAACCTCAACCGAGAACCACATTCGAGCTGAAGATTGGGTGACACACTGTGCTCATTCACTAGCGTCTGCACCTGAGATCATCGCCAAGGGACTGGTGACGTCACAGCTAGCACTATCTGGGGTAGCGCATCGCAGGGCCGGGAAGGGAAAGAGCTACTTTGACGACCCTGACGTATGTCAACGGGAGGAAGGAAAGCACCGTCTCGCGGCCAACGACGCCATTGCTCGAGTGAGAGCGCCACGAGGGTCTCCTCGCAGCATCATCACCTTGTTGAATAAATCTTGCTTTTACCCATATTCTTCTTCCCTCACCTTTTTATCTTTTGCATCTGCATTGTTATTAGTATTGAGGACGTGGGATCTACTACTTACATCCCTACATGCAACCTATACCCATACAGCGTCATTACTGAGTCTCGGCCATTCAGGACAGTCAGTGACAGTACCCAAATACAGCACGCCTTATTATTCGATACTCCCTGCAAAAGAGACAACTCATTCGGATCCACCGGTCAAGAAGTATTCCATCTCCAGGCGAGAATCAGGCATACCCATGTTCACCACAGATACTGTCGATTAAACATAGGCTGCATACGACACCACCTCCGCCAAGAACCTTGGAAACTCGTTCAGAGACACCGCAACAAGGCCCTAGGCCCTGTAACAAGTCTTGTTGCCACGCGCTCGGCGCATCACGACCGCCATATCGCATCGTACTTTGCCGAAGCTTCGCCCACTTGCAGCTCCAATACGAAGGGCTGAACACTCTTCGGACGTGCATTATTATGCCCACCAGCACATCCCAGCAGCCAACCATGATCCAGTCACAGCCACCGACGGCTCCAGGTATGTACCTACATCCTAGCGGCTGACGTCCATCATCCGCCCGCGGCGTGGCCCGGCTCATTCTGACACTTACATGGCAGCAGTCAACAACTCGGGCCGTCTAAAATACGCAGATCCCCGCGACCTTCCGAGTTACCCATCTGCTGGTCTTCGTTCAGATGGTGCTGCTGCAAGTGCTGCTGCTTCCCTTGGATGGTCTAATCAAAAACCTATCGAACTTTGGAAACCCGACAAGACATCATCGGCATCCGCAGCCGCCGCTCTAGCAAAGAACTACAAAATGGCTCCAACGTGGGAGCCAACATCCAACTCTGCCGGCCACAAGGCTGCCCTTCTAGCTGTTGGGTCCGCCAATGCTGCATTGACCCAGACACCGAGCCAGCGGAAGTCACACGAAGGATGGGGAAACTCTGCTGCTACCCAAGCATTCAACACCAATCGCACCAACTCTATGCGACAACCCGACTTGCAAACCTCAGATTCTTCGCTTCAAGGTCAGAAATCCCTGGCTGCAGCCAAAGGAGCCATGGCAACGACAAGACGCCGAGCTCAGTCTACACCGTCAGCTCCCGACACTCGTAATTCATTGCCCTCGCCGTCTACTACACGACCAGATGCCCTCAGCGGAGCTGCTCTTGCACATAAGGCTAGTCTTAGATCCAAAACACCAACAGAAAACGCAGGCGCTATACCTGTCACTACCATGACTCGCAACATGTTTACCTCTCATCCCCCGGTCAAGCCGGAGGTGGATGAACGACAGAAGGATGAGCAACTTCACGCTTCAGCAGTTGCGATGGCCCGGAAGATGTACACACAACAGCAAAAGGTTATCGATGAGGCCAAGGATAGTCACGGTCAAGATGCCGGTATGATACAGCCGAAGCCATACATCAATCTCCAGGATGCTGCATACAAGCAAGCACAAGAACGGCTAGCAAAACTCGAGCAAGAACATCAGAAGAACCGAGATTACCAGGCGTATTACGGCAACGATTCTTCACCAAGACGGCGCTTTACATTGACCAAGTTGCGCCGTCGATCTTCTAGCGACGGTGACCTCGAAGACCGGCAACAATCCGAAAGGATCAAGCAACAGATGTCTCTCTTCTCCAACAAACTCACCGAGGTTGATCAGCGGAAGCGCCAGGACGATCGCAATGCACTTCTTGCGGCAGCACAGCGCAATGTCAAGGCACGCCTACAAGGCATGGATGAGAAGGTTTACCATGAAACTGGTCAAGTGAACCCAACATTAATGAGTGAATGGGAGCTCAAGGCTCACCAGGTGGCCAACGCTAGTCACGAAACCCGAAATGAGAACAAGGGCAAAATCGACATTGGAGGCGGCAGATTCATGGATCCTTCCGAGGTCGACGCAATTGCAGCCAGGAGAATGCAACCTCTCTTGGATGATATAAACGAAAAGGCTGAGGTTGAGCGGGAGCGACTTGCTGCGCTCAAACTGGAGGAGGAAGCAAGGAAAGCTGAACAGGAGAAGCACAAAGCCCGTGATCGCGAGATCAAAGACATTACCAAGAAACTCAAGGGTATGTACACAAGCGCATCGGTTGGAAGACTTGGACTAACATGGAGGCAGATCAAGAGAAACAGGAGTATAAGTCTAAGAAGGCCGAAGAAAAGGCAGCAAGGGCTGAGGAAAAGCGACACGCCAAGGAGGGAAAGCAAAGAGCCAGGGCTGATACAGCGGCCTCGGGCGAAGTGGCCGTTGATGATCACGCAAGTGCTCAGAGTGAAGATGTTGCTGCTGCACCTGCGACTGAGTCAAGTGAGCCCAATGTGCCAGCAGCGATTGACACAGAAACAAGCAGTGCGGAAAGGGGACGAAGAAAGCACAGCGATGCGGGAACATCACCAACTTCCAAGGTCAAGGGATGGATCAAGAACCGTTTCTCGCGAGGCAAGTCTCTTGGAGAGAAGGACCGTGAAAGCCAGGGCGAGAAGAGAGGCAGCTTCATTGGAGGTGCTGCCCTTCGAGAAACCGAGGCGAATCAAAGCTCTACGAGTCTCGACAATCGTGCGACCAGTATGCGAGACGTTGCCCTTGCTGGCCGTGGCGCGAATACTGAGTCAACCGACCAACGAGATGTGCTGCATGATTCGCGCGGCGTCAGTCCTGTCAGCAGTGACAGCGACGATGCCCAAGTTGCTGCTATTACTCCGCCTCCAGTAATTAAAGAACCTGCCGCGCGAGAAAGCTCTAGAGATTCAAGATTCAGGGAGATGATGGATGATTAAGCCAAGATTTGGTCATGAGATAGGTACACGGGCATATCGGGTTGGACTGGATTGAATTGCGTTGGCGTATGAAATGGTTTCTTGGTATCAGCAAAGCGTGATTGGTTGTCATGACTGGAATTACAATAATTGACGGAGTTGGAAGGGTTGTCTCATTTGTTGGTGTGGTTCCTCTGCTTGACCATCATGGACTATGACGCGTTGTCTCATGCAAACCCCAGGATTGGTTGATGTCATAGCCGTGATTTATATCCGTGAGTTCTGCAATGGGTTGTTCAACTGGTCACAAGATAATGAATGGTACGACTTGAAGATTAGGAGGAATGATGTGTATGATTTTCCGAAAATGTGTATACAAATTGTTGAATTTATGTCTATGTAGTATAACGCAAGAATAGGTTGCAGTTTCTCTATTTATTTAATGGTCCACGTAATGTATCCGCAACATTTTGGAAATTAATGTTGAAAAACAAGCCAGTTCTCGATCCAAACGCCATGCAAAGAAAAGGGGAATCATTCCGGCATTATTCCATGCAACATGAGGTCTTGTATGTAAAACTAATACACAAACATTTCGTTTGATGTGGTGGGTGAGTTGTATGTAATATCAGGTGTCTAGAGATAGAGGCGTGGTGTTTAGAAATCTCTTGGAGGCACACCGTTCTGTGCCATCTCGACATCGCGTCGGTTGTCAGGGGTGTTAAAGTTACTGCGCGACCCGTTACTGGGGCTCATTGAATCAGAGAGGGCAGAAGGCATGTAATAAGATTTTTGGTACCTTGCGTCAGGGCTCTTTGTGCGAATGGCAGGATAGAGGTCGATGACGAAGGAGAGGGCGTAAAAGGTGAAGATGAAGGAGATAGTCCATTCAAGGACGGCGGCGGCGTTGCGGTGCTTGAGACGGCTGCAGACGCCAAAGGCGATGATGAGGGCGAGTTCGACCAGAATGAAGGTGAGCTTCACCCAGAAGGACATGCGAAGGATGCGGTGTTCGCGGTAGTCTGGTTGGTTAGTAGGGAAACTTACATGAAAGGTACCTATGTGAATGAATGACTTACTAATTCCGAGACGTTGATACTCCCAGCAGATAAAGACTGCAGAGATGAGATAGCCACCAATGAAGAGAGCCAGGAAGGTGTTGTGAAGTCTACTATACGTGCCCGTCTTGAAGATAGACAAGCAGATAAGTCCCACAGTTCCAACGGTCGCAAAGATGATCGAAAGGCCGCTAAGGACTTTCTCCATGAGCGTCGAGTTAGGCACAAGACGACCGCGATGTCGCAGCCATCGCTCAGAGAGGAACGCAGCGTCGAGGAAAATCGAGGTCAAGACACAGCCAACGATGAAGAGAGGCTGAAGACGTTCGGCGCCGACGTTTGAAATGTAGGCGATGTCGGAGTGTATCGATTGGGTGGGATAGCGACGGCCGTGCTGGTTAACTTGCCATTCTAGGAGGAGACCAAGGAGCAATCCGAGCCAGACGAGGCCCGAGATGACGGGAAACCACTGGTTTTGTTAATAAGACAGTTATTGTATTTGAGGTGATTTAACTTACCCAGTATGAAAAGACGCCTTTTACAGCCATTGTGAAGCTGTTGTGCGGTGGTGGTGGTGTTTTGTTTAAGTGGTGATATAGAGTGAGGCAACTCTATGTAGATGCCCAATGCGGCAGGCAGTCACGACACCGGACTTTATGCGCAAAGGGAAGAGCGAGTGAAACGAAATTAAAGGGAATGAGATAAAGAAACAGGAATAAAGGGTATGGTATGGTATGGTATGGTATGGTATGGATGAGTATTATAATGCTTGCGGTCGTTATGGGTCTGCAATACGTAACGGGCCCTTTTATTAATTCCAAGCTTTCTCGGCCGGGGCTAATTATTAGTGTTTTACATTTTACGACGATCCCGTCACACTCTCCACTCAGCGACCTACCCGCACTCTACGGCCGAAGATCTCGGGTTTCTCGGACGCCTCCGGGGTCCTAAAGTCCGGGAGATGGTCTCGGCTGCAGTACAGGGCTTGTATCATCAGCCGCCTTGTTGTTAAAAGGCACAGCTGAGTCAAAGGAGGCTGTGGTGATTATCGAATCACTTGGCATTGACGCGGCGAACAGGGGGTGACGCGGCAGTGAATTACCGTAGACAGATGCAGTGAATGATTGATGCGATCGTGGCGCAGAAGGAGAAAAAGAAGACGGAAGGAAAATTATCAAGACGAGCTAAAATGAACTAGTCTCAAAGGATGGTGACACAATATTTGTCAGTAGAAAGAAGAGAGAGGGAAGAAAAAAATGGCATGACATCATCCCATTTGTTGATTACCGTAATTTCCTGATTACATCACATTCAAGTCTTGGTTTGTCACTGCGCAAAAAATAAGCCTCGACCAACGACGTCGTTTTATGGAGAACGGTTTATTAGATCCTTGCATGAATCATGAGTTGAAGCAGGGCTCTTGTAATTCAAGCTTTTCCCTTACTCGAGCATCCATCCAATCACATGCAATTTGTATATCAACCATCAGACATTCAAATAATCTACCCAGGTATAGTTGTCAGTCTACAAGTCGACTTCCTCCTAATCTCCCAGTTCAATCCCAGCAATAATCACCGTTGTAGGCGTTGTAAGGGCTGAGGTCGGGAGAATGCCACTTCTTGGGCGGCTGCGGCTTGGTCCCTTGCAAGACATAAATGTCACTCTTCGGCCGGTTGAGCTCGTTGGGCTCGTTGAGCGTTTTGAGTATTTTTTTTTAATCTTCGCTCGGGGGTGTGGCGAGATAGTAGCCACTGGGCGAGTACTTCCTGTGCTTATCGAAAGATTTGTAAACAGGTTCGCCAATATCACAACCATCATGGAGGTGGTAATGTGGGCCGTCGTGCTTGTGCTCATGGTCATCGCGCTTGTGCTTATGGTCATCGTGCTTGTACTCATAATGGTGCTTGTGCTCATAGTGGTGCTTGTGGTCGTGCTTGTGTCCATGTTTGTGACCGTGACGATGAAGGTGCCCATGCTTGTGCCCATGGTGGTGGTGATGACCATGGCGGTGGTTATGTCCATGTCCATGCTTATGGCCATGGTTGTGACCATGGTGGTGCTCATGGTGGTGCTTGTAAACCTTGACGTCCTTCTTCTCATCCTCCTCTTCACCAGACTCCTCACGGCTGCTCTCGTGCTTGTCATAAGAGCCCTTGTTTTTGAAATCCTCGCCGGTAATCAGAGGAGTGTAGATGAACTTGTTGAAACCCTCCTGGATGCTACCCTTTGTGCTACCATCATTGGCACCTTGCTTCTCCATGATCCTCTTGAGGGACTCCTCGCAGTGGATACGTCGACCCAGCTCAAAGGTCAAGGCCTAGCAATTAAGTCAACACTAATGAATTCAGGACGTCCAAGGGTCAACTCACGTAGTTGGCAACACGCAGACTGTTGATGGCAGTAAGAATAGGGCGATCAATCTCGCCCTCTAGGTACTTGCTCTTCTCCTTGATCACCGTGAGCAGGCGGATTAAGGTCTCGGCGTACTTTTAGAAGTATTAGTACAACGATTTTGGAAATCTAGCCCGAGTACAGTGACACTTACATCAACATAGCATTCAGAAACGACAGCCTCCTGGTCGCAATCGAAGCACTTCAGGAGAGTAGTGTTGTCAATATACTTGTCATACTTGTCCAAGCTGAACTCAAGCTTATAAATGCCATCGCGGACCTCCTACAACTCGGGTGTTAGTCTTGTCATGCAGTTTCATGTAATACCTGTATCAACTTACACGCCAGCATGCCTCATCGTTGCCACAGTCCTTGGTCTGAACAACATGAATAACCTTCTCGACCTTCTCTGTAAGGTAGTGGAACTCCTTGCAGGTGCTTTCCTCGGTCAGGACGGGGCAAGGCTTGACGGGATGCTTGTGGTGGTGGTGATGGTGATGCTTATGGGGATGAAGATGCTTGTGCTTGTGCTTGTGGGACTTATGATGGTGGTTGTCCACACCATGATCATGGACTTCAGCATGCTTGTGGTCGTTATATCCATGATGCTCCTCATGACTATCAGAGTCAGAGTCCTTGTGTTTTTCGGCGTCTTTCCTGCTGCCGCTGCTGCCTGGAAGAGCAAAACCAACAACAGCAGGAACTGCGCAAAGCGCAACAAAGGGAAGCGTCAGTCTCATGGTGGAACTCGTCGCAAAAACGAATGACCAACTCCAATGAATGTATGGTGTGCCTATGAACCAAGGGTCAGGACCAGGGCCAAGAACTGGATCAAGACGAATCTTAAATAGCCACTTCGCCCCACGTTGCTACGTTCACAAGCACTCCATCCGTGTTGAAGAGCATAAGTACGGAGAGAGCGAGTAAACATGAGCCCATGGCATGAGCCTCGACAGCCAGATGTTAGGCCATTGAGCAGTCTTTCAGCGATGTTGGCGAGGGGACAGCCTATTGACTTGAATTGAGTTGGGGAAAATGACAAATGAAAGGGCTTCAACTTGAATACGAGCTCATGCTTTACAAACGCGCATATGCATCTTTTCTCGATATGCTGCAGTACCTGAACCTTATACTTGATATTCGAAAGATCCCCTCACGAGGCGTCCGTATACGCTCTTCGTTGACGGGTCAATGGTGTATTCAACCGAGTAGAAACACTGAATTCGCTCGTTGCTATGGTCCTATCGCGTAGAATCTCATATCATAGGCCTCTTGACTCTCAGTACCCATCGTGAAGAGCAGCTTTGCTCCAGCAACATTGCCTGGGGCGCTTGCATATACTTTCTGGTGAGGCCGAAAGGGACCTTGATGAAGCATTGCCACCTGTTGCTAGGTGACCCCCTCAGGTTCGAAGGATTGAATTCCAAAAGTGGAGGACTCAGGGGATTCTATGCCTTTTTGATACATGAAGGTGAAATGACAAGGAAGAGAGGGAGTTGACATGAGATGGTGTAAGTCAGTGGTCAGAAGGGTACGTACCCCAGATGTCGTCGGATCGGCATGTCAAGCGCCGATGCTCCGACCACCTTCAATCTCCGATAACGATAAGCATGGGTCTTCAAGCTTCATTCATCAACTCAATTCAACTACACAAACCATCAAACCTCGAGCCAGGCCCATCTCTCGTGCAACGACGCGCACCCATTCACTGAAGCGCTTGCGGCCTATCTACGGCTTCGTCCCTTCAGAAGGGCCCTCTACCTCGCTCCAGCTGGCCATTCCAGCTCATTACAAACCCTCTCCAGTCGCTTTGTTCTCCATCCAACATGGCTCTCTCACCAGTCGTAACTCACACGGTCGAGGCCACTCAACCGCAAAGTCTCGGGCGCGCAATCTCATCGCCCTTCAAAAATGTCACATCGCAAACATCCTCCTCCAATGGAACCCCTAAACCCCCTGTCACGTCAGCGCCTGCGCCAACCAGCATCCCCACGACACTCGATCTCGCCGAGCAAATGAACGATGAAGAGAAGCGAAAATACGTTAAGGGTACGTGACGCCATTTCACTGAGAGTAACGCCTCAATTAACAATGTACAGGCAAGAAACTAGGTGAAGGTACCTATGCCGTCGTCTTCCTCGGTCACCTCCGCTCAAAGCCCACCACCCTCGTTGCCATCAAGAAGATCAAGGTCCAGAAGGAATACGACGAAGGCATGGCTCCCGACGCCGTCCGCGAACTTAAGCACCTCCAGGAACTCTCCCACCCAAATATCATTTCTCTCCTCTCCGTCTTCTCCTCAAAGGACCAGAATCTCAACCTCGTCCTCGAGTACCTGCCCCGAGGCGACCTCGAGATGCTCATCCGCGACACCGAATCCGTCCGCTACGGTGCTGCAGACATCAAGACCTGGATGGGCATGCTCACCCGCGCCGTCTGGTTCTGTCACGAGAACTTCGTCCTCCATCGTGATATTAAGCCAAACAACTTGCTTATCGCTGACGACGGCGAGGTCAAGCTTGCTGATTTCGGTCTTGCGCGCAGCTTCGCCGATCCCCATCAGCTCATGTCCTCGCGTGTCATCACCCGCTGGTACCGACCTCCCGAGCTTCTCTTCGATGCAAAGCACTACAGCGGCGCCGTCGACGTCTGGTCTGTCGGCACTGTCTTCGCAGAGCTCGTCATGCGCGCACCTTACCTACCCGGCAACACAGACCTCGACCAGGTCCGTCTCGTCTGCGAGCTTGTCGGCACCCCAACCGAGGACAACTGGCCCGGCGTCACCAAACTCCCTGGCTACGCCGTTCCTGGACAGCATCCCGTCCGCGGCAAGGACTGGTACGAGATGCGCTTCGGCACGGTTGGCTCTGACGGCGTCGATCTTCTCATGAAGACCCTCATCCTTGACCCCAAGAAGCGCATTACCGCCCGCGGCATGCTCGAACATCCTTGGTGGCACTCTGAGCCCAAGCCCACGCGCAAGCAGGATCTGCCTCGAAAGGGCGGTACAGGCGCTGATGATAAGATGGGTGCTGATCTTAAGCGACGACCTGGCGTGATTGACGATGACAGGGGGTCCAAGGTTGCTCGCAAGCTTGACTTTGGCGGTATGAAATAGAACTAGGTAGATTTGGCGTAGAGATAATGGGTCTCTGATGAACATAAGGCATGTAAACTGGGCATTCTTTTGGCGTTTGGATCTGTACAGGGGCAGGACGAGCAATCCGCGATTTTTGGTAAAAAGGAACACAAGACTTGATTTAATATGGGTCGTTTTATTAGATACTCAGATCCATTCATCCTCATATAATTCTGAGGCCATTTATAAATCTCAACCAAACGCTCGCTTCCGGCATATCTTCATAATATCGACATCTCTTTTCGTAAATATATCCAGGCAAACAGTATCTATTTCAACTCCTCACATGAGCAAGCATTCAAGTCCATACATGGCCCTCTCAACACTCTTCCTGACTTGATACCAATCCGCTCTCCTTTGTGCATACTCGTACACCTCCTCAGCACGAAATATGCCACCAAACCGGTCGCCATCAGCAATGACAGTAGCCATCTCACGCGCGTGCCGGGGGTCAATGAGAAAGATCTGGCTCAGCTCGCGCAGGGCGGCAAAGTAGGCAAGTAAGTCCGCGTTACGTAGTGTGCGAATATACTCATAGTAGATGTTCATGTCAGCGATAAGAGTGATTGCGCCTTCAGTGCTGATGCGCTGTCGCTTCAGGTGCTTGCAGATGGCCGTGAAGAGGCGAAGGCCGACCTCGCCGTTGAACACGTCTAGCATGGACTTGTCAGTTGTACCAACAAGCATTGTCGTGTGCGACGATACGAGCTCGACGATGCGTTTGGCCGTAGCCGTAGGGCCGATATCTGGCTCTGCGGCTGGCACGGCGGGCTTCTCGATGGTACTGGAGCTGCCGCCAAAGCCAGACCCAAAGGCAGAGGATGATGTTGCAGCCGAAGGGTCGACGGGATTATAGTCTGTAGGTGGTTGAGTTGTGCCCTGAAGGTACTCAACTTCATCCATCAAGACATCAATACCCTTGTTCAACCCGGCTGCAACACTCTCATCGAGCATCTGCTCAAACTTCTTCTTGGCCAGGCCTGCTGGATCCAAAAAGTCGTTTCGGTCTGCAATCTTCGGCGTCGCAAGCTGTTGCTCGTAAAATACGTCAATCATCTGCGAGATAAGATCTCCCACGTTAACGAGCTCGATAAAGGTAACGAGTGGTGCCACACCCGCCTTGTTATGGTCATTAACTTCCCGCGGGTTATAGTGCGAGAGGTGATCTACAGCCATGTCGAAGCCTGTTTTAACGTGTTTCTGTCCCAAGATGCGCAGTAGCACCACAAATATACTCGCACACTGTTCTCGCGCCTCCCCGCCAGCTTGTCCGCCGAGACGGATAAAGACAGCAGCACGTCCAAGACTAGTCTTGGCAGCGTGCACCAAATTGAGTGCCACTTCGATGCTAAACAGCGACTTGATACCCTCCAGCTTTGACGCCATGATAGCCGCCTTGGCTGCAAGCTCATCTGTGGGTGCCTGAGCAGGTAACGGACTTCTTCGGCCATCAAGCCCTATACTAGGCGTCTCGGGCCGCGAGGGCTGAGGGGTGAGTGTGCCAGAGCCATTGAGTTCTTTCGACGCTGGTAATGTTGGTTTCGCTGATGCAGGCTTGTTTGTTGCAAAGGGGGAACCCATGGGAAAGCTGGGTAACACAGTAACAGGCATCATGACAACCTTCTTGAAGGAGCTTAGAAAGTCCTTCTTGTCAGCTGAGCGGTTAATGTTTGACATGTAGAACGACTCTATTGTCGAGTCTTGTTCAGAAAGCTTCTTCTCCCAGCTTGCCACCTCTGTCTCGGCGTGATTTGTGAAGAAGTCCAGCTCAGCTTGGAGGTACAGATCCAAATGAGGCTCGAACACTCGTAATGAGAGTTCCCTTGCCATTTCCTTGACATCTCGCTCTGATCCCTCGGGAGGAGTAAGAGACTGAAAGAAGAGCATTGTCTGCTCAAAGATACCAGACACGGCTTTAAGGTATGCGGCCATGCTGCGCTCATGGGCTTCATCGAATAGTGGTGTCGCATACTCCATGATAATATCTTCCCTCACCTTTTCCACGAATGTCCAGAACACATCTGCAGGCTCAGGGAAAATGCGCTCCATGACCGAAGCTTGCTCGTTAACTTTAGCAAGCAGCATCTCAAAGAATAATCGTGAGGGTTCGGGTGTGATATCGTCCTCGGGCGCTTGATTGAGACAATCCATAGCGTTCACCGCCAGCAACTCACTGTCGTCAAATATGGGGTGCTTATGGATGAAGAGATCTACACCCCCTGTTGCGCCGTCGAGAGTATGGAGGACATGTGCGTAGCGATGCATTCGCCCATCAACATCCCAGAACTCGTAACCTTGCTCAAACTCTCTTAAGACTGCACTTTCGAAGATCCCCATCATGGACGAGAGTTTCTCCTCTCTTTCATGACATCCAGGCGACCAGTCGCTTTTAGCGAACCTCTTTAAGTTAGCAAGCATCTGCGCTTGTTTCTCTGGGTCGCGAAATGCTTGGAAGACGACGGGATCCGCATGAGACTTTGCCCGAGCAAGGTCAAAGTAGAAAGGCGCCAAAGCACCGTACACTTTGCCGTACTCATGTCTTGCGCCTCCTCGAATACTCCGTATTTTCTTGAAGACATCCAAATATGCCGCCGGATCCTCAGCGGGGTTTGTTGCCCCCACCGCCATTGTCTCGAAGCCATCGCGAATATCCGCCACAGCACGGTTCTTGGCCTCCTCTAATGACGCATCGAATAATGTTGTTCCTGCAGGTTGAGCAGGAGCTTCAATTCCTTTGGCTTGTTTTGTCGCGGCATTGGCGGTCTCGCGCCTTCGTCGCACCGCCTCCTCGAATCGACGGCGAGCCTCAAGCTCGTCCCAGCAGCCCATGCTCTTTAGTCGAGAAACCCATCGTGTATCGTCGTAAACCATATCTCGCATGCGGTGTGATGCGCGGGCAAAGCGCATTTGGTCGGCGACAGGGAGATAGTCGATAATCGTCACCAAGATCTCTGAGGCCATGTTAGTCGCGGACACGGATTACTTGTATTATCGACTTGGCGATCGTGGTATTGTGCATACCCGCTGGAAGACTGGCTCGTGTGTCAAGCATCTCAGTCGCCTTGAGAGTGCTGAGGATGCTGCCACGGTTGGCAGCACCCGTTTTGGACCTATACATGGTGAAGATGTGTATCTATCGTGTTTTCGGTCGTCGGTCTAATTCTTTGTGTCGTTACTAACGCCGTACTGGCGAGCTGCAGTCTTCGTAATCGTCGTAATTCGTTTGTATCCTCTGCGATGCCATGAGTTGGTAGTCAATCCATTCATCTAAGCAGTCTAGTCTAGCATGTGGCGGCCGGACTCTCCGTATAAGGCAGCCGCATTGGACAATGGTTCGAGCCGTCGAGTCGTCGATGAATGCGTATTTGTTGCCGTTTGGTAGCTTCGAGTGATGTGTTTGACTGAAAAGTAACGTGATAGTTGAGTTGTAAGAAGATTTGTTGGGTTGGGCGATGTTACGTCTGTACGGGAGCTGCTGGTCGGTCCGAGGTTCTAGCTCCGACAGGGGAAGTTGCAGCCCGCCTGTGCCCCGCATCAGCAGAAGTTACTTAATTGAGATTACCCTATACCCTCGAATATCATAATTTCTCTCGCTCATGAACGAAATCCACGGTGTCTTTAGGAACAAAAAAATTGTTCATATAGTAGAGTTAAAGGGCTTTGTTCAACAAGGCACAGTCAAAGTTTCGGTAGCTTATAAAAGTGGTCCCAAGACAAAGTCTCGAATATGCCAATTCCATATCATGCTACATTCATTCCAGCTCTATAGACCCAAGACTGTTCTATGCAATTTTACCCACAAAACTCCATTAACACCATTGAGATGTCATGGCCAATGCCGGCTCCAGCTGCCAATGACTATCCAGAAACATCAAGTCCGTAAGGATATCCCTACTAACTCCCATCGCATGCGAATGTCATCCACCATATGCACCTCCTATTTGTTTATTTACTCGAGAAAGGTGAAGAGATGGGTATGTAACACATTCATAGCCCGAGTAGCATCCCGTGCGCTTATCACGCAAGAGATGTTAATCTCACTGGCACCTATTCATGTACATTAGTATAACGCAAACAAGGAGAAAAACCAAGACACATACCCTGTGAGATCATCTCGAGGTTGACGTTGTGTTCACCCAGAGTAGAGAACATGCGACCAGCAATACCAACCATGTTCTTCATCTCAGCACCCACCAAGCTCAGAATAGCCATGTCTCTGAGCACGCTAACGTCGCCACACTCGGCGAGCTCCTTGGTGGCCTTGCTGAAAGCCTCTACCTCTTGGCTGGTCGAGTGGATGGCCATAGAGACGTGTACCTCGGAGGTGGAGATGAGGTCGACGGAAATAGAGTAAGTATCAAGGATGGAGAAGACGCGAGCGAAGAAACCGTGCGATATCGATCTCTTATTCGAATGCACGTTGATGACGCTGATGTGGTCCTTGATGGTAACGGCAGTAGGTCGCTTGGGTTTTCGGTGGTCAGCCTCAAGCTTGGGGGTGGGGGAACCGCGTGTAAGCTGATGGCTAGCCGAGAGGATACGATCAGGGATAACAATGGTGCCGTTGCCGCGCGGGTTCTTGACATTCTTAATGCGAATGGGAATGGGCGGCTCAGCGCGGATAACCTGGTCCATAGTAAGGTGGTGAATAACCTCTGAGCCGTAAAAGGTCAGTTCAGCCGCTTCCGAGGGGGTGATGGAAGACAGTAAGCGCGCCGTAGGCACCTTGGAAGGATCGGCTGAGAAGATACCGTCTACCTCTTTCCAGACCTGCAGCTCTTCGGCCTTAACGCCGACGGCACAAAGGGCGGCGCATAGGTCAGTATAGCCGCGGCCGATGTCGCCATCGATCAGACTGCCAGGGACATTGCCAAAGAAACCAGTAACGACGGGGACGCGGCTTTCGCAGGCGGCGATTTTGCGGGTGAAAGCTTCAGAAGCGGTGCGATAGAACTTGTCGTCGAGTCGGCCAGCGGCGTCATAGTGGAATGAGTCGCAAAGGTCAACGTATTCAGATTCGACGCCCTGACTTGGATGTTAGCGGATTCATATTTATGAGTGTAAGTGCGCATTATATGAGAGCTCATCGTTTGAGTAAAATCAAAGGACAATGGCCCCCGAAAAACTCAAAGACGAGTTTCGTGTCCCAATGAACCAAAGCGTGAAGGGGTGTCCAACTCAGGAGAAGGTGGAAATTCGCGCAGCATAAGCCAAAGTGAGTACTCACCACATCCTGCAAAAGAGCGGCCATAAACCGACAGCTCAGCTTCTCACCGAAACTAATAACGCGATCCTTTGCTCTTGAGTTGATCTCAAGGTTAAATCGCTTAGCCGCCACAATATACTCAACCAGCTCCTGGCACTCATCCTTAATGGTCTGGATGAGTGTCTCACGCAGAGACTGGTCTTTGATGAAAGCTTCGGCAGCGAAGACGTGGTCATTGCAAATATCGAGCATCAATCCACGGGCCTGCTCAACCAGCTCGTTTTGCTGCTCCTCATCGACGCACATGGCGGCGCCGACACCTCTGAGTTTGACATAGACGGCGAGTAGTCTATTTCGTGGTTAGTAATCTATTTGATACCCAATTGCTTTTCCACAGCGAATCTCCGTGTAGTGGAGATGAGAGTGAAGACTTACCTGCTGGTGGTACCCTCAGCCTTCTTACCCGTGCTCCGGGCAGAGCAGACGACGATGACTCTGTTCTGAGACAGGGTGGCTCTATTGGCGGGGTTAGACTCGATACTTGTAAATCATATCCTTCCTTTTCTTTTTTTCCCTTTCGTTCTCTTTCTCATCCATTTAAAAAATGATGTCATACCTAACGATATCCTTTGCAATCTAAACATTCTTGAGATTAGCACTCAAGAAAACACAAAATATTGCCTCTCCGAGGTTTCACGGGATAAACAAACCTTGTCTGGAAATTTCCCGACGCTGGTGCCTCCAAATTTCTGGACGACCCAGCCGAGGGACGGAGAATTGCTGTGCGAATGGCTTCCCATGGTTGCTGATTATGTTGGCAGCAGTAAGAAATAAGGACAGAGAGTACGTGGATCCTCTCTTATTTTCCCTAAGGCTTATGCAGAAGTTGGTTTGATGGTGGAGTTCTTTTTTTCCGGCTGAGTAAAAACAGACGAGGGAAAAAAATCTCAATTGAGGCACTAATACGGTACCCGGACCGTACCCACGGACAAGCGCCGAGTCACCTCCGGATTTCTCGAACCAGCGCTGACCCGCTAAGTATGAATGATACTGTATGAGAGATGGTGTGTAAGATATGAAACTCAGTCTGCGAATTGGGGCGAATTGAATTGTTCAGCGGACGTAGTTTATACTGGAAAAGCTCTGGTTCGGCCAAGTCCAATCAATTCCCTGAGACAACGTGATGAAGCTGAACACGTTATTGGACTGATGATGAGGTAAAATAAACGGAATGTTGAGAGGTCGTGGGCTGTTTTAAATGTAAACTTGGAGGTTTGTAGTTTGATGTGAGTATAACGGTTACTGCGCCGGGAACGGAGTCAAGGTTCGGTAAAATGGAAATTATGATTGGATGCGGCGACAAGAGATCAAAACAACGCCGTGTTTACTTAGGTTGCAGAAATCAGCTGCATACAGAAGTATAACAGATTAAATGGAAAGCTGAAAAGTCCAGAGTAGAGGAAAAACAGAACGGCTCATGCAGCATCTTTATAAAGCAATATAGGGTTATAGGGTAGTTCATAGTAGGAACAACATCATACCATACCAGTCATAAAACAAGACCGAATTAACCTCCGAATAACAGCTCATTCACAAGGGTATGGTCCTTTCATTGTATGACTCGATCTTGAGTCGAGGTTCCGTCTTCGGCTTTGTTCCTGGACAGCTCTTTTTCCTTGTGCTTCTGGCCCACCGCACTAGTGTTGACCCCCACTTCGCCAATCAACACACCCCACAAGAGCTGTCTGGTCACTTATACGAAAACCACGAACAACAATGAAGATGAAGTTCCGTAGAACCTCAGTAATTTGGGACACTCAGGTAGAGCCGTTTCAAGCTATTCTGCACTAATAATAGGCTCATCAGAGACTTACTAATATTTTGCATAGCTTTGAATGGTCAGAGTGTCACCACCTGGGTATCCCGAATAGTAGTTGATTGAGATTCTACGGTACATCCTCACATACTCCCGCAACACCAAGACCAACCTTATAAATGGATTTGCTGCTACCTGATCCTGATTGAGTTTGAATTGATTTGCCTCGTCATGTCGTCTTGCAACAGAACTTTATGCATAAATACCTTAGGTAAAGTATTCGCCTCATGTTGTTGCCTTGCCAAAACACTTTTCACGAAAGTAAACATTAAAAATCTCGTAGAATAAAAAGGTCTGTCTTATCCATGTTCACTACAAGTATCTTGATCTTGTTTCTGTTCAAACCAATTCCGCAATTGTACAGCGCTTTCCCCAATCCTTTCCTTTATATACCCCTTATGAGTTGCTCAGTACATGCAAAAACTCCAACGCCCGCCCAATGTGTACACCCAAGAAGACAAAAACATGTCCACCGCTTTCTATCACTTCTCCCACGCCGGTCTCTCTATCTCAGCCTGACCCACCTCTGCCCTCTTGGCCGGTCATCATATCGTCGTTCATCGTCCCATCATGGCTGGAATTAAGACCCTCTGGGAAAACCGAGTACTGTATTAAATCACCCAAGGGTATATATGAATATCCCGACCCCCGGAACGCCAGTCCCACGTCAGCTCGCCCCCGTTCTCAGGCCCGATGGCCCTTCTTCAACGCTTCAAAGCCCAGCGAGATCTGATCCCGTCAAGAGGCTGTCATGACCTTCTGGAACGGTAAAGCCAAATTTGTCCATGGGAAAGTCTTCCTCGGGCGTCCTAATCCCGATTCCGCTGTCGTCGTTTACGTCACCACCACTCATGCTCGTCGAGTTCTGGTTGACGTTGTTGGCCGGTGGAAACGGCGCACGCTCTCCTTGGTTTTGAGAAGTGTTGTTCAGATTGAGTTCGTCGCTGCCACTGCTATACCGAGAGGTTTGTCGGCTTGTATCTTTGGCTGCCTGCGGTGGAGTAGAAGTTGTTGCACCAGTTGTGTGACTGCTCTTTTGCTTCATAAAACCTCCTTGCTCCGCCAGGAAGCAGACCATTTCATCCACCCACGTTTTTGTCACCCACCATGAACCGAAGCTCTTACCTCCGGCCAAGGTGATATCTCGCATCACCGCTGTTCCAACACGCTCGACGCACCACACAATATCCGAGTGCGAAGCGTAGGGAAACTTAGCAGGGAGGCCTCGAAGGAATGCGACCCAGCGATCCAGCACATTTTGACCAGACGCGCTTGCACTACCGTCACTGTCCAACGAACGACCATTCCGTGTCACAGCATCTCCATAGAGTGTGAGACATTCCACCTCCCAAGGCACCTTGACGGGATCAAGAAGATCTCGGATATCGTTGAACAACACATTTACCACATCGTCCATTCCCCTGGTTGGAACACACTCAGCAACCTTTCGTGCGCGAATCATGGTAATCCAATCGAGATACATTTGATCGCGGTTCGCAGGGTTAGACATCATGTTTGCCGCAGCGTGTGCTGTCAAGTTAACTCTCAACGACCGGTCAAGCAGACCAGCGAAGAGGGTCGCAGGAGCCTCCTTGGCACGGATAACGTGCTGAGGTTGGCCCTGAAAAGACTCGCGAATATGGGGGATTAACTTTTCTGAGATATTTCTCAGGGTATCTAACACAGGCTTTGGAACCACTTGGAGAGTGAGCGCGGATACTATCCTCATCATTCGCTGATAAAGAACGAAATCACACTCCTCGATCCAAGGTGATAAGGCTGGGTTTCCAAAAAGTTTTTGTACAGGCATAGTCAGTGTTCCCTGAAAGGAGGTGTATAGGTGGAAGAAGGTCTTCTCCCTACAATAACGAATGCACTCGACTAGTGATGTACAGTGGGAGCGGTACAATGCTGACAAAGACTTGGCAGCATCCGGGTCGGTCCCTTGCGGGAGATAGGACTCGATATGGGGAAGAGGAAGAGGGTCTGAAAGCTCGACATTGTCCTCGACCTCGGGGGAGAAGGCGAGGTCAAGTTGGGTCTTGGTGGTGGTGGAGTTTAGGTGGTCGATGCTTGCAACTTCGGGCTGGTTGTATAAACTATGGGATCGCATGCCAGACTGTCGTGGGGCCGGGGCAGGTTTGACTTCGGTGCCAATATGAGGCGAAGGCAAAGCGCCTTGGCTAAGGTTGATACTTGACTGAGTAGGAATTGTGCTAATACATGGTCAGCAGGGAGAAACGACACGATGCGAAGGCGAACAAGAAAGCATACTTGAAGCTTTGAGTGAAGCTTGCAGCTTCCGGCAGGGGTCGTGTTGGCTGGACTGAAGGTTCCCGAACTTCAGGCTGGTCATCCACAAGCGTGAAGTTGACATAATGGTATTTGGATTCTCCTCGGACACCAAGTCGCCGTGTCTTAAGACCAGGGAACAAGACACGAACGAGCTTACCAAAACTGGCGGGGTTGAGGACAGTTATTCTCTCGGTTGCACATCTTGACGCATAGTTGGCGTAGACCCTTCCTCGGGGGACAGAGCCTTTTCCCTTCGAACAGACTGAGTTGATCCTACCAAGGTCAGTATGCATGCAACCGTAATAAGACGACATCTATCGCATACCAAAGCATAGCAAACACTTGACGGGTTCGCTCCGAGTTGGGGCCTCGTTCGTTACCATGAAGCTCGCCAGCCACGTCTTGGAGGTTTCGGTGTCTGTTGGCACCGAACAGTTGCCTCATTTCTAACTCGTTGTTTGCACTCGATCGGGTCGACGCAGGTTTGGGGGCTCCGACCACGCCCATGAGAGAATCACCCTCATCGTTATCATCCCGTTCCATCATCTGGCTATCTCCCTCGGTGAAGCTTGCATTGTTGCTGTACTGCTCAGCGGGAAGCGGATGTCGTTGCATGGGATGCTTTTGTTGATACTGCATTGGATGACCCATTGGAGCACTCATGGAAGCATCCATTGAAAAATCCTGGCCACCTTGAAGCTGGGAAGCGGCCTGGAGCATCAATTCCTCGGTCGTAATCTGGGGAGCGCCCATATCCTTGGCATGGACATGGCCATGGTTATGAACGTGAGCTTGTGCGTGTGCGTGTGCGTGTGCGTGGGCATGCTCGTTCGAGATCCATTGGCCAGGGTACATGTCCGAGGTGTCGGCAAAGCCTGACTGATCGAGGCTATGGATTGAAGCTGTCGAAGCGCGAGATAGAGGTCGTCTTGATGACTTTACGGCGGCACGGGTAGCTGGAGCGGGAGCTGAAGCTTGAACTGGTATATCCACTGAGGGCGAGATGTCAACAGGCGTGTTTTTGCATTAAGAAAGAGCAATACGTGTTTGCTTCGTCGTGATTCTTCTTGTCGGTAGGAAGTAGAGTAGAGTTTGTTGTTGTCGGGTGAATAAAGAGGGAGGGAAGGGCAGTAGGTACTCACTCTGGTCCATGGCAGTACTTGGAGTGTTGATTTTAGGTAGAGCCGAGAGGAATTTGCGGGCTACGGATCAACAAACATTGGCTGGGGCCCGGATGCGCCGACTCAATAACAAGGGGGACTCGACAGGGAAAAAGCACAACAACAAACTCGACCAAGCGAAAAAAGTGCAGCAGCTGTTAATTCGAAAGAATACTAACCCAAGAATGCCGCGCAACGAGCTATTCAGGCAGTTTCTGGCGCGGCGCTGAAGGTAACAATTCGTCGTTGCTGAAGCTGTTGTTGTGCTTGTTTTGACGTTGCGAGGCCAACGCGGTCGGGGCAGATTGGAACTGTACACCTTAGGTAATCTCGCGGGGCATGGATGGATATCCACTTGTTCTATTGGCTGTCTCACTAGATTGTCTGCTTGAGCCTGTCATTTCTGAGCATTCGCTGGATGGCGCGAGTCCGTTAATTAGCCGAAATTCCTGTATGCAGTTATACGAGCCCTGACTGGCTGCGCATGTTGTTTCTTTACGATCCTGTCTCGATCTGTGTCTTTGAACTTTTGAGGCTGATGGCAGCTAGTCTATCCCCGGCCAAAAGTTCTCGTCGAGGGAACACGGGTATGTTCTCAGCTCGGTATGCTATTATACGGAACACTCGCGGTTGCCCTGAACACCTCGCGACCGTCCTTTACGAAGTGAATAACACTGGGCGATGAGTGATTCAGTCTGGATCAACGTGCTTGGTAGAGATGTAGTTGCCCAGGAGAGTTGTGAAGCACGTGCTCTATTGTTCAAGACTAATAAGTTCATGGGCTTGGTCATGTCTGCACGAGACCATTATCACAGTCACAATCCACTGCACATGAGAAACAGACCAAGCCAAATGACACCTCGGAGGCGTACATTTATGGGTTTCTGCTCCCCTGCGAACCACTGTCATGGAGACGTCCCCATGTTGCCTTGTGTTACTGTCCGACATTTTTCAGAACCTACATCTATGCTGGAGTCCGCGGCTTAGGTACCAAACTATGCTGCTCAGGTATATATGATGTAACCTTTTGGTACATGTGATAATGTGGCAATAGTACCACAGAACTATGTACCTTGCGTCATAGTTCTATGTCAAGTCCTCAATGACGATCAGCTTTGTCAAGGTACTATCTATGGATATCAGCAGCAATAGTTGAGCGATAGACGATACTTTCAAGATGAACTTAATTTGAGAAATATATAGAGACAAAAGGGGAGAAAAAGACATTATCATACCTGTTAATTCTATTCTTTTCTAATTAATAAATGACTATCACCTGCACGCAAACACGTTCGTTGCTGATCAGCTTAGCACCTCCCACCAAAAGCCCCCGAGCCTACAGGGTCACAAGCCACTGACACACTGTCACTGATCACTGACGCCGCGTCAATTTTCTTCCCGCTTCCAAGATTCGCTATCTTCCCCATCTCAGCTGGAGCTAGCGCCGCCGCGATAAAAGCTGCCCTGCCTCTTTACCTCTTTCAACTCCTCTTACGTATTGGACGCTAGCTATTTCACTACACCACATTCCGTTCTTGCCTACCCCTCCAACGTCTTTTTTACAACTTCTACACTACAGCATCAACTCAACATCGCTGCGATATCACAACTTTTAACATAAGCAACAATGTCCGCTCAAGACAAGGCTCAACAGTACCTTGGTCAGCTCGACCGTGAGGTATGTTTCCTCATTCCGCGATTGCGATCGCTTTTGCAGTCGACACAAATTGCGCAAGCTTTCAAATGCTGACGGCGATGCCATTCACATAGCTTTCCAAGTATCCCGCCCTCAACAACCTCGAGAAGCAGGCTGGTGTTCCTAAGGCCTATGCCGTTATTGGTGTTGGCGCTCTCTACTTCTTCCTCATCATCTTCAACCTGGGCGGCCAGCTCCTGACCAACTTTGCTGGATTCGTCATTCCCGGCTACTACTCGCTCTCTGCGCTCTTCACTCACAACAAGGAGGACGACACTCAGTGGTTGACCGTACGTGGCCTCTACTTCCCTGCCACCTGGGCTAATCCCGGGGTTTGCCGGTTTTCACCATGATCGCGAATTGTCGCTAACCACTTCTACAGTACTGGGTCGTGTTCTCTTTCTTCACCGTGGTTGAGAGCTTTGTCCAGGTTGTCTACTGGTTCCCCTTCTACTACGTCTTCAAGTTCATCTTCCTCCTCTGGCTCTCTCTCCCTGCCTTCAAGTAAGTTGTGCTGCGGGTCTTTGCGCGCCCCGCTATCCGGCGGATTTATTTCGAATACTGACCTGAATAGGGGTGCTGAGCTCGTTTTCCGATCTTTCCTGGCCCCTACCCTCGGCCGATACTTCCAGACTGGCTCGACTGCCTCTGGCCTCCGTGCTAAGGCTGACGGCCTCGACAAGACCGAATAAATGGTCTCCGAGGTGCAGCTTGGTCGCTAAGCTAACCCTTGCGCATACCGCGCAACCCGGATCAAGCAATTTCGGTTTTATAGGAATGGAAAATGGTTTCTCTAAGGATTGACCAGCTTCAATGATGCTGCGCATCTTGAGAGGGGAGGAGAAGGATGAGAAGCAGGATGGAAGTATAAAGACGCTGGACTGGACAGCTGTTTCAAACTGGAGGAAGACTCATGTCGTATGACTTTGTGATGAATGAATGCCATTGGTATTGCACTAGAACTACTTGGAGGAATGCACTCCTTGAAGCTTGATTATAACACGTTTTGTGATTACGCTTTTTCGCCTACCCCGCCTTCAGTTTTGTGATCTACAATAGGTACCTAGGTATGCGTTAGAGCTTCTGAGTCAACGTCTAACGTCTGTCTGTAACTGTCGCGTGCTCAATTGCTTGCTTTATTTTACCTTTAATTGTCTATTAAACATGTCACTAATCGCCAACTTCTCACTGGTGGCCAAGCTCAAGCTTCCTTGGTCTACGATTTAATCCGATCTGGCCTGACCTGACCCAAAGTTGACGTAAATACTGGCCACGGGTCCCTTTTTTTAGCCTGGTCCAAGCTTCGTAACCGTCTAAAAAGATCCGACGGTAGCTGAAGCGTCTGTGGCTGTGCAAGGCAAAGTCCCCGGATAACTGCGCCTCATTTCCCCTTGAAGGCCAAGCATCGATAGTTCGGGATATGCCTGTCAGCAGTAAACGGCTTATCGTAGGCTGAACCGCCTAACTCGATCTTTTATTTCTTCATCAATTCCCACTCTCAAGCGACAAGCATCTCTGCGAATTGACTTCGGGAGAGCTCACGATGATAAGTCGCGATTAATAACAAGCTCCATGCTACGAGAACCCCACGATCGTTTCCTGATTGCGCGTCCATAGATTGAATCGCACCGAACCAGAAAAAGGCGACGGCCCCTGGAGGGAACGCCCACCGTCATGACACCGAATTCACCCAAATTACGACTTTCTACGTCGATGACAACATATCTATTAGCTCTGGTGCTGAGCTTGTTGCTTGGCGCCCCTGTACATACCAATGCATCGGAATTAGTGGCCGACTCCGTCTCTGATATCGAACCGCTCGTCGAACGAACCGATGGATCAGATTTGATATACGAACCCGACTTTGCGGCTTTCGATCGAAGTATTATTGGTCGTGCGCCATCAGATTTGGCATTACTGACCAACAATGGTCCGGATAGTCGGAAGCTGAGCGCTGGAGAAACTGTCTGTTATACTGTGGACAAAAAGACGTTATTTGGCGACGATAAGAGGGATGTGGAGGACCACGAACCGGTAGACGATACTGAAGAGTCCGGTCATCAAAACTCTCGTCGAGCAACAACAAAGACTGTCTACATCTCAGCAAACACTTGCTCCAGACCGACGCTCAAAGCCAAGGACAAGAACAAAACCCCCCAACCGGCACCGCAGCTCAGCCTATATGTTTCAACGACGAGCAAGATCAAATGTCTAGACTCGAAAAATTACAACAAGACCAACTCCAACTTGAAGAGGGTACCTTTCGAGGAGGGCGCAGCTACCTTGAGCATTAATGCTACCGATGCCATCTATATCAGCGTTGCGTCACCCAATATCACAGAAAAGCACGATGGAGAATGGAGTTATCAGATTGCTATATCTTTTGACGAGTACTATCATGTCTACGACGCGAGAAATGACACTGCTCAACTGCTGTTGATGGACTTTGACTCGACATCGGCACTCCTTGTTTCTAATAATCTGACTCAGGACTCAAGCGAGACCCAGCAGATTATGAAAAGACCACCTCCCTACCAGATATTCGTTGGCGATGAAAAGTTGAAATCGATCGATGGACTGCGACACTCAGCTTGTGGTCTCAAACAGAGTGCAGATATCTGGGCCAACGACGACGAGACGGGGCGGCATAACAACCTAGTCACCACTGGTGTTACAACACGAGGACCAGGTCGGCTTCCCAAACAACAGTTCCTGATCGCAGGGCTTAACCATAGTACCAGCTACTCAGGAATTCTCGTCAAGATGCCGGATTCAAACAGCAAGAGGGATACAAAATCTGGGCGCACGATAGGGGGTGGAGGCATTGTCTATCGTGCCACCTCATTTGAGACCTCATCTAGTATGTCTATACCATTCTCACATATATGAGAACACTACCTAACTTCTAACAGGCACAAATTGTAAAATGGTGACGAATCTCGACTTCTGCAACGAGACACAGCATGCTGTTCCTGGCAATGACAAAAAATTCAATAACACTGCGCTCGCCAAACACTACGACGACTACGCCAGGAAGATGTATGGCAACTTTGAAAAGGTCCTGGCGCAGATTCCTTGTGAGGCGCCCCCAGAATCGCGTTACTCCCTGGCGCGATCCTGCGATCAATGCCGTGAGGCCTACAAGCGCTGGCTCTGCACAGTCACCATCCCTCGTTGTGAGGACGTCATGGGCGGCAGCCGGTACAGCGTCGTCCGCAATGCCTTTCAAGCTTTCCCCAATGGAACCGAGCTTCCTGATGATTTCCGCAAGGGCTTAAAGTCATCCGCAAATAACTCCTCACGCAACGCCTGGATCGATAAGGAGATCAAGCCTGGCCCTTACAAGGAACTTTTGCCCTGTGAGGACGTTTGTTACGAAGTCGTCCAGTCGTGTCCGTCTGCGATAGGCTTTACCTGCCCGCAGCCTGGGTTCCCGAGTTTTAAGGTGAGTTACGGGGAGAGGATGCCGGAGATTAATAGTATAACGTGTAACTACCCTGGCGAGGCAAGGACAAAGATTAGCGCGGCGGAGATTGTTCGTCCGGGTACTCTTGTGCTGAGTGCGGTGTCATTGATGATTTGGTTGGCATTGTGAGGAATCTCTGTCTTGGGTATCATTGGCGTTTTTTTGTTAGATGGCGTTGGCAGAAGAAGCATCAGAAAAGGGTTACATTGCGATAGTCTTGACTTTAGCCATGATATTAAACTCATTCCAATTTCATATTGATCCGAGATATTGTGAACCACTTCTATATGAGCAGCCCAGCGGATGATAATTCACGGGCACGTGTGTGTTTTGCAACATAAAAGACTGGTGGTATATCTTATCCTACATAGAACGATCTGCCCATCCACGATATACGCAATCGCTCATTTCTCGCCCAACCTCTTTTATAGTCTTTACACCCATTCCCTATGCTTTCTTTGCCTTTGTCGCAGCATCATACTCCTTAATCGTCGTCTCAAGCTTCTCGATCGTTGCTATAAAAAGAATACGTTAGCTATCATGTGCTTGTCGCAGGCATCAGTTCAAACCCTACCTTCTCGCTCAGCGCGAACCTCGTCCGTCTCGAGTTTCACCCATCCCCAGTAAGCGAGCTGATAGGTAAACACTGCGATAAGGAGAGTCTTTGCGATCGGTCGTGTAAATGTGCGGTAGAATTGAGACTGCACCACCATCTCCGTCAGTTCAAGCCTTGCTCACTAAGGTTGTCATTCGTACCGTTGCGCTAGGCTGTGTCTTGCTCGCAAATGTCCTCCTATTAACCGAAATCAATCCTGTGCTATATGCGCTCCTCTGCGAAATCACAGGCCGTAGCCTCGTCAACGTTGTGGACATCATGGTATTTGTGTTTGATACTCGTTGAAGAATGAACGGACCGAGAACAATCGATAAGCTTCATCACATCAGCCACATTTGAGCTGTGGCGGCGCATCGAAGTGGGGGTGGGGCCGGTGGGGGGAAGGAAATAGTCTCCCGTCCCTTCCATTTCCCTGGGCTGGCTTTAAGGGGAAAGGAACACATGTCCCCAAAATTGTTAGCAGCCCATTTAAACTTACAGGACCTGGCCTGTGAAATCTGTCCCCTAGACGATCTCTAAACTACTTGAACACAACGGGATCCAATTTCCATATCCGAATCAATCACTTCTTCTCTTTCTATTCTCTCCTGTATATTCGTTCTCCACTCTCTTCTACTTTATCATTACATATCCCCTACCAACTAGACACAATGGTACGTCGCGAGCTAGGACCCTTATTGTCCATGTCCAGTGTCGATCTCATGATAAAGTTAACATGATATCCTCCAGGCCCAAACTCCCGAGCAGCGACGTCGCAACGAACGTTTTGCCAAGGGCAACGAGGCCAGGATGGGCAAGTCTGAGGATCAGATTAAGAAGCGCGTTGAGAAGGTTAAGCAGAAGTCGCCGATCTCCATGTTCTGGTTTGGTATGTACTCAAGGAAGAACACATGATGTATTGCGCAACCATGTTCAAGAGACTAACGTCATTCCCTTTACAGTTCTTCTCGGCTTCATCATCTTCGGTGGTCTCGTCTTCGAGGCTCTCTCCCGATTCTTCGGTTAAGCGCGCGATCAACGTTTCTGGACTCCAATACAAACACAAACAACACGCATGAATACCCTTATCAATCGTCGCTACTAGGCGATAGCACTGCAAATTCTTGAGGCGCAGGAGAAGAAGAACTCTGCGCCGTGCAAAAAGCTATGGACGGGCATGCGCCACCAGCCCAGCGTCCGAGGGGGTTAGGAAAGGGGAGGAAGCACATACTGTATTTCATTGTTAACTGAGGAACTGTCTTGATATCACATGGAACTTGACTTGAGGAGAACTGGCGCAAAATGGATTTAATATAAATCGACTTCTTTTCGAAGAACAAAATTCAGGGGTTTCCTTTCTTTGCTTTTTATCTACCCGACGCCATGCCATGAACAGTGAAACAGAAAACACCAGTCCTTGTAAAAAGGACATTTTAACGAAGTCCCAGGCTTCGAATATCAGCTCCAGCCTCTTTTGATGCCTTGCGCGACTATGCGCCAAGGCCGCGGCGCTTGCTGCCACCTTCGTTCTTCATCTTCATACCAGCCTCGAACTGCCTCTGGATATCGGCCTCGGCCTTGGTGGAATCAGATGCACCCTTGGAGCCATGAGACGCACCGGTGGTCGCACCCGCCTTCTTGCCTCCCAAGAGTCGAAGGAATTTTGCCTGTCGAGCGGAACCGCCTTCGAGGTCGTCGACTTGCCACTGCTCAGCCTGAGCTGCGGATTCGTTGGATTCCTTCTCCTTCTTGCCCTTTGTCTTCTTCTCCTTAACTGAAGGCTCTTCAGTTGCAGCCTCTGCAACTCGCTTTCGCTTCTTCTCGGCCTTCTTGGACTTCTTGTCAGAGACCTGGGGTTCCTCAACCTCGGATTCGGATGCAACAGCTTCCTCCTCTGCTTCCTCAGGCTCGATGACCCTCACTTTCTTGCCCTTCTTCTCCTTCTTCTCCTTCTTGGACTTTTTCGGCTCTTCCTCTGCTTCTGCAGGGATATCGACGGCGGAAACATGGCTTCGTTCGGAAGCGGCGTTGCTCAGTCGACGGTGCTTCATCACAACCTCATCGGCGGGGATGTGCGCAGACACTTCAGTGGGCTCCTTCGTCACAGGTGCACCTCCGTCATTCTCGGATGAGCTGTCTGAAGCAGCTTCTGAAGCGTCAGAATCAGAAGAGACAGAAGAGGTATCATCATCCTTGTCGTCGGACCTGGACTCGTTGGCATTCTTCTACACGACTTAGTCAGTATACAAGTGCCAGCGACAGTTTTCAATGGGTCATCTAACCTCAGCATCAAGAAGTGCTTGGTACTGAGCAGCTGCCTTCTTGGCCTCGGCCAGCAGCAAGTTTGCCTTTTCCTGAAGCTTCTCGGCCCGAGCCTTGAGCTTCTGCTTCCTCTTTTCTTCGTTGACGGTTCGCTTCGCTGAGGTCTTGGCCTTTCGGGGCTTGCCGCCTACAGTCTCCTTGGGCTCGGAATCGGTAGCCTTGAGGGCGCGCTTCTCTGCCTTGGCAGTACGCTTCTTCTTGCGCTGCTCAAGCTTGGACGCCTTATCTTGCTTGCGCTTCAAAGGCTTGTCTGTTGAGCGCAAAGGTTAAATGAGATTTCAATATGGTAGAGAGGGGGAAGGAGCAGGAGTTGGAATTATTTGATAGGGGAACGTATAGGAAACTTACCTTTCTTAGACTTCACCTGGTCGGGGTTGAGAGAAACGCCACCGGACGACGACATGGCGCAGATCGCAGTGAGATGAGACACTGATTAGGGACGAGTTCCAATGGAGAAAAGGGTTAAAATATCTGAGAAGTCAGATTTAGTTTGGGAAAAGTCAATGAAGAATAGGATTAGTCGTTGCCGAATCTTCCAATGATGAATGGTATGAGCAGGAATTGACGATAGCTTCATGGATTGCGCATGGTGGAGGGCAGAATCACCACTTTTTCTGCCGAGCGGTGAGAAAAGTGACAGGGGTCCAAGCGTTGGAACGCTTGTGGGGCAGGAACCGGCCGAGCACCTGCAAGCAAACAGGGGAACGCTACATTCCGTACCTTCCCAAGCTCCAAGTTGTGGTTGCCTGATTAGGCAATCGCCGGTTTACACGCCAGCATCTGGCAAGTCCACGTATGCGAAAGATGACTTATACGTAGGCCTCCAGGTAAGTGATATGGCATCATTTGGTGAATTAATTGAGATTAATCTGATCAGGTCAAGACAACTTACCTTTGTTTCCAGAGGTTGCTGCTAACTCAATGATACAGGGCAGGAGGAGCTATAGGTCCATCTCTAGGTATTACGCATCCCAGGTGATGGTATCTCTAAAGCCTGTTTTATCGACAGCTCCAATTTCTTCTGCCCTCAGAGAATCAATGGGATCCGGGCTTCGAATGATATTCGCATAAGACTGCAAGTGCCAAAGATGTGTTAGTGATCAGCCGCTACGGTTCCTTGTTGGATATTGCGAAAACTTGGTCAGGTCAACTTGGCCTATCAACAATATGCGCTTCGTCCTCCAATAAGGGCTCGCCATGCTCATTGGGGGCCGGATCTAAGATATGGTTCCTTAAGGTTATCTTATTGGTTTCCTGTGAGGTGTGCAGGGTGCAGTGCAAGTGCCGTATCTGGACATTTTCATGATGGAAGCCAAGTGAAGTAAACACATGTTACCATCTCTACCCCCCAGATCCCAATACTGGAATAGGTACGAAGTAGATGATTCAGCTTTGATGCTATGTTTATACACTAAGTCAATCCCATAAATAAAGCTCCAGGTATACATATGTCACTTGACTTATGAACATGCTACAGGCCGGACATGCAGACCTATCTCCCCCTGCAATACAACAAAATTCCTAATCTTCGCCAAAGGATCGACAAGTCAGTGCATATGGCCAGCACCACCATGTTAGGTTCTTATACGACAGATACGATTGATTATTGGTCTTATTGTGTGGAATTCAACATCCCTTTGCCGCCGTCTTTAACGCCAACCTATAGAAGAGTAGAGGAGTACATAAAACATGGTCTATGAATAGAAAGAAGAGAATTAAAAAGCAAAAAGAGGAGTTTTTCTCCCGACATTAGTTTCTTCCACCCATGCTTGACCGCCTCAAATCATATCGTCTCAAGTCTCAGCCGCGTCCAAGAATAGAAATCCACACCAAAAACACCAACTTTGTGTGAGCGAGCGGGGTATTGCCAGAGTAATCCAAGTCAAGAGGAGGGTGTGTGCGTGTGATAAGTGACAATTGTATAGGTAGTGGCATAAATCGTGATACGTCCATTCAATCCCTCGTGTCTTCTATGTTCCAGTCGCCAAAAACAGCTGTATCTTGTTAGTGGAGTTATCTTGGAGTGACCTGGGAGTAACCTTACAATAGCTTCATCTCAGCTCATTGCCCTAGATTTGCATCGTACAGATAGGAATCATCGTAATACATCTCATCTCCTCCACTGCTTCCACCATAACCTGTTGGTTGCGCCCATTGGGTGCCGTAGGACGGTGAAGCCCCGTATGTCGCTGTCGCAAAGCTATCGTCTGCGCTTTGGGTGCCTCTTCTGCTGCTACTATGTCGACTTTCGACCTCCTGACTTCGCCCGACAAAATGACCAATGTTCATACTGCCCCAAGGGAGACCTGAGGGCTCTGAATGGGAACTGAAGTCGCTGACAGAGGGGATTCGATAGCTGTTGCCCGCGTACTCCTGATTTCGAGAATCTCGCTCTGCTCTCTCCTTGTTTTCTCGAGCCTTTTCTCCTTGATGATAATGTTAGTTAACTGAATATTTGAGTCGAATAGGAAGTCTTACGGAACTTGCGTTGAGCAATGCGGTTCTGAATTCTCCGTCTCTCTTCAGGATCTGTGATATCTGACCAGTCGAGATCATCAACTGGACTTGACTTTGACTTCTTTGAAGAATGTGATGAAGAGCTTCCCTTGTGGGAACTGTGGGAGCTATGGGAGCTGTGGGAGCTGTGTCGTGAGCTTCCACCCATTTTGTTCTTTGCAGAGGACTGATGAGAAGATCCCTTCTTACTGTCCTTGTCGCTAGTTGTTGACGGAAGTGACCTTGTTCGGCGTGGTGGCAAAAGTTTCTCAGAAGAGTGAGAATGCTTATGACTGGATTTCTCCTTCGCCTGAGTCTGTTGGTTTGAAGTTTCAGGGGAAGCGCTTTGAATGCGAATTTCTGGAGTTTGTAGCTCAGATGGCGACTGTTTCGACAAGGACATTTACTCGCAGAAAATCATGAAAAGGGGTCTCGAACAAGTCGAAACCGAGTTTGTTGACAAGATGAGAAAAAGATCATCCAAGTTGTATGTAGGGCTTTATATATGGTCTGCATTCGTTGTCCAGAAGAGATTGGTGGATTCAAGAAGACCAATTTAAAGTGCAATGACAACTTAAACTGATCACACCCTGGTACTCGAACGACGATGAATTGATAATCAAACAATAGCTAGGCAGACAGAATATGTCTGATGTAGGTTAGACTTGAACTTGATTGTACTAGAGTATAGGTAGATGAAACTGAAAACGACGGACGAGGCCACATACATGTAAGGCAACGACTTTTAAACACAAGCTAGAGTATTATACCCCGAGCCATCATAGGTAGTACCTGACGGACCCAATAACTGACACCCATGCGACAGCGGGATGATTGAATCGGCCGGAACTGGGGTCTTGGGAACCGATGTATGATGATGATGGAGGGTGAAGATTAACGGCGGGCCCGGGTAGGGCAGATTTGACGTATGGAGATTACGAGGAGGGCACGAGGCAATTGCGCAAGTAAGAAGAGTTTAGGGAGATTTAGTAATTGGAGGTGACTCTACTGTATACATATGTAATGTTAGGTTGACTGTGACTGGTCTGATCGTCTATTACAGGAGAATGCTTCTCCGTTGCCCTTTGCCCTACGACTAACATGGAGGATTGGCATCAGCCCTGGCATAATTGCAGGGGAGGGGTGGAGGGGTGGAGGGG
>JAPERM010000211.1:0-312180 GCA_030411635.1 Fusarium sp. MBC 119
GAAGAAGTCATATACGGTACTAACTTTGCTGCGCTGCAGCTTGAAAGGCAATTGTGTGGGCATTGGGTTATAATGCCGCCGAGATGGAAAAAAAAAAAACTGTGTTCTTTGTTATTATTGAAGCCGGCTTCTTTGCATTTAGAAGTTGTAGAGCAAACCTTGAATAGTTCAGCTGCGCCGTGTTGGGTTCTCATGCTGGACCAGCCTCGGAGCCTTTGCTTCCTACCTTGTTGATGGAAAAAAGGGCCAATTCCTTCGTTGGTGGGCAGCAATGTGTGAAGCATGTTGGGCCTATGCTGACACCGAAGTCGTGAGAATGACCTTGTTCTCAAATATGTCGGCACGGCTATATTGATATTTAACACTTCGTTGGGGAAAGTGTACCATAAAACTCGTCTCCGTCACCCTGGCTCTGTTATCATTGGACACCCGGACTGACTCAACATTGAAAGATCGGTCATTAGCCTCTGGTCTCGGTTGGACAGAAAAGGAAGCGTAGTAAATTATTGTAAAGCGCTCAAAGTCCCTTGTATCTTGGTTGGCTAAGGATCTCCCTAGTTATATGCTACATGTTCGTATATTCCTTGGTCTAGCAGATCGTCTCGTTACTATGTGCGAAAAAGCATTTGTTCGTCTGGACAATCATAAGTTCAATGGTCAGATAATATCCGTCAGCCTAGAGTGATCGATTTACCAGTATGTAGAACTCATAGCCGTTTATCTCCTCCTCGTTCCTTTCAAGGCGAGGAAGGATACTCATCGGGGTTGAGAACTCTCAGATATGGACTTCCTACCGATTCACGCAACTGAGCGATTTTCTGCTCATAACTAGGATTAAGGGGCTGGGGCGCCTTGTCGCGGGACTTGGGTTGAGATCCTTGTCGCCGAGCTTGCTGTGGCTTCCGCCAAATGCCTTGGAGATATTCGTTGCGCATATCCCGCTGCTGGTTAGCAAGTCTGTTGAATTCAGCGGCGCGGTGGGCCTGGGCTTCAAGTTCATTAAGGGGCGAGGAACGAGTCCAGTCTTGGTAAGCAGGACCGATAATCTCCTGACGAGATCGCCCGAAGGTATTCCTGAATAGTCACGCGGCCGGGAGTCGCTCAGCTCTGATCCTAGTGTAAATCCGGGTAGTCTTGTCGTAGTTCCGTGAGATGGCAAGGTAATGGGCGCTTCCTTAAGCAGCTCCTTCGGGCGAGATGCGGAGGCTGAGGCGGTTGAGGAAGCCGCGACCGTTGCGACCGCCCCCTGTTCCCGCTTGGCAATGCGATCGATGATACCCTGACGTTGAACACGCGAATTCACATCCATTGTGCCACCCATGGCATTATGATCGAGATTATTATATGTCTGTGTCGGTGATAGGTTGGGGAAAGCTGGCATAGCAGCGGGATCTGGGAACAACTGGATTGACGGGGAGTCTATCCGCGGGAGATCTGACAGGTAGGGGGCGTGGCTGGGTTCCAGATTGAGATACTGAGGCTCCAGAGACTGCGTAGTTGGCCCATGTGACGACCGCTTCTTCCCAAAATTTGCAAGAAGATTGGACCTGCGAACCATTTCCCCAGCGGTGTGGTCCTGTGAAATAGTGGAATGGTTTCCTTGCGATAAAGAGGGACGGTTTTTGATTTGTCCCTGTATTCTTTGCAATAAGAAGGGGTTCTCCAACTTTTGGTCTCGAGGTCTAGTCTGTGACATGGCCCGCTGGGAGGAGGTTTGAGGGCGAAGCATATCGCTAGACTGCCTCACCTTAGCCGGTAAGTGCGGAAAGTGTTCATCTGGAGGCCGGTATTCCACTGTATCCTGATGCACGGGATCCTGATATATCGGCGGAGTGTTATGTTTCATCTGGTCGCCAACCGGACTCTGGCCCATTTGTTGACGCTCTTTGCTGTTCAATGACGGAGTGTGTGGTTCTGAGCCCTCTGAGGAATTGTGGGCGCCATAAATCGGTTGACGATGAGCCTCGTTCTCTATTGATACGGAGTTCCCAGCCTTTTCAATCGACGTAGGGGACGGGGCCTGGAGCAGATGATAATCGCGGCTCGTCAACTTCCACGAGGGACGGGCTACATAGCGGGACCCGTTCACTTCTGGTGGATCGTTATCATCTTTCGAGTCGTCAAGTTCGCTATTAACGTGAGACTCTTGAAAAAGGCCAGGAAAACCTCTACTTTTGACCTTGCCCCTTTTCAAAGCAATCGGAACTCTTCTATGATGTGGCCTCTGGCCCTTGTCGCGAAACTGATTCTTCAAGTTGGGCCTCTCCGCCATGGTGGCGAATACGTCCATCGGCGCTGGAAGACGTTGCCGGCTGAAACATAAAGGTCACGGCGATACGGGTAGTGATCCTAGAACAGAATAAAGCTACTAGATGACAAAAGCTGTTCTTTGCGAAAACAGGCGAAAAACGACAATCAAAAGATCCTGCAGCCTCGATATAGCGAGGCCCTGAACCGTAGTCGCGACGGAAAACACGTCACCATAAGCATTGTGCCGCCAGGTGATCACCTGAGCCTCGTTTAGCCCTTCAGGCTGATTGGCTGTCACTCATGATTTCAGCCCAGCAAAACTGCGAGTAATTTTAGTCATCACTTCCAGAGCAGTAGTAGCCTTGTCACGCTGAGTTCCAAGGCTGATCGTACCCAGGTCTACTGTCGAAGGATAATAAGACCTGTGATTGAAAGCATCTTAGCTCTTTTACTGATCACTAATAAGTTGAGTACTACGATTCAGCAGTCACTCAAAGCATCTGAATTTGTTTAATTATTCTATTATCACTGATGTGTTTTAATCACACGAATTTGAGATTAGTGCTGAATCGAATGCACTCCCACAAGAGGCAGAGCCTCAATATCGTTCTTTTACGTTAACTTAGTGGATGGATATTAGTCGTACCTTATGAAGCTTTTTGTTTCTAGACTTACGATATGATTCTCCAAGGGTCGAAATACTTCGTCCGTGATAAGGCGTTGACGCCAATAAACCGTAGCCGTGCCCTCTGTTCGGTTTGACCGAACGTCTCCATAATAAACTCGACTTGGTGCAAGGAGCTAACATATCGAGCCCACATTAGGTTAGATTCAATGATCGAACTGTTCATCTGATTGGCTTTTCCGTATTACGGATGTTTGATGCCTCCAACAATATTTTCGATACGCTCCCGCTGTTTTTCAATGTTACAGTCAAAGGCGTAAAAATAATGAATACTGATAAAGGGTTCACACCTTGCTAATCCCACAACAACCTTCCCTCCGATAGGCTCCCCCGTGTTACTGTCAAGGAAAATTTAGACGCAAAAATGGCCGTTAAAGGTAACGCCTCTGCGAAGGTCAAACACAAGCGCAATTCTGCCCCCAAGAGTCGCAATGGCTGCATCACATGGTATGTTTGAGTACGCCCTTCACGTGGCTGTCAAAATGCTAACCGAATATCGCCTCCTATAGCAAGTAAGTCGTGTTGCCACTTTTGCTAGATCATGCCGCATTTCGTATACTTATCTTCATAGGATTCGACACCTGAAATGTGACGAGACCAAGCCTACGTGCGACCGTTGTGCTAAAGATCAAGTCAAATGCGACGGCTACACGATGCCTAAACCACGCAAACAAACTAGTCGAAAGCCACGTTCGGAAGTGACAGTCAAAATGGTGCCGACCGGTCACGATATTGTTCCTTTGTGTTCTAACATCTACGACTTTCCCTCTTTGACTAGCATTGAACGGTTGTACTTTCAGCATTTCTTACAATGGACGTCAAAACAACTGTCACTATCTGCCGAATCAACCAACTTCTGGCTACGATATGCTCTGCCCATGGCCTACCAGTCTGATGCTATCCAGTATAGCATTATCGCTGTCGGCGCCTCACATCGACTGTTCATGGCTCGGTCGCTGGGTCACTCAAATTCTCACGAGTTGAAATGCTTAACAACTCGCCAATACAACAAGGCTATCGCATCTATGATCCCTAGCATGTCTACAGGTTCGGTTCAGAATCTACACCAAGTCTTGATCTGTTGTCTGCTCTTCATATCTTTCGAAGGCCTCGATGGCCGATACGACGAACTTTTACGACATCTTGGCGCCGGTATAGCCTTGTTCCGCTCACCGCTACCCTCGACAACTACAGAAGACCGTGCGATAACGGAAAGAATTGTTGAAATGTTCTGTCGACTTGGAGTAGAGTCAGCTAATTTCTTGGAGGCCGATCCGAGTCTCTCTGCAATGACTCAGTGGTATCGCAACGACTCGAAGCAGCATTCACAATGCCTTGTTTCATTCGACAGTCTAGATGAGGCATCTTACGCCTTGCGGCAGTTGGACATTCTTTACGACGAAAAACCCTGGCATTTCGAGGGCAGTGAAGAAGACGACAAAGAGACTCTGATAGCGAACGCGAATGATACCCTTCAAAAGGCTCTCCGTGAGTGGACTTCGCGCTTTGAAGCACTCGTCCAGAATAGAGGAGAAGATCTATCAACCAAGGAGCAACTGCAATACCGCAACCTATATCTACGTCAAAAGTATTGGCAGATGGCCATCGATTCCTATGCATCCGAAGAAGCAGCATCAAGTTCTCAAACATTTGAGCCTTTTCTAGCTGCAGCTACAGAGGCAGCAGCTCCTCTCATTGCTCTCGGACAGCCGACATTTTCGCTCGATGGAGATCTCATCTCTGGGCTGGCCTTTGCCGCATCGACTACAAAGGATAATGATACCAAAGCGCAAGCTCTGGATTTGCTGTCGAGGCTCAATCGGCGAGAAGGTATGTTAGACAGTCACGATTTTGTTGAGATGCATAATCTCGCCGACGCACTTGAGCAGTTGGAAACAGAGCCCGACATTTCTGAGTCATGGGAGCCAAAAGCACAGGCAGGGATCCCCAAGATCATTGAGGGATTGCGCAGGAGTTTAGGAACATTGAGTTTATAGGTTGAATATTATCAATTGTCTATATAGGCAAGGTAATTTCCAATCCTATTGCTCTAGTGGTACAGGCTGTGATGTGACTGTACTGGCCCTTGGATTCGACATCGACGCTTTCAACAACAACATTGCGGTGCTCCTCAATTACTCTCGACAGGACTCAAAAGAGAGCCACTTAGTTGCTAAGAGTGGGACGATGATCAACATGAGTCTTGAATATTTTGAGTACTCTTATAGTCCATAGAGGGCTAAATGGGCCTGATAGATAATACTACCGATAGAGAGAGAATACACTGGCCCCGGCATGCTCATTTCAAGAGAACGATCCCATCCACATCAGTGTTTCATAGGAGACGATGGCAAAGGAATGGGGAGGTATCAAGCCATTGTGGGAGAAGCCATGCCTGAAATACCAAAAGTTTCGAAAGGTATCAGCACAGTCTACCTTGACATTCGATGGACCTGGCCCGGCATGACGACAAATTCAGGAGAGGCTAAAAAAACTGCACGCGACAGGTAGTTAAAAAGACATTGACTGGGTCGATAGTAAGGCCCAGAGAACACTTTTAAGCTACTACGAGGGCGATCATGGACTTAAATATCTGTGGAGGTTAATACTAAACCCAGCGCGTACGATGGTGGTGTTGTTCTCGATTTCCGGGATTATTGTAGGCTCTCTGTCTACAAATCGATAATAAGACAGAACAAATTGAACAACGTATGGCATGACGCAAAGCTCAATTGAGCCAAAACGCGTAAACGGACAGAGGCTTGTGCAGTATTCTGTTGATTTCCACCAATCGGACCGCAGATGCTGAAACGCGCTGAAGACCTGAAATCTACCGGATGTAACATCTTGGCGGGGTGCTTGTGGAACTTAGCGCCCCAAATTCTTTTTTAAATGGAAAACACCGCTGTTACACTTTTGATCCCGCTTGTGTTTCGTGTGTCCTCTATCTTCTTTTTCTCTTCGTTCTTTATTTCTCAACTATGAAGTTTTGTTTCCACTTTTTTAGTCTGGCAGCTGGACTGTCTCAGGCTCTGGCCACCCCAGTCCTGTCAAGGGCTGCCAGTTCCGCCAAGAACTTGGTTGTCTTGTGAGCTGCCTCTCGATATTGGAGTTGTAAATCCAATACTAATCATACTTCTTAGCGGTGATTCCTATTCCACAGTTGGCTTTTGGCCTGGAGGTGATTTGCCTGCTGCTGGCAGGCCACTTGGAAACCCTGCTTTACCAGGCCAAACCACCGCCAATGGATTGAACTGGGTCGGCCACTTGACCAGCACACTGAACACTTCGCTGGTGCTAACCTACGATTTCGCCGTGTCTGGCGCTACGGTTGACAAGGAGATTGTTGAGACATACGCGCAGTACTGTGTTGATGACCAGGTGGCTCAATACAAGGAGTATGTCTCGAGTAAAATTAGCGCTGCCGACACACTTGTTGCTGTTTGGATCGGTATCAATGATCTCGGTGAACCTTTCTGGGACAAGACAGATGCGCCGATCACCAAAACGATGGACCGTTATTTCGAACTCTTGCAGACTCTGGCGGACAGCGGTTTGAAGAAATTTGCCCTGCTTACCGTCCCTCGTAAGCTTTGTACCTGCTCTTCTTGAAATCATGCTAACTTGCAACCCAGCATTTGCCGATCAGATTCCTGCCATGAACGGTCAACCTAAGGCCGACTTGGACCGTCTTCGCTCTGGAATTACGTCCTATAACAAGGCCTTGACTCAGCGTGCTGCTTCCTTTGCTTCCTCTAACTCTGGTGTCAAGGCTACCGTATTTGATACCAAGCCTACCTTCGACACGGTTGTTGGTGACTTTAAGACATACGGAGCTAAGGATGCTACGTGTTACGGCGGCACAGACTGTCTTTGGACTGATACCTACCATGCGGGTACTGCTCTCCATAAGGTGCTTGCGAAGAACTTTGCCAAGGGCGTTAGCGAGATCTTCACCTTTTGAGGCGTGTTCAAGGAATAGCAGGTAGTGAACAGCATATAGTCGCGAAATATTGTAATCTGTACATGCATCTCAATCAGAGTACATATCAACCGATCATTCCTCCTTTAGCGTCCCTCCCACTATCCCAGGCGTACTAATGAATGACGTCCCATTATGCTCCCCTCTCTTGTCTCTCCCCAACAGGAAGCTCTCGGGAGGCCCAAGATACGAATCCCTTACTCCACCTAGGTCAACAACAATCTTTTGAAACAAGATATTTGGCAACAACGCCCAAACTCTAAGAGTATATGCGCCCTCTTTGGGCACTTCAAATGAAGACGTAGTATAGTTTCCATGCACACCCCAGACAGCGTTGGCGACAGCGTGACCCCATCCGTCTGGCATATTGCCACCTTTGTTTGGACCAATGGGTTGGACAATTGTTGGGTCCGGTTGATCTTCGCTAGAAGGGAATAGTACGATGCCGTACTCAAGAGGATCTCGATCGCCAAGGTAATTGGCAGCGGGAGAAATGAAAAGAGTAACGTTGGTAGCCGAGTGGTTGCTAAAGAGGTACATTTCATATTCTAAAGCGGGGCCTTCGCCTATGTCGAGTTTCTCACTGTCGAGAGGGTATAAACCAACACCAGCAAGAGTTCGTCCGTAGTTGCTGATAACGTGGTACTCGTGGGATGAGTCGTTCGAGTCCCCTTCGTATATATCCTGGTAGTGCGATGCTTCGATCGAGACGTGCCCATCAGACTCGACAAACCCCTGTTCAAAATCCTCAGGCAATTTCCGGTTGATCACTGTCGCACGTACACGTGGCTCCTCACCAGCATACTTCTCGAAGCCACGGCAGTCACTCGTCATGTTGATAAGAACCTCCTTCGTACTAGGAGCTTTTGGCGCTGCGTCCCAATCAACCGTGACGTAAATACGGCTGTCTGTGCCGTTATGTCCGCCAACTGTTCCGTTGTACTGCGAAAGCTGAACATAGTCCTTCGACGATGCGGCAAACCAGTTGCAGGGGCTAGATCCTCGGTGAAAGATATCGATATATCGAGAGTGGGCTCCGAATGGTTCCAGAGGGGGAAGGTCGAGGACATTGGAAGATAAGGCATGCCATTGGCTGTCTCCTTGTATGGTGGCATTTGATCCTTCGACACCTACACCATATTCACCTCCGAGTGATGGCCAAACATCTTGGACAAACCTCAAATCCGGAAGAGTGTTTCTCATAGGCTGCTGCCAATACCCATCGTACCCCAAGTGTGTTTCTGCATGGTCAGATGCAATCATTACAACCGGATAGATAACTTACGATCAAGTATGTGTGCCCACTTGCCATCGAGAAGCTCATTCCATCTTTGAGTCAAATTTGAGTCTTTGTACATAAGATCCAGCGACTCCCAAATGACATCATTAGCAGAGTTACGCTTCTGCCCGGCGTATAACTGATTCCTAGCCCCGAAGATCTGGATTTTGTTCACAATTTCCCCGCCAAGTACAGGATGAAGCAGCATTTCGAAGAAGGCAGGCTTGTACTCTGTGTCAAGCTTGTCATAGACTGCCTGTGTGTCTTGTCTCAAAGTCGCCCACTGCTCCAGAATAGCTTCGGCTTCGTGGTAGTTGATGACCGAGTAGACGCGGGGCTCCAAGAGTTCGAATTTGCGACGTGCTGCGTACATACCATACCGTGTCATGATATTCGTGATGGCTTCGACGTGCTCACTGCCGAACTCTCGCTCAACCCAGGCTTTGATCCACTTGGTGGTACCCTCGGTTTCCCATTGCTCAGTATTGTAGGCAAGATCCAGGAAATGGCTGATGGGGATCTCCTTGGGTTTAAGATCACCGACATTGACGATCCAGATGCGACGAGCATTCCTGTGGTAGGCCAGAGACATCTGCTCGGTCGTCTTCTCGAGTTGAATGGTATTGATCCATTTGTAATTCCGTGGGTCACCGACATAGTCGAAGTGGTAGTATACACCAGCACCACCCGACCGCTCTGTCTCGTTCACAAGCGGAAGACGACGAATGTTACCCCAGTTGTCGTCAGCCCAAAGAAGCGTAATGTCTTCGGGGACAACGAGACCTTTCTCTTGATAGGATTGTACTTCCTTGTAAAGACACCACAAGGATGGAACATTGGTCAAATTTTCAACGTCAAGTCCTTCCTGGATGATAGTGCGCTGATTATCCACAAGGGTCTCAAGCATTCTGATGATGGTATCGACACCGAGATCACCCTCAATAGCTGTGTCACCCGTTCCTCGCATAGCCATAGTCCACAAGCTGTTGCGAGCATAGGGCTTGGCTCTCTCAACTCCAAAGCGGAAATATTCGTCAATCGTCTCGTTGTTGGTGTTGTACTGCCATTCGCCCTCGTAAAAGGTTCGAAACTCATTCTGCGCTCGCATCATGGGCTCGGTATGAGATCCGCCAAGAACCATTTCGTAGGCATCGAGTAGTGGCTGGTTAAGAGGGTCATCAACATATACCATACTACCCCAGAGCGCTGGCCAGATATAGTTGGCTCGAAGACGTAACAGCAGTTCCGATACGAGGGCGTAGAATTGGTGGTTATAAGGAGCTTTGTCGTTCCAAGTTGCCTCCCAGCGGGACCTAGCTGAGTCAGTATCTGGTCATGAAGCAAGGCCTGCTACTTACCCAACCCAGCTCGAGAGTCCTGGCTGTTCATCGTTAAGAAAGATACCACGGTACTTAACTGAGGGCGATTGTTGAACCTTTGGTTTTGAAAGCACAAAGATCTCGTCTCGTTTGCGTGTTGGTACATCAGCCCACCAGTACCACGGGCTCACCCCGATCTGCTCGCTAACATCGTAAATGCCATAGATGGTTCCTCTAGGATCACTTCCAGCAATGACCAGGGCTTGAGAAGTGCCGTTGACTGGATTCTTCACAAGTTGACTCACAAAAGCCTCCCACTTGCCGTTAATCTTACTGACATCGATAGCCCCGTCGTCGACCAACTTGTCAATAAGTTCGGAATGGCCAATTGTGCCTGCAATGATGACCGTGTTGGTAGGATTGGGGTCAGAGTATGCCGGCCCATGAAATTTTTCCTGATCAAGAGTGCGGTACTAAAAGTGTCAGTGGACGCTTCTTTGCGATATTAAATCCTTACATGTGTGTTGTTCTTTGCATCTACAGGCTTGAAAGTGTATTCTGCTGGTGATGCATTACTCTTTCCATTGCTAAGAGTAAAGTTGGTGCCAGTGACACGACCAAAATCGGTAGCAAGATCTCCCGCGGCGCGAATCACGCCCCAGTACTCGTCTTTGGAAACCCGAATCTGTCCCGTGCCAACATCCCCACCCACGATCTGGAAAGCATCGTCTGAGGCCTTGAAGGTGAGGATGGGCTGTTGACCTAGGCCTGATGCGAATGGCACCAGGCCTAGCAGAGTAAGCAACACCGTCGAAACTATCATGGCCAGTAACTAGACGTAATTTGTTTGAAGGCCATTGAAATCCTCGGTTTGATCAGAGCCTGGTATTTTATACCCAGTTTTATATACAAGTGCCGGATAAATATGAAAGGTAATTCCTGGCTAAACGGGTTTAGGCGCCATAGCACCAATTCGTGGGACCATAACCCATTATACCCACGTTGGATATGATCATCATAACGTTGCATCAACCCCGCCAAACCAGGTTTCTTATTAGCCATAACGCCGGCTGGAATCTCGGGCTTCTTGGCCGCTGTAATTGCCCAATCAACATTCTGCAGGCCCATAAGCTCAGAAGATCACGCGGTACTTAATGGGTAAATGAGTCTTGGTGACGATCTTAAATTGAGGGCTACCAGATATATAGCTCACTGGGGAATCAATAACAAAGAACTTTCCAGGCATTACGGACATCTCACGCCCATGAGCGCGATTAATGCCGAGGCTCATGTAGTCAAGATGTGTGCAGTAATTGATTCCCGCCTGCTTTAGCTGTAGGGCCAGCTACAGTGACCGACTGATGCAAATCACTCAGCCAGATTATCGCACGATGAGGCACTTTCATTGCTATTAGCCCGTATTTGCTATCGTGGAATCAAAAACGTATGTTAGCTCGTAGTCAAGGCAATTCTGAAGGAAGGCCGCAGAGGGTTCTCAAATCACCACTTCAAGTACAAACGTAGCAGTGGTGTCGGCTAAGCTACAACAATTCACCAATGCTCGACCCTCCAAGTACTCTTGGGCATACCTGAAGCCGTTTTTAGAATCAAACTAGTAGGGAATATTCCCCCCTTCTACTTTTAACAAGGCATAGGGTTTTTAACTCCTCACTCAATTATATAGATTTTCTAGTTCTAACCACTAGACCAGCGACCCCCCTTTGGCCACTTTTCTATCACATCTATGGGATGTCCCCATTCCTCACTAGAATCACCAGTCTCCCAGCCTGTATCCTGACACACTTGAGCCCTGGCTTCGGCTTCGACTTCAGTCAGATGTCTCTCTTCCACGTCATCTTGTACGGCAGAGTCCACGACAGGACCCTGTGGCGGCGAATGTACACGCCAGGGCTTGTACTTTTCAACTTCGCTTCTAACCCCAACTGACGAGGCCAGGCTCTCCAAGTCCTTCACCTTTTCTTCAACCCATTCGTGGTCCCTGGAGGTGACCTTAAGACGTATCGAACCTAGATCAGGCCATTTCTCTTTGAAGTCTTCCCTTCCAAGCCATAAGCGGAACAAACCTAGAATTCTCCGGCTTTCCCAGAGGAATCCTTCTTGTCTACTCAAGTCGTGTGTAAAAACAAGCTCTTCCACGGTATGGGGAATGCAAGTCTCGAGGCGACCTTCGTCTTCATCATCATAATGACCTAGGAAAAAGTCTTCGTTATACTCATCAGAGTGATCAAGGTCAAAGACTTCGTGATTCTCATGAGGGTAGTCAAGGTCAAACCCTTCGCCGTCATCATGATAATAATCAAAGTCAAAGTCTTCGTCATTGTCTTCAGAATAACCAAAGATAAAGTTGTCGTCGTCATAACTACATCGACCAAGGGCAAACGGGAACGGGATCTGGAGGCGCTTAAGGTTGAATGAGGCGAGCTTTTCGAGAGTCCCTGTAACCTCTAAATCCATGGATTCGTAGAAGCCTACAGATATGCAGTTGAAAGCTGAGATGGTAAGGTCTTGTAAAGTGTTGCGCACGGGTTTCAGAGCCGGCGCAAGCTTATCGAGCTCAATGGCCGGTTTATTATTATGTTCAGTGAAAAGATCTGGATCATATTGCCATTCCCATCGAAGTGATTTGAGGTTTTTGGTTGCTTTTAACACTTCGCCTAAGGTCTCCTCGCGAAGAAAGGATAGGTTTAGCGACTCAACTGGTGATGACGGACGTGCTGATGGCCAAGGAAATTTTCCGGGTGCAGCGTTGGGGCAGCGAGCCGACAGAGACTTGAGACCCGGAAGATAGAAGAATATCAGGGTGTTTGCCAATTCCAGTTGATCTGGATCTCTGTAGTGCTCCTCGACGGAGGGCATCGAGATGTGTTCTAATTGGGTAAACTTTGGCAACCCGTGGTCCGACGAGTCCAGGAGAGCCGTATAAAACAATTTTCCAAGAAGATACGCTCGTGAAGGCACTGCTGGGGAGTCTCGGTGTAGTGTTCTAGAATTCATCTCTCTTCCCCGTGTGAAATTAGGATCCAGGTGAAGCCGCGTCAGATTATGGGTCTGGGCCAGCAACAGTGTGACAAATGCTGCAACATGTCCTTGTCGAAGATCTTCGATCCAGGAATTGGCATACAAGACGCCTGTCTTTCTGACAAAAGAGACATATTGATCAAGTTCATTTCCGTACATGGATGAAGGAATCGTGGGTAATGGGTCATCCATGAGATAATGTTCGCAGTATTCGGTACCACACAGAGTGACGCTGCGAATATAAGTCGCCAATCGTGGTCTTTCCAGGATACTTCGTAGTAACAGAACCAATGAGCAATGCATTTGAGGCCATTCATTTGTCTTGGGATAGGTCGATTTGGGCTCCCAAGTCCAATTGAAACTAGCGTAGAGCAATGGCTCAATCAGGGCGTGCAATGCCTTGCAGGTAATACTGAGCGCCCCAACTTCATTTCGGGGAAGATTTTCCACGACTAAGTGGAAGATCTCATTGGGAAGATCTAGGAAATGAGTCATGTTGGCAAGAATGGTGACATGTGGTTTCTTGGATGTGAGGAGGAATTCTGGATGACAACGTAAGCGGAAGTAAACGGGCAATTATTTCACTACATACTGACTTGAGCTTCACCACTCTTAGGTCAGATTCGATCCGATGTGGAGTCAAATTGAGACCTCGAATGACGGGCGGAAATTGCGAGAATCTTCCACCGTTATTGACCTCTCACATGGACGGGTATTACCCACCGAGGCTGTGGTTGTGTAAGACCAACAATCAGAACGTATTGTTATCGGCGAGTAGTTGCCAAGTAATGACTGTCCTCCAATCATAGTAATCATTTTGGCAGTTGAGAAGTCATCCAATCATCGGGTGAGATGGCCGAGTTGGTTATGGCGCCAGGTTAAGGTTAACCTTAACACCGATTCCTGGTGGAGCAATCCTCCTGGGTTCGAGTCCCAGTCTCATCAGTTTCTTCTTTTTGCTGCTTATTAGTATTTTTGCTCGCGAGTTTTATCGACTGCTCAGGACGATAGATACGTTACTCTCTTTCTATCACATGTTCTGCCTATTTCTGCATTGACTACTCACGCATGAGGTTTTTATAACCACTTGGCAAAATTAATATTTTAATAATGCTACAATTGATTGTACAGGCAACTCTAGAGATGGTGAAAGCCTTAACCCCGAAGAGCATACAAGCCTATCTCGTGGCCGTCATGTCGCCTTGTAGGCTTGGAAAATTATACCCATTACAGGATAACCAATGCTATATTGGCAATTGGTAAACTGCGAATGTAGCCGACTAGCACAATTTTGGTACTATTCCTCTCTTGTGGAGTTTGTATACTGAATGATGAAAGGGATTTAACCATGCCAACAATCTACCTAGGCTCGTCTTCGTCGGGTCTTTTCCATCCCACTGGGTCAAGACGCTACATGCCCATTAAGACCCCAAGAATCCAGACAAAGTGAGCCACAGCCCAGCAGCAAGACTAGCCAAGGCCTAGACCGCTGTCAACCCACATCCCGAGTGATCCCAGTTGGAAGCTAACGGCCAGAGAAACAAGGTTAACCGTATTCTTGTACGTGACCCCTTAGCCGCTCCGTGATTATCCACTTAGTACGAAGAGGGATTTTATCAGATTGATAAAATATTCAAAACCATCTGATAACTCACGGGCTATTCACATTGCAAAGATTTTTATTCGTGGAGATTTCTCGTGACCCACCAAATCCACATCAGGGACAATCTCCCACCGTCTGAGCGCGACCCTAGGCGGCTGTCAAAGCGGCCTCACGATCCGTTTCAGGACCTTGGGCCGGCTCCGATACCCATTTTGAGAGAGGTGATTGACGAATTCAGTCAAAAGGACGCGGATATCTCCGATGGAAATCTTTTTGCGTTCCCCTTTGCGTTCACCAATAAATTGCGATAAAAGCGTTGACTATGCTAACAGAAGTTTGACAGCGCTCAGGGAAGAATCACGCTGGAAATTTCGGTAGTCGGACTTGTCTCTTCCTTGCACCTTTTGTCCATCTTGCGTGTCTTTGAAGATGAAGACTTTGTCCTTGTTCGGTGTCTGTCTCAGTTTCACAGCATTGGCTAGTGGTCGTCAATACATCTGGCCATCAGAGTATGATGAGATCGAAGACATCTTTTCCTTGCAGAGAGGGTACCTCGGTCGAAACTTTTCCAGTGGTAAGCACTCTCCTTAGGAGAAAGAAAGATGAATCAGGCAATTAATATTCTTCGATCTAGGAGTCACTCCTTGCTCCCAGGGTGGTAATGTCAAGGGACGACAAAATGCGGCAGAATGGATCCGTACAGCCTTCCACGACGTGATCACTCACGAGAAAAGCGGCAAAACAGGAGGTCTAGATGCTTCTATCTTCTTTGAGACAACTCGCCCCGAGAACAATGCGAGAGCTTTCAACAACACCTTCAACTTCTTTAACTACCTCACATCCACCAAAACCTCTGCTGCAGACCTCTTGGCCATGAGCGTTGTTGTCTCGCACAGCGCTTGCGGTGGAAAAACCAAAATTCCTTTCCGATACGGCCGTCTTGATGCCGCCGAGGCCGGCCCCTTTGGTGTTCCCGAGGCTCATACCTCTCTCGATACTACGCTTAACCGCTTCAAGGCTGCTGGGTTCAACAAAGAGGAGATGATTACCCTCGTTGCCTGTGGTCATACTCTCGGAGGCGTTCACAGCAACGATTTTCCTCAGATTGTGCCCGGCTCGCAAAATATGTACAATGACACCGTTGCGCCATTTGACAGTAGTCCGCATGAGTTTGATAATAAGATCGCTACAGATTATGTCCAAGGTAGCACCAGCAATCCTCTTGTGATTGGCACCAACAATACCCTCAACTCAGATAAGCGTATCTTTAGCTCTGATCGCAACAAGACTATCCAGGCTTTCGCCAAGAAGGCATCTTTGTTTGAGTCTCGATGCGCGAAGCTGTTCGAGCAAATGATTGACACGGTTCCAAAGGTGTCTCGGCTATCGAGTCCTGTTGAGAGCGTTGATATCAAGCCGTACATCGTGGAGCTGTCCCTCAACAAAGATTTCGATATAATTTTCTCAGGCCGCGTTCGTGTGCGAACTACTGAAGGTGCTCGTGCGGGCCGTGATCCTAGCGATCTTACCGTTCATCTCACGTACTCTGACCGACGCGGGAAGGGGAACAAAGAGATTGTGACCACCTATGCTGGCGCCTCTGGTGGCCTTTACGGCGAGACATTTGCATGGTACGAGTTCTCGACCACCATCGAGCAAACAAAGGGCATCAGCAAGTTCAAGATCCACCTTACTGTTCCTTCTAAGGGAAAAAAGACGACTTTCAATAATCAAGGGAAGAGCTATCCTGTTGACGACACGCTTCTGTATCAATCCACAGAATCTTGTGTTGCAAGGACCAGTGTTGGGGGTTACAGAGCTATGACAGCGACAGTCGCAGTGATCAAAGAGAAGTCGTCTCTACCTCTCACCATGGATCTTGCACGTATTGAGAAAAGGTCTGGAACCTTGATGCAAAGCAGGACGATCGAGAGTGTCAAATTCGAGGCCACTGAAGAGGAGAGAGGGGGATACATCATCTTCAAAGCACCTGTTCAACTTACAACTATTGGATGGAATACTAACTTCGATATCAAGCAAAGTGGGAAGAAAGCTTCGAGTATCAACTTTCTCAAGACACAGGTGTGCAGTCGGACATGATGCTTGATAACACCAACGTGGAAGTACTTGTGTCATTCAATTTAGTAATAAATAATTTAGCCCATTGACAGGGAAATAATTTCCGTGCTCGGTCTCCATTTCATCCTTACAGAACGGTGCAATGAGGCTCCCCGTTCTTCGCAACGCATTTAGCTGTCTGAAGCGAGTTGATCTTGATCCATACCCCCGCACCAACAGTCTGCTGCTGCCCACGGGGCCCAAACCTGACGTAGTACTTGCGATTGGCGTAGCAGAAGGCGTCGACATCAACACGGGGTGAGTGGAAGTAACCTCCACGAGAAGATCGAGCCGCTAGGTCGAATTGTTTGCATTTGACCGGCTTGGTAACGGTCTTGAGTTGACATAAGTTAGGTGTCAACCCCAGGTCCGCCCATTTGGCGGCCCAAGGTGTGTCGTTCTCAAAGCGGCCGCAAGGGGGACCCTTGCATTGAGAAGCTTCAACAGTGGGGGAGCCGCCGAGAAGCAGAGTTGCGACAGACAAAATGGCGTAAAGCTTCATGTTGATTGATAGAGGTGGGGTAAACTGAGATAAAGTTGATTTTGAGTGGATGTAGTAAAACCGATAGGCCTGAGGTTTGTAAAACTATTTCTATTGCCAAGTGTCCGACCAAAGTCATTCTTATATACCCTCCAGAGAGGTTGTCTACGCCGTCGCCTACTCTAATTATAACATTCACATAACTCAAGATAGATCGAGCTAGCGAATCACAGCTTAGCCTACAAGCGCTGTTCTAAAGTTTCCCCGTGCTTACAGTAGCGGACACCAATGGTCAAGCATGTCGTGGTGCGGCTGAGAAACAAAACAACTAACTTGCAGATCTAGACTCCTGTGGCGCTTTTTCTAATTATGCTTCATTCTGTTAGGGCTGCTATACCGACAGACTTATGTGCTTTCTTCGGACTAATTAACCATTAAAGGAAGGTGACAAGACATTATAGTTGAAGAGTTCTTTTACTCACTACAAGTATTCATTTGAGTGCAGCTTGAGGATTGAAGTTGGATTTTCGCACCAATGATTTGTCGCGAAAATAAAACTAGTAGTGGTAGTCTATGCTGCTGTCGATTACTAGGTTAATCAATCCTTGAGGTGAAGAAAAAGTCCAGATTTCATCTTGTAATAGTTATAAGATGAATCATATCTGCATAGCTAAAGTCATCAAAGATTATGCTATCTCATAGCTTAGATCATCAGCTCCTAGATAATATATTTATTAACTTTTGATATAATCTCTAATTATATCATTATGAGAGAAGACTAAACATCTATTACAAGCCTTTTCTTCCCCTTATAGCCAATGCAGATGATCTTACTATAAATAAGTGAACATCTGGGAAGCGGTCTGAGAACGTTTAGGCTAAGGCTATGCCTGTCTACACCTCTTGGGTCACTTGATGCATTGCAGATAATTGCTTACTTACCTGAAAATTTGACACCGCACCTTACACATAGACTTACTCTTTCCTGAGTGCTCGGCATGTGTTGATAGGCGATTCCGCTTTCTCTGCCCCGGATGTTGTCTGAGCCTAGGATGACTCAAGTTACCCCATTGAAGGCTCAAAGATTAGCTCAAGTTGTAACACAATTAAGAGACACTCATGCTAGCAACACCATCTTCTACTATTATCTCAATCCGGCAGGTTGAGAAACATCCCATGCGGCAAATCCGCACGTCCAGATCTGATTTGGCATGGTTTGCCCTTTTTTCCACATGTCTCTAAGGTTAATTCCCGTAGTACGGGCGTAGTAGAGCCAGGTAAATAGCACACTCAGGTCAACTTTGACCAAGCTGTTAGTATTGTCGGAAGTTTATTACCTGAACAAAGGAAAAGAGTGGAGTGAAGGAGGTAAATTGTCTGATTTGTTAGTTCAGGCTGCATTTTCTGTGGTGATGTGAAACAAGGCCATCGTGGCCATTAGGATCTCTGGACCCTGCGGTGGCATTCAAGCAAAAGTATCGTAGAAGGTTGCGAGTCATGGCTGGAAAATGACATTTTTGGTGTATGCGTTATCATCGATGTTCCAACTCATGCAAGCAGTTTTCCCGATGCTATGAAACGTTCAATTTGCCGGCATCTAACTTTAACTTTGATCGAGGTAAGTGGGGGTTTGCTGAGGTTGGTTTTAGGAATCTCTCCGACTCGGCTTCGATTCTAGCGCTGATAAAGCAGATTTCAGGTGGCAAAACAATAAACAAAAGGCCTTGAAGTTGGAGATTAGCGACCAGTCGACATCCTACAATTCTAGGCCCCAGTAACACCAGTAGTTAGTTACAGGGGAGTTTTAGTGGCCATGCCCTCCACTTCATTGTTATTAGCGTTATTAGCTTAATCACACTTTGCAATCAGGTAATTGACACTTGCTTGCATTGCTGAGGTAAACAGAAATTGTTAGGAATATCCTCACCTGTCCAAGGTGGATTGACTGTTGTCCGCTACCCAAGTCTTCAAACTTACGACCACTGACTTCCACTGGCTATCTAGGCCGTAAGAACAGGCTGTGGAGAATGACCTCATAGGTGAAGAGCGTAACTGGGTGTGTGGGTACCTGTGTGGGCAGGTGGGTTCATGTACCCAAGCCTAGCCAGGCGCAAGAGTGACTTCCAGCAGCAGACCAACGCTCACTAGTCAGGTGCACGTAATCATGGAAACGGTACACGAAAACGGAAGAAGCGTTTTCTCTACAGTTTGTCTGCCCGTTCCGATAGAGTGGGCGTGTCCCGCTCGACACTAGGGGGTTGGCTTATTTCCCCAGCCACCTCGGCTGAGGCGTGCTAAGCACGCGTTACGCGACTCGACACGACACGCAGGAAATGAGACTTCCAATCGGAGTCGGACTTTCTGACTCCAAATGGGCACCTGGCTCAGCTCAGGTACCTGCATGTACATGGTATCCTTGAACCTGCCCGTGCCATGGAGCGGAGGTTAATTGATCCGCATCCCGAGTTATGATAAGGATAAGGTTGCTGCAAGTGGGGAATCAATTATCTCCAGAATTACCCTACAACACGGTTTTTGAGAAACTGTGTGTATTGTATTACGTGTTTGAAACTCAACATAGGGTTGTAAAAAAGAATGATAGAAGAGTGCTACACGGCGAACTATCTGTAAGCTTCAAAAGATTCTATTGCCATCTCAGAATTAATTGTACGTTCAATGATCACTCCCCTGAAGTTTATAAACAACAGATTATCGTCAACCAATGTGTTAGCAAATCGTTCACTGCCATCTTCACAAGCGTGTCCCAGCCATCAGAGAAATTATTCCACCGGCATAAAGGGCTTTGTCAAACTTTGTATTAATTAAATTTAAGATAGACCGATTTATCACAGATTACTAAGGTGATGGTACGTGGGAGCTTCGCACAGCACCATCACATAGAGAAATTGGTTAATCTCGAAGTATGATTACAATCATTAAATGGAACTATACTGGTGGTATCATAATAAGGCACTACATGAATATACTAAATAGAATAGGCAGAGAAGCGCCACTCCAGATGTACTTCGACCTTGAAGCACTGTTTTCAACGCTAGTGGGCTCTGTTCCATCAGACGTAGTTGGTGTAGCCGCGGAAAGCCCAGAGGTGGCTGAAGAAGCAACTGGCGTCGTCAGTGCATCCACACCCGTACTATCAGAGAGCGTAGTAGAGGCAGAAACCACTGGTTTCGAAGCCCTAGATGTAGAGGTGACTTCCGAAGTGGTAGGAAGCGCGTCAGACAGCGTATCCGAGGATACGGGCAAATCGACACCACAAACAGCTTTCGCATCAAATGTAAAGGGAATGTTCCAAGCAATACAACCGTCGGTTTGTCTTTCAATCGAGTCTGAGTCGTTAGAAGATAGTAACTCATACGAAGTCTGGAGCAAGACTCACCAGGTAAGACGTGATCATCGCATTTCTCAGCCAAACAACAGAAATAACTTTCTCGACGTTCCTTCAACGTGCACATACAAGCCTTGTTGTCTTCGTTGCATCGGTTCGTAAAGAATTTGAAAAAGCAGCCGTTCTAACACAGTTTCTCGTTAAAAAAAAGCATCACAAGCGTGCTATGATCTCGGACTCACATCGCAATTTGCGTCCTTATGTTGTTCCTCTTGGTCATATTGTTGAGGTGAGGCAGCTACAAGGCTGCCGAAAATGCCAAGAAGCACCAAAGTGTTAGACAAACGAGTCATGATGTGGGGTGCTAAACTATAGCGGAATATACAATACAGTGAACAACCGTGCAAGAGAGAAGAATGCAGATTTAAATAATGATTGTTCCTGGCTAAGATCGTGACCCCTGGCCTCTAATTAACCGAGTCTGGGGAGGAAGCAGGGAGGTGATTGGTTTAGTTGAGGGACAACGAGGGTCTGGAAATTAGACCTGACAGGGTGCAACTAAACCCAACGAATTAGAGCCAAGGATAGGAGGTTGGCAACGTTGGTGTCTAATCTCCTGCCTACAACAGATTAACCGGTCACCGTTGACTCATCGGTCTAAATGAATAGAAACGGTTAGTGTGGATCTCCCGTATGGTTGGTTGCGTGATAGCTACTACGTAGTAGATCAGAAGCCCATTGCGCAGGGATAATTGAGCCTAGCCTAGCACATGAGTGAATTAATTCATCTTATCGTACCACTTCCGAGTAATAACATAGAAACACTATAACAGATATGATCAAAACTAGCCCAATTTGGAAAGGAAGTTTTACAATGAACGGAACAGCAAACCCTTCACAGGGCCGAATTTACTTCTAGGGAGGTTCACTATCTCTTGGGAATTTGAGCTAACATGTGCACGAGTAATCCCTTTGGAAAAAGATTGATCCATTTCTGGAACCCTTTCGAGTTCCCAATGGTCTTTATATCAAATGAGCCTGCAGGTGGAAAAGTAATATAGGGGTGTGTGTCTGCATGCTATGTTGAAGTAGGGTAGTTGACATTGACTAGGTGAAATTGATGATATGTAGTTGGGTAGGATAGTGCATAGCTCTGAATCTAATTTTAGCGAAAACCAATTCGGAGCCTGATTATAAACCAGCTGGATTTAACCCAGCCGGAGACTTTTGAGGATGTGGCTGATGGCAATGGTCGCAAAGGTAACCCAACCTGGATACACGTGACTACATCCAACAGTTTCGGCCCCCAATACTAGCTTGCAACATCAGCGCTATATTCTATATTTAGATACCTCGCATTGTCTATGTCTAAATGTGCGCGACTGGTTTTTCGATTTTAACCACGCACCTCACCTGAAACCCTGCGTCGTTTCATCAACTCCTCAACAAGGCACCGAGTCCTCACTACTCGATAAAGACCAGACATGTATCAGTCATTCCATTCCTATCAGCTGACGAGGCCTTATCCCTACCGATGGTTTTCTCCCATCGCGCTCATGGGCGGCATCATCGCCACTGTTGCCTTTTCTCTCCTCAACGTGGCATCCCAGGGTTATACGCAGTACAGCACTTCGACAACAAACCCCAATAAGACACTGAGTCATCGCGACTGGCTCACCGGATGGCCTTCTTTCCTAGTCGGAACCGAACTAACTTGCCAAACCTCCTCGTTTGCCCTCCAGAGCCAGGTCTACACCAACAACACTGCCCTCCCGTTCAAGGTGCAAAGAGTCTGGAGGCCCGATGAAGATGGTGAACAAATCGACATGGGAATTCTGGAATACTACAATCAGCCTCTAAAGAAGTGCAACGTCACACGCATATTTACAGAGCTCGACATCAGAACCAGCCGCTCGTCTTCGCAGATAGCAATGATGCCTGCGGGCGGATCAGTTACCGGAGAGGCAGTATGCTACTTTGAAACAAGCGAGGGCCGAACGTATCTCGAACTTCAGGTCATCTATGATCCTGTCGCATCTAACCAGAATACCATGCGTTCCTTCGTATACAGTAACCAAACTCGTCAAGCAAACCTTTATTGGGCTAGTTCTATGATGCGTTACTACTGGGCAGATCTTATGTGGAAATTCGCCGAAGCCAATAAAAAGTGGGAGAACCGCTGGATCAATGGCAACATCCAGTTTCAGCCCAGAGGTTTCAAACCAGGCCAAAATAAATTCACAGAGGCTGAGATTATGGATAAGGATGGCGACTTCTTCCAAGTTGGGTGCTTCTTGAACCGTAATGTAGATCCTGATGTTGTCGCCCACTTTGACTATTGTCAACAGAACAACATCACAGACCTCGATTCGAAAGATACCCAAAAGGAGTTACGCATGCCTGACTTCTGGAAGTCTGCCAACATCTTATCCAAAGCCATGTATTTTGCAATACTGGCTGATCTGGGACGAGATGACGAGTACATGCCCAATATTCTGAGCCGATCAAAACTACTGGAAGAATTCACTCAAGACTTGACAAATACTGCAAAAGACCTGGACTCAGGTTTCTCATGGGGCATTAATAGAGCTGTCGCCAACTACACATTTGAGTCATCTGACTTCCCAGACGTCGACCTCAGTGTGGCGCCGTCAGTTTTATCTTCTAACTATCTCTGCAAGGTCAGGAAGCTCAAGAGCCCATTGAGTCTGATAATTTCAGTTCTGGTTGCCGATATTGTTCTTCTCAGTTCGACTTGGAAGGCTTATGTGTGGACAGTGGATACGTTTTGGGTTGGCAAAGCTGCAACTCTACCGCCTTGTGCTTGTTATGGCCCGAATGCAGAAAGCATGGAAGTGGAAGCAGAAGAATCTGTGCCGTTGAACCCTATGGGTCGGAAGGTGTCACTTGCATCACCGGGTACTTGAGTGAGAGTTGCTCAAGTGTTGATTGACATTGATGAATGAGACAAATGAAGTTACCAAAGTTGATCGATCAAGTGCTCTCACACTCGTGCTATATACCCTGACCAGATGTAATGCTCATCCCTCCCTCCCCTTGGCTCATAACCCCGAAACCTCGACTTTGCTTCCAGCGACCTACTGGGTGCTCCCAAAAGCTCCAGGCAAGCCCACGTACCCCGGCAACTACTGGCCCACTGAAAAGTTCACGAGAAATGTCATTTTATAGCACCGATGATATGGAACGAGTTACTTGGTCGATTTGCGCTTTAATATCACTCATCGTTGCTGACAAAAAGAACAGTGCGGTTTGTGTGGATCGAACACACGACCTTCAGATATCGAATGATAGTGATTGAAGTTGGACTTCAGTCTGACGCTCTCCCAACTGAGCTAAACCCGCTTGGAAGTTTGGGCGTTTCAAAATGGCCTTGTGAGGGCTGTCGGTGTAAAAGTGTGGGTTCTGTAGATTCCTCAGTTCGTGAGGACGATTTGTAATCATCATAGTGGTCAGTTCTCGTCAGGTATGCAATTACCGGTATAAGAATGACACGATGCAGAATAAGGGATTCCCATGAAGCCTATGCTAATATCAATGACTAAGAGATTGCACAGAGCTAGATGCAAAACTAGATAACCAGGCTTTCCAGGGCAGATAGCCGTTACAGAGATTTCGCATCGCGTTTCACATGCAGTCATACTTGCGGGATCACGATAAGGCTGCCGAGTGTTTTAGGGTTAGACTCAAGACTTACCAACAAGTTTTAACCAACGGAATGTTAGAGGTAGAACATGATCCAGAGTTTGCAGCTTATCACTTCTGTACTATTTTGTTATTTAACTATACCCTGCGCTCCTAAAGTAAACGCCAAGATAGCCCCAACAATAACAAAGAACAGGGCTGTCACTTTTGAGCTGCGCTCGCGGCGGCGCGACATTCGGTGTTCTGGGTTTCACACTGGGCGATACCACCAGAAAGCTCACCAGAGTTGGCAGCGTTTGCGCAGGCGTTGTGCTGAATATCACAGGACCGGCCAAGAGCTGCTCCGGCCCCTGTAAACGTGTTTCCATTGACAGAGAAGGGTCTGTCACCAGTTGAGGAAACGACAGGTGGAGCTGGTCCACCGAGAGTACCAGTGAAGGACTGGACATTGACTCCCTCCCCACTACTGTTTCCATCTCCATTGCCGTTTCCTCCTCCATTGTTGCTTCCCTCTCCATCTCCGGCGGCATCAGTAGCCTGCGTACTGGCACCAGAGGTGGCATTGGGTACGACTGTTGTGGTGATGACAGAACCACCAAGACTAAGATCCCCAGTTGCGCTAGCGGCAGCAGTGGTTGTTTGAGCAGCGCATCCCTTTCCTGCACTTGCGGTATCTCCAGCGGCACTATCACCGTTCTGAGCCACGGGAGTAGATGTAACAGCAACGACAGAGGTAGCAGCTCCCCCTGCGCCACCAGCAGCTGCTCCATTAACAACCGTAGCAAGATCAACAGTTCCCGTAACCGCGGCTAAAGAAAATGAGGCCAAATCCACTAGATCAGTTGCAAAGATACCACCAGTACCAGTGAATGTTTGAGCGACATCAGCGACAGCAGATGAGATTTCATCCTCTCCGGCATCTAGCACGAGTAGGTTCTGGGAGTATATACAGCCGAGATCAGCTTCTTCATCATCGCAAGAGTTTCCTTTCCCAGTTGAATCATCGGGCTATGCAGTGTCAGCGAAGATGAATACAAGTTTAGTGAGTGTACATACGCTTCCGGGCGCAAACGTCCCACTCAAAAGGGCCAAGTTTGGATCTGCACCAATGCCAGCCAATTGCTTAGCTAGCTCAAGAGTAACAGCCTTGTTAAGAGCACCGGCATTATCGGAAGCGGCATCCTGGTGTTGTGTGAGGGCTGCAATCTCTGGATTGACTGCCTTGTCGGTACAGAGCTTGCTGGCAACACCCACACCGGCAGTGTTGCGTTCGATGGCCTGGAAAAGCAAAGAACCAGCCATACCCCGAAGATCACCAGCCGCTTTCGCGTTGGTGAAGGCTTGATCAGCAGTTTCCTGCTTCAGGCAAGCCAGGTTGGTTACGCTACCTGCGCCGCCGGCAGCAGCAGCATCGCCTAGGAGACCAAAAACAGGATCCTGGATCTTCTTGGGGTTATCAAGATTCAAGAATTCTCGAGTGATAGTGAGGACAAAATCGTGCGAATGTTCCTGCGGGACTTGTCGTTTTCGAAGAGACAGTGTTCTATCGCGGGCGATAAGTTTGTGGTTGGCGGGACTATAAAATACGGGAGAAGCCGCGGCCAATCCAAGGTAGATGGTTATAAGTGCTGAAGCCAACTTCATGGTTGCGTATGAAATGATAGTGATTGTAAATTGATAAGGTCGTGAAATGAAAGAATTGACCGTCCTGCAGTCTTGGAAAAGAGCGTGATGCAGAACAGACAGACAAATTGAAATGCAGGAAAGCTCACAGAGCCTCGAAACAGTGAATGGAAGGTAGATAAAACGACTTTGAGATGCTTGAGAACTGGAAAGAATGGGTATTGGACATGAGGAAATCAACTTGTGCTTTATAGTCTTGGAATATTTGAAGCTATCGGACACCATTCCCCAAACTTGACTCTTCACACGCACTCGAAACAGTGTCTTGGACAATATTCACACCAACCTTCTCTGGGCGCTTTCAGAAACAGGAAGCATCTCGTTCCGAGCCCCGTGGCTAGATCTGAGAACTGAACCACACACAAAAGTGGCAGAACCTGCGACAACCCGCTGCACTGCGAGTAGAACAGACTGGTTTTGGGGTTCAAGAATAATTGGGAACACAGGTATAGCTGTTCTATGCCATAATTACATGCCTCATTCTAATAAAGTTCAGAAGGGTATTACTTGATAGCCTAAGCTTTAAATATTGTTAGGATATATTTTAAAAAATTTGCCTTTATATTGACGCCTGAAGTATTAATAGTGGTTGAATTATTCAACCGAAGGAGTCGGGATTTTCTCGAGTGCCCTGGCTGGTCTGGCTCATTTTTTGTCAACTCAGTGCCGATTTCCGAGCAGAACCCAAGTGAAACGCAAGGTTCGTCGAATATTAATATCTGACGCGTGATGTCAAACGCGACAGTTTGAGAATCCTAGCTAGGAGGCGAGGCTGTCAAATCTATACCCATGTCAGGCGGGGCGGTTAGCCCTACAGGCTATAGGCAGGTTCACACGGGACCCACTCGTGGACCATCTGACTTTTTGAGGGGCTTAATGGAATATTTCATCAGACTTTGCCTACTATTTAGAACTAAAACAAGTCATGTTCTAGCTATGCAAAATCGTATGGCTCAATTGACTTTTTCTCAGTGGCTAAATCCGGCTAGCTAGCCATGATTACTTAAACCTAAATCCAAGAGAGGGAAATAGTTGAAATGCTGACAGTGAAAATTATGTATCATTTCACATCGAAGGACCATAAATAGCAACTTTTGATAGGCGACGCATAAAAACATATGCAATTATTAGAGGATAGAAGCCGCCTGAATCTTCTCCCATTCTCTGCCAGTAAGACTGAAGTGAGACTATCAAAAATGTTCCGGCTCACCACGACCAGCATCGCAGTCTTGGATTCTCATTACGCAATAGCTGGTCTTGGTGGAGTTACAGGATGGAATCGAAGTTTCCCATGCATGCGTCTGAGTTTCGGTTCTATGATCGGAGCGGGGATTGTTATGATCTCTGGGTTACACCTCCCAGCGCGTGAACAGAACACTATCTTTGATACGATTCACCTAATCCGGGGATCCAAGCTGTCGGGTATGCTGGATTCAGTTCGGAGTGCGATAACCGTCGCCTCCAGTAGACGAAAGCAGCCACTGTTGGTCCTTCTATGATGTCTAGAAACTCAGGTCCGCTGTGTTGCTCTTAGCTTCTTGCTCCTCATCGCAAGATATTGGGAGAACTCAGTTTACCAGCACTTAATATCATATTAGTTTAAGCTACTCAATGCCATAAGGAATACCGAAAATGTTGAGAATTTTTCTATCTATCGAGTATTTTGAAATTACAGTCGGTAGTCACCTCGTTATCTTTCGATCAAGCTAATTTGGTTGGCTTTAGCTTACATCACGTGACCGTTTATCAGACAAGACTCAGCCAACCCCGCTCCGTTATTTTTGAACATCTTGAGTAAGTAAGTACGACATATAGCAGACAGAGTCCAGGCACTAAAGTGACAACTATGGCCTCGGAAGACCCTCCTTCCCCCGAGCCGAAGACTCTCCTGGTCTATAGCTTGAAGTCACCGGAAGAGGCTCGTATCTTCGGCCTACGAGGGAGCGATGTCGAAGACATCAGGCCGGAACCTGAGGAGGGCCCTCCTGCGTCGCCTGACGAATGGGGTTTCACGAGCTCAACATCAGATGGAATTTGCAAATATTGTCAACTCATGCTACATCCGGATGCACCCAAATTTATCGAGCACCAGCCTAATGTCCAGCGTTTGATCCAATCAGGCGAGACCTGTTCAGCCTGCAAATGGCTTGAAGTGAGCATAACAAAGGGCTCGTATGAGCTGATATTTCAATATCAACAGGGCAATCCAGACCTATGTGATGAAAATAGTACGGCGAGACCTGTAACTGTCGAATTGACCAAGTACGAACGATACACCAAGGCGGTTGGCACTGTTGGGAGTAGAAAGGTTTATACGAATAGTGGCCTGCCTCTGACTATAACGACACCCTCTCGACTTGGTAAGGCCCTCCTAACTTCCGCGGGATATAGCTGATACTTGTGATAGGAGAGCTTGCCAATCGAAGATTCTGGATACCGAATGACCAGCTGGATCGAACAAAGCCCTACGAGCGGCAGGAGACGTTGAAGACTTGGCTGAAGCAATGCGAAAGTCACGAGACCTGCTCTGCATCTCTTCCTACGACCCGCGACGCCAAGCTTCCCATCCGGGTATTGGACTTAACCGGTAGCTCAGATATACCATCAAAGCCCAGTGATATCAACATCAAACTGCGAGAAAACCATGAGGGAGAACTGGGCACCTACACCGCTCTAAGCTACTGTTGGGGCGCTGATCCAAAGCTTCATTTTAAAACAACTCAGGAAACTCTGGAGACACACAAACAGGGAATCGACTTTTTCTCGCTGCCTTTGACTCACAGGGAAGCCATTCTCGCAACACTTTACCTGGGGATCCGTTATTTATGGATAGATGCTTTGTGTATTATCCAGGACTCTCATCAAGACTGGGAAGCCGCGTCAGCTAGGATGGGTTCCGTCTATTCAAATGCACACTTAACGCTGGCTGCCACTTCTTCCGACACGCCACAGAAAGGACTTCTCCTTCCATTTCAGGGCGCCCTATGTGTCAAGATACACGGAGAGACCACTAGCATCCGGATAGAGACGCATCGAACAATCGACAAAGCATCCGAACCTCTCAACACCAGAGGGTGGGCACTTCAAGAGGCCGTGTTATCTTCGAGACTTGTATGTTTTGGAGAAGAGCAATGGCTCTGGAAATGTCCCAGTCGTTACGCCACAGAGGACGGTTTGATTGACGGCCCGCAATTCGTCGACAATGGACACGTTCAGTGGGCTAGCCTAATCAATCAAGGCCCAGGTAAAGACGGCAAGAATTATTTGAGACACTGGTATCAGATGGTAACGAACTATTCCAATCGTAATTTGACGTATCAAAGCGACAAATGGAATGCTATCGCCGGTTTAACCAACATGTTTATAAAACAAACCAAGTATCAATACTTGGCGGGATTATGGGCAGAAGACTTGTCAAGTGGCTTGATGTGGGAAGCAAATCCTAGCGGTGTCATCCGCGAACCCGGAAGCATTCCATCGTGGTCCTGGTTATCGGTGATAGGAGGGATAAAGGGCTACAAATACCAAGGCTCGACAGTCTCGATGATTGAGCTTCTAAAAATTGATCAGCAGTGGGAAGGAATTCCACTCGCATCACCACTCAAGGTCGCTCGCCTAACAGTCAGAGGACTGGTGCTTCATGCAACATTAGGGAAGCGCTCTGTAACGCAAGCGTCCCGACATCACATCATTGCAACCCCAGGGAGCGATGAGATATTTGGAGAGGCCTTTCTGGACAGCATACTTCCTGATGATCATGAAATGTCTACTGTCTTATGTCTTTTTGTACACAAGGAGCCAGAACAAACGGAGTACTTTGTGTTACTCCTTGTTCCAGCTTCTGATAGCGATGGGGATGATACCTATAGGAGAGTAGGGATCGGTGTTATCTGGAAGGAGTCTAGGTTTTACGATAAGGAACAAGAAGGCGATGAGGTTTTAGTGCGAGCCTCTCCTGTAACTGTAGTACTAGTGTAGAATCGATCCCAGGATATTCGCATGCTACAGCTTTACATAATTCTAACTAAAACCTTATGCAATACCACCACTTGTCCAATTACAGTAATATCTTGATAAAGCATAAGGAATGCGTTCAAGTATTCCTCTAGGCTTCTTCTGGCCAAAACCACACTCGCTTGAAATGCTGTTGTTTCTTATCGATAGCACGTAGATAGATATCACCTGCGGCGAAGAAATCCTTCTCTGAGTCTCACAGTTAGGGTAGTCGACAATTGTCCCTAGAGAGCATCTGATGTCAGAGAAATCATTGACAATGAACAGGAGTTCTCGTCTGAAGTTCTGGGTTGGCAATAGTTGAGAGCGCAGGTAGTCTGCCTCACTTACAGGTTAAGCGGGGCAATGAAGTGAGCGCTCACGGTACAACAAGAAGAGATTATAGGCTGCCCCATTTAAAATGCCTAGCACATACGACCATACCTACTAGAAAATACGGGATCCCGTCCGCTCTCCCATAGTCAAGCTAGTAAGGGGCGGATTAGTAGTTGGGTCGGTGACGACCAGCGAATCCCCGCTGTTGTATGTTTTTTGCTGTTATCTCACGATATCTTACGATCAAGGGTCAGATTTTGGCCAATCTATTCCCTTCAGTGGGACTTCGGTAAGTCGCCCTGAGTGATCACATACCACAATGGTGTAGTCTCTACGCTGGATCTCAACACTACTCCCGGTACACCTCGCCGCAGATAACGATTCTTTCTCGTGACGCGCTGTCTCCTGCTTGGAGGTGCACTTCTAAGCTCGCAAAGAACTCAGTGGAAAACGATTCTCTTTGTATTTATCGCTACATCTCGATGACTACCATTTCCCATCATTTGGATGGAAGCTTCTTGATATCCTAAACGACCACGTGAAGTCTATTCAAGCCTCCGCCGTCTTACGTGTTTCACGGTGCTGTCACGATGTATGTGTCGCCGAACATTCCCAGCGCCCCTAGCACCGATACCTTCGAGTAGGTTTAGAGTTGTTATTAACACTGATTGAAAACCCGACTTAATGGACTAATATTTCTGCATAAGAGCAGTCACAATCCGGCCAATCTAATCTCTTTCTCTGATCTCATTGTTATAAAGTATGATGTCCCTGTTGTTCTTTCTCCTGATCCGCCTCTGGATATGCCATACCTCTAGTTTATTATTTCTTTATTATCTGCCTGGTAAAACAGTTGAAAACGGCATTAGGGCAGTGACATGCGAACCGAGCTTCTAAGCCAGACAAGCGAGGATTCATAGTAGCAAAAAGGAGCAACCACATGATGTCCAGGATGTGGAAAAAGCAAAAGGAAGGGTCTGGCCGGGGATTGAACCCGGGACCTCTCGCAAGCTATGCTACAGGGTTTTCCCTAAGCGAGAATCATACCACTAGACCACCAGACCGATGATGAAGTTCAGGAGACCGAGATTTGGGATTATGTCCTAACGTTGGTAGTTGCAGCAGCAGAACAAACTCGATCAGCAACTCAAAGGAGCTGTGGCTACTGCTGGTTGTTAAAGGAAATATGAATTCATGAAGCACGCGAGCCAAGATATGGATGATGCTTTTCCCCAAAAGATTCGAGGTCAAAGTCAGATATGTAGTCAGGTTTCTGGACGGACCGTTTTCGAAGCCTTGTCTCACTCTCGGATAGCGAGCAGGAAACCATCGTAGCTCTTCTCACCAATCGTTTGGATAACCGTTGCGTCGACCCCATCGTACATTCCCACCGCTTCTATGAGTTGTTGAGTGCCCAAGAGATGCTCAAGAGAGCTTGGTTGCCGAGAACGGTTCGAATTCGGAGCGGCCATCTTGCCTCAGGTGTGCTTGTTGTTGTTAAAGTAAAAATACTAGTAGTATACTTATGTAAATAATACAATCACTTATTATTTGTATTAAACTAAGTTAAGTTAATACTAAGAAAGCTATTAAATATTAAAATTAATATAACTTATACCATTTCTTTTAGTTAAGGCTATAATACTAATTAAGTCCGGCTTAAATAATCCCCTCTACCTTAATTATAAAGCTAGCTATGCGGGATTTTTGAATTCTAATTGCATAGCCGGCTGTGTGCGTAAGCCCAGCTATTATCCATAGCTTACTAACTAACAAGGCTGTACAAGACTCCTTTTCAACTCCTTTTTAGCCGTTGAAGTGTCCTTCCCCGCATCTCAACCTTTCGACATGGACCCTCTCTCTATCGCAACTGGTTGCGCTGGTCTCGTCCAAGCCATCGGCTCCTTGTCTCTTTCTATAAACACATTTGTGCGCACATGCAGAGAGGCCCGCGGCGACTTGGATAGAGTCTCGCGCGAGCTACATTCCCTGCAGACGGTCCTTGAGCTCATTGAGGAGGATGCGAAGGACGACACGAAGGCCTTTCCACCTACAATCCAGCATCATGTTTCAGGCATTGTGACAAATTGCAGCTCAGTCGTCGTAGAAGTGCAGACATGCATCACAAAATACGGAGATGGAAGGCTCAAGAGCAAGGCGGCGTGGGCAATCAACGGCCAGGGCGACATGGAAAAGCTACGGTCCAGTCTGGAGGCGCACAAATCAGCCCTGGAATTAGCCCTGGATATGCTATCTTTGTCATTAACAAAAGACATCAAAACCGACACAACAGAATTGCGCAACGATACAGCTGCCATCAAAGATGACACGGCGCAAATCCTTCAGGAAATAGCACAACTTCAAGCCCGACTTCCAGACACGGCTGCAGCGCCGAACGATTACATCCTTCAGAAGTTCCTAGAAGACATGGCAACTTACACTGAGACGAAACTTGATGTCGATGCTGGAGGCAGCGATCGCAGCAGCTTCAGGGCTTTATCCTTTATAGATGAGCGTGCAGAGAGTCCAGTTGGCTCGCCTCAGGAAGATCTGCCGATGTTGCGCGGGCAGCATCCTGAAAGCCCCCAGCCTGCTCAAGGGCTACGTTGGGAGGACCATGAAGAGTTTGAAATTACCCATGCGGGTACTAGGGCGTTTCAGGATCGATCGCATGGAGATTGGCAACGGCCGTCAAATGAAGACCCTCCCCAGCGTCCACTCGGTCCAGAGCCTGGTATTCCTCACTCTACAGCTCTCGAAAATACAACACCCCAGGCTCACATTTCCAATGCCGACCAGCCAATACAACCGAATCAGTACGATCTTCCGGTCGCGACCCCCTCTTCTGATGCCAGGTCGCCATCGCCGAACACATCTGAAGCTAATTTTCCAAATCAAAACCATGATCGACAAAAGCCAACTACGCCCTCCTCGTCCACATCACACAAAGTACCGGGCACCCCAGACTCACCAATGCCTGAGGGTCACGGACCTAACCGACATAAAAAAGGGCAAAGGATGGTCACATTCAAGGGTAACTTTGTCGTTGACGCCCTAATGCCGGAACACATGCTCAAGAAAGTCCCTCATGGTGAACGAGACGAATTCACACATTTCAGATTCACCTTTGTCACCACCCCTCCTGACCAGTTCATGTCCCAAGGCTTCGTGCTTAGACCGTCCATGTTTGCAAAACAGCGAGACATCAAGTTCATCTTGGCTATGGAACTAGGCGATCTTGAAGATGCCTCCTCTTTTGCCTCGCGATGGAACATGATTTCCGAGTCCATCCTATATGCGAATCAAAGATTGGCCGAATCGGGATTGGTTCAGGACGTATGGAAACACGTTATCGTGCACCTCCACCAGACTCCCGGACTAGGGGGGGATGTGTGATCAATAGCCAACGTACTTCAGGCTATTGGGGCAAAGCAGGATCTTGACGTTGGCATCACGAAGTTAAATAGAACCCCTCTGACCGAGCCAATACACCAAAATTCGGAGACAATACAAGGGAAGCAGGTGCACTGCACCATACACGAGGTACGTTCGCGTCCCCTAGTCAGTACAATCGATTTGATAACCATAAACTCACAAAAGAAAAGTACACATCACAGCTACGTCCTGTAAACACCAACAACTTCGATCCAATAAGCCCGACAGTTTCAAGAGGCATTCCCATACAAGTTATTTTGACAGAAACCCCCGCCTCCGAGGTTCCAAAATTGCATGGCATCGCACTTTCTAACTTCAGCCGGTGGGCAGGTGCCATCCAGAAGGCTGTCAAGGCCCAGCATGTAATAGATATGGGGTGGATGTTAGGCGTTCCCGAGGACGAGAACCGATTCTTATATGAAGCATGGACTACGAAGAAAGACTTGACCAAGATACAGCAAGTCGGGACTTTTCTAGAGTATCTTCGCTTGGATGAGTTAATCATCCAACTAAGGCAGAACTCTTTCAAGAAGACCGCAGCCAATTTTGCGCGGAGGTTTAGTCGTAGGTCAGACGAAAAAGCAGGGCATTCAAATGATTACTTAGATTAATATAGGAAATACTCCATGGAAGTTGAGAGAGCGCCAGAGCTCTACTTGGTATTGGCATGAAATGTGATGGCAGTGGCGGTGGTGACGAACATAGGCTCGGCTTGCTCATGGAAGTCCCAAAAGGAGCACAAACCCAGAGTAGCGTATGCCCCATGAGAAACTGTGGAGGTAGTCTCGTCATGACCAGGAATAGTCTGTCCCAGCTGGTCTCGATGATGAATGGTCATCGTCACGAGTGAGATTCGAATCCTCAACTTGGCTCCGACAACCCTTTCACTTGCGTGCCTGAGATACGGTCGATGACAATGGTAGAGAAATTTATGGGTAACTAGACGTAAGGGATCGCTGTGCCTAAACAACAGACGATAGTCAAAGCAGCCATTACCAGCTTGCATGATGCCTAAAGCAATATCTTCACCAATGTGATGGTTTGAGTGTTTCTCTGCTCTAAGGCTGTTGGCCGGCACTCTCGGGACTCAATGAGGTTCCCTTGACATGTCGTGTTACGTTTGAACAGATCTACAAATGCCTCGAAGCATAGTGCAAGGGGGTTCTCAACTTGCATGACAAGATTAGTCGGTGGATAAGACGTCGGCGAGCTGGGATTTGGGTATGATGCCCCAACTGCATGCCTCAGCTGCATGTGAGAACTCTGATTCTGAGGCTATTCAACATCAAGGTTTGGCAAGCTTCACTTTTGGATGAGAAATATGTATGTGTAAAAACAAGATAACCTTTCAGTGAAACGTTACATGGCGCGACGGCATGCACGATATGGCAGAAGTACGCAGGAACAGTAACGGGATGTTATCATTGGATCATGAGTCTATTGAAGGTTTGCTCTACAACTTCTAAATACAAAGAAGCCGGCTTCAACAATAACAAAGAACACAGTTTTTTTCCATCTCGGCGGCGTTATAACCCGATGCCCACACAAATACCTTTCAAAGACCGTTAAAGTACTATGTGATGGTGCTGCCTTTCCAGAAGATATGCTTTCTATCATAAAGAACTCAGTATTCCCACAATTTAAGCATATACTCTATGCTCCCGCTATAGCGTTAAAGTACAAGTATAGAGTTTCTAGCTTTCGTGTATTTAGAATAATTCATGACAAATAACTCTATGCATGCCATCACCACAAGTGTCGTTTAACAAAGTTTAATAAAACCTGCATTGCAATGATATCTTATTTCACAAGTTATAAATCCGGGTCGTGTCCCGGTAAAACAGACCGATCTTTTCTTTAGCCATGTCCTTTCGCTAACTTTCTTGATAGTCAAATCGCCACCATGGAACCATTTACCCAGCATAAGGACCTTATCAATCCGTTGCCAAACCCAACCGCCGCTTTTCACAATTTCTCAAGGCTCCATATCGAGGTCCGATGGCTAATTTGGGAACAAGCCCTCTGTCACGAACGTCTTCTACGAATCCATCTCCTTTCTCCATGGGAAGATCCCAAGAACACCCACGTCCGTTCTCCCCCACTGAGTCGAATAATTCCCAAAGATTACGTTACCCTTGTGAAACAGCCCACATTGAGCAGACTATTTCGTGTTTGTGCCGAGTCTCGATCCAGCGCTCTGTGTTTCTACAGGGTTCGACTTCCTTGTCGTTATTTCGGAGGCGATCAGCAAGTCCATGATGGAAATCTCTACATCAATCCTGAGCTGGATACTTTTGACATTAGAGGAACCTATCATTTTGTCAAATTCGCTCGCGATCTCTGGAATCATGATCCACGAAATGTAGGCCTGCTCAACTTGGCTATTGCGCAAACTTGGTTGTTCGATATGCACCGTCTCACGATCTGGGAGTCGGATACGACGTCTCTACAACAAGTGTTATCCAGGCTCAAGCGCGTCATGTTCGTACAAGATATTGTTCGCGACCAATTCCTCCCCGAGAACTATAGGTCATTTAACGGTTTTTTTGCCCTTGAATCGCGCAGGCGTGATCCTTGGGTCCCTATGATGGGCGTCAATCCCATTTTTTCCAGGCAGTCAGACCCCAGAGGAATCGGGAAGAACCTAGAACGACTCTACATTGGGGATGGCAACTGTTATCGGGTAGCACATTCCTGGCTCAGCTTGCTTGCTGCATTGAGAATTGAATGTGTTTGTGACTATAGATTCGCAATTACAAGCACTGGCTGGCAGGGCGAGTCTGGTATTAGAAGGAGGAACGACGCCCTGAGACTGTCCGACCACAAGAGCATACAACGGGGGCGTCATTCTGAGATATTGCGCGAGCCACAACCAGAAAAGAACTCGACACAGCCTTTAGAGTCTATACAAGAAGTCAACAACGCACCTCGGACTGCTGTGGGGTTCTGGGTTTTCCCAATAGAGTCTCTTGGGTCATTACCCCCTCTCAATCCAGATCCCAGCCGCAGATGGAGACTCCCTTGGTCTGTTGGGACATATTGTGGTTACATCGATCTGACTAAGTACAGGCCTGAGATCTGTTTGTCTGACCTTTGGTAGTTAGGTGGGGGGGAATGCGATGAACATTGTTATGGCTTAGCTGCTACCAGATGATGGCATACTTTGATGAGGAGAAAAAGCATTTCTCGTATTTGTTATCTGTCGGGTTAGCTAAGATGGTTAGGCTACCTGAACAATGAATAGGCTCAGCCGGTTTGTCTAGCTGTAGCGGTGGTTGTGCAGCCACTATTTCTCCCTTAAATCTACCCTCTCCCGAAAAAGAATTCGTCTTGAATTCGGGTTGTCCCCCCCAAGACTAGTTATCCGGGTTTAGTGGTTCGTTCTCCCTCTCCGTCCACTCAGCACCTGTCGAAGCCAATTAGACAAAGCTTAGACGAGGTTCTACAAATATTATTATAAAAAGTCATCATAAAATGATCACTAGGTCATCATCAAATTACCGTGTCCCTCAAAGCATCTTGTCTAGGCACGTTTCGGATCATACAAGGTATGGGGTCTCGACATTCATACCTAGTGTTAGCCGAGAAAAGGTATGCACGTAGTGGTTTAGATTGGTTTATCCAGAGACGCGGGTTAGCCAGGTTCCCTCAGGGTAATGCCATCACCAAAAGCATGGCATGAAAGCTGGAGGGTGACCATCCAACATGAATATCCAGCTTTCGGTATCGAGTTGGTCTGCTAGGAGTAACGATAATTTCCCAGGCTCGACTATACTGTAACATGCGTGGAGCGGAACATCAACACTAGCCTCGGTGAGATGGCCGAGTTGGTTATGGCGCCAGGTTAAGGTTAACCTTAACAACTAACATTCCTGGTGGAGCAATCCTCCTGGGTTCGAGTCCCAGTCTCATCAAGTTTTCTTTTTGCAAATTTCGGGACGATATAAAATGCTTGTGTGACCTTTTGTCTAATGAGGGTTACGCTTAGTTCTCCACCATCGACATTATGAACCACTAGCTCCTCTTAGCTGATATTTACATCTACTAGTAAGACGGTTTGAAAATGACCTTCTGGACTTTCGATTCATCGAATAACGTGTACCCATGAACAGCATCTGCAAGTGGGAGTACGCTCTCGAACATGAAGCTAATGTTTCTCTCAGTACAAATTGTTAGAGCCAACATAAGAGGATGCACGCAAAGCTTACCTAAGATGGTGTTGTTTTTCTCTAAGCAATGCCAGTGCTTCGGGAAATACACTGCGAACTGGGCACCGGCCCATTTGCAGACGAACATTTTTTCTGAGCGCTGCGTCAGTTACTGTAACTTCTATGAAACGAGTTGACAGATACACTAACCCATAAGCTTCATTGCCAGTCCACGGAATCTAAACAGTACGGGTCTTATTAGTCCATCATCCGCTTCCTCCCCATCTGAAAGATCCTTACCTCGCCATTATGCACGCCGATGCTGCTTATAACACCAAAAGGTCGAACTATATCAAAGGCCATTCTTAGTGCACTGGATAGTCCTACCACTTCGATGACAATATCGGCACCGCGGCCATCCGTGACCTCTTGAATACGACGGAACATTGCTTCTTTATCGTTCAAAAAGTTGAGTGGTTCGGCACCTAGTTTCTCCGATAACTCGAGACGACCATCGACGCTGTCCACGGCGAAAAGATGTCCGGGCTTAAAATGTGATGCAACTGTCACAGCGCAAAGACCGACGGGGCCGCATCCTAGGATAACTACAGTCGCATCCTGGAAGGGATTATTGGTGGACATCTCCATGGCGCTCTTGACACCGAAGTAGCCCGTTGGGAAGATATCTGCCATTAACACAAGGGCCTCGTCCGAGATACCTCCCGGCGCCTTGACCACAGTACCATCGGCCAAAGGGACCCGCACAAATTCAGCCTGTGCTCCGTCGAGAGACTTGGTTCCAAACAGGCGAACTTGGACACAACGGGCGCTGGCGCCTGTGAGACAAAAGAAACAGTCGCCGCTAAGAGTTCTTTTCATCAGCATCCGAACTGAGGTCAGGTGAATGAGCTGGGCTGGGGCGGTAGTGGTTACCAAGACACCGTGAAAGATGAGACTACTTTGTCTCCTACTTCGACAGTGTTTACGGCCTTGCCAGCTGATATAACGGTGCCTGTGAATTCATGACCCATGATAAATCCAGTTTCGGAAGGTTGATGTCCGCGATAAACATGAAGTTCGCTTGTCTTTCAGTCAGTCACTGTCCGCCCAGCAGCGTAACGTAGTCCAATCACTCACGAACCGCATAGCGCTGTTGCTTCTACTTTGACTATGATGTCCCGTTCATCTTGGACTTTGTGACTGTTAGCTTCAATCTATAATCGAAGATAAAGTGTCCTTACTGATGGGCATTGGCCTTTTCTGCAAAGATACCTTGTATGGACCATCAAAAACAACGCATTGCATTTGTCGATTCATGATTGGTACTTGATCAGCAATACTCATTATCTCACTTATCGAACGAAATCTTGTTTTTGGTCGGAGAAGCTTAGACTGAGATGTTGGGGACGATCGAATGTGTTCTACCGGTACGTGTGTACCACAACACTTTCTTAGACTTGAAGGTTATCTACCGGATAGTCTGGGCCGAGGTCTATGCATGGAACGCTTGTGAGTGATGTCATAGCCGCCGAATAATTTGAGAATATATTCCTCAGATTAACCCTATTTTGGAACAAGTCGAACTCGCACCTCGGTTGATGGGAACTTGGCGACACAAACTTCGAGACCGGAGACCCACATAGAACAACAGCGCGCCAATTGGAGTAAATCGAAACCGTCGGAGTATATGATCACCTAAGCCTACCCTAGATAATTTGGGGTTGAAGGGAGATCACGTCGAGTTCGAACAGGCTGAGAGGTCAATTTCAGGATGTACCTATAGTACATACGCTGGATGGTAGTTCGACATGAATTTGCTGTCAAGACTGGTAATATGGTTGGCAAGTTTAAAGCCCAGTGGTTTATCCATTCACGCTGTTGAGTGAGCGGTCACCTCCCCATAAGTCAAAATTCACGCACAAATCAACGCCAAAAATAAGAATTACTACCAGGCAATGCAACCTGGGATCACCGGATACCAGAATGATCTTTTCCAATCTTTTCCAATCTTTTCCAATCTTTTCATATCTTGCCTAATCTGAAATTGGTACCGGTTGTGTAATACGCATCCTCTCGATATATGCCAAATCCGATTCAGGGCCCGAGGGCAGGTTTCGGTCTCTTATTCAATAGTTAAACCTGCAACATAACATTTCAATGAACGCCTTCATCACGCCTTATATATAGATCGTCTCTAAGATAACAGGAATAGCCATGTAATATATTTATCTATTCACGTTAAATTCGCTATTATAGTTGAGAAGGTAAAGGAGCTCTTACCAGAAGGCCCTAAATATGGATTATAACACACACCGCGCATCTGAATGGAACTTCATGTGCACTTACCGGGGTACCGGGGAAATCTCTTCATGATCAATAAGTATTTCATTGCCTTGTGGTTGCGAGAAATGCAGCCTAGCAGCCCACGAAAGCTCTCCTGTAGTACCGTCACTATAGACAGACTAGTTCGTGATTTTGTGTGCGTGTGAGAGAGAGACGTCGTTGGTGTGGATTGCCTCACGAAAGGAAGAGCAGGCAGCCTTTTATAACTATTGCAGGAGAGATTTAGAGTCATAACTCAAGAAGAAGCTTTAAAAGCTTAAATTAGGTTACAGCGGGAGCATAGAATATTATACTTAAACTGTGGAAATACTGCGTTCTTTACCATAGTTAAAGCATACCTTCTGGAAAGGCAGCACACCAAATAATAGATAGACTAGTTGATACCATAGAGCATGGCCTCGTTGGTGGTACCAGCGTTGAACGGAAAGGCTTTGATGAGTTTTTGTTTTCGGCATACTACAGCGTCCTAAGAGCTTGCATTCACCGCTGCCAAATCTAGTTACAGGTTAGCAATTGTCTGAGCATCTATCATTCCCAGAGCTACCGGGACGCCCAACTATCCTATTTCCGTGCTTTTGAAAGACTCCATTCTCAGTAGAACAACGAGACCAAAGTGCGACGCTCTTGCGATCATCAGAGAGAGTATACAATCTAGTGATCAGATCCGCAACTGGTTGATCCAGGAGCGTGACATCATAGTCGAAGGAATGGGACGCCAAGGCTGTTGCAGTGGGCCCCACGATGTTCCGCCTAGGTTAGTTGGATATACACAAAATGCTTGCTGCTTGGATCATAAAAGTTATCACCGATGTCGGCATGTTCTTATAACATACGAGCGGAGTGATCTGGAGTGGCGTAGTCCGATACTCCGTGCGGATCCGCGGACTAAGAAAGATCATGGTCTAATTTTCAGTCTGTGGTGGGGCAAGTCATAGCAAGACTGCAAGATCAGGCCAGGTTCTTATCTTTCATCATTTCGTACAAGAGCCTACGGATGATGGTTCCTCGGCGTGATGTCGGTTTCGCATTCCGACAACGGCGTATAGCAGGCCACCTTATCAGGATGGTTTCATAGAAACGCATAAAAAACGTAACCTCCATTACAGCTTGTTACCCAGTCCTGTTTGATAACAGCCAAGTTGCATATCTCCATATTCCCAGATCTGATTTTTTCTTGTACACCCCCTACCTTTCAACATGACGAACAATTCTAATTTCCAGGGATGGGTTGCTGACGATGCATCTTCGATCAACGGCAACTTGACCTGGAAAGAGTACAGCCCCAAGACTTGGGAGGAGACAGATGTTGACATTGAGATCACTCACTCGGGAATTTGCGGCTCAGACTTGCACACTTTGCGAGACGGATGGGTAACTCGGGACGAAGCTCCATAGTATCTCATCATACTGACTAGTTGAAAACAGGGAGGCACCAAGTATCCGTGCGTCGTTGGCCACGAGATTGTTGGCAAAGTGTTACGAGTTGGCTCCCAAGCCGGCGACTTCTCTGTAGGCGAGGTCGTCGGCATTGGAGCTCAAAGTGACTCATGCCGTTCTAGAGATGGCCCCTGCGCGGCATGTGAGAGCGGCGAGGAGAATTACTGCAAGAAGCGGATCAACACCTTCGACAGTCTTCATCGCAATGGGGACTTGGCTCAGGGTGGCTACGCTCGATTCGCCCGTTGCCCAGGACATTTTGTCATCAAAATCCCTGACGGTATCGCTCCCGAGCACGCTGCACCTATGTTGTGCGGCGGTGTTACTGTGTACTCACCCATGAAGAGATACGGGGTTGGACCTGGTAAGGCTGTCGGGGTGATTGGCGTTGGTGGGTTAGGACACTTTGCAGTCTTATTTGCCAAGGCCCTGGGAGCTTCTCGAGTCGTTGGTCTCTCGCGTCGAGCAGACAAGAGACAGGATGCTCTCAAGTTGGGAGCGGATGAGTACGTAGCCACATCCGAAGACAAGGAGTGGGCAACAACCCATGCGCGATCCTTGGATTTGATCATCAACACTGTTTCTATTGCCGAGGCAAGTGCTAACATTCATACCCACTGCCCCTTTCTTCAACCTGTTTAACATGTTTTTGTAGATGCCTTTGCAGCAGTATCTTGGACTCTTGACTCTTGGCGGTACTTTCGTCCAGATTGGTGCCCCTGAAGAACCCCTCAGCTTACCGGCGTTTTCTCTCATCCGAACTCGCGCGTGTATGACCGGCTCAGTTATTGGTAGCCCAAAGGAAATTCGCGAGATGCTCCAATTGGCTTCTGACAAAAAGATTAAGCCATGGATTGAAACGCGGCCCATGAGCGACGCCAACCAAGCAGTGCAGGACATGGCCGACGGAAAGCCTCGTTATCGTTATGTATTAGTTAACTAGGACTAAGGAGACTTATCCCAAATGAGCCACCTCTTGAACATTTTGAACATGAGATGAAGGCATAAGTTTTACCTCGTTGTTGATCGGGCCGTGACCAAGAATGAACAACCGCTCACCGCTCTGACACTGTGTTGGTTCTCGATAACCACAGATTGGTGATCTTTACTCATGCTCAGACAAAGAGTGGCGCCTCCTGGCTACCACTAAACGAGGACATAGAACTCGCCACGATAACCCTAGCTATCAAAAGTCAAAAGCGAGACCTAGAGGGGTAGGTCGCGGAGAACGGAGTAAAACTGTAAAAGGTGTAGAATGCGGGGTAGACAGGGTCTAAGGGATAACGGACAAAGCCCGGAGAGAGAACGGAGTGAGGACGGAGAACATGTGTCAGGGAATTAAGACCAACACTTGACAAGACGTTTGCACCTAACCATGGGCCTACGAGATAATTGCCATGCTCCTTTAAGTTAACATCTGCACGAAAAGGCGAGAATCCATAGCAAGGACTCTGCCACAGCTTGACTATCAAATGGCTCATACAGTTGTTGTCATTGAACACGTCTCTTGCCATTTCAATCCATCTTACCGTCACCATTGTAGCGAAGCATATGCCTGGAGATAATGACATTGATTATTCCTCACTGTGGGCAGGTGCCAATCTTTTACCGCAAGTCTCTCGTCACGCTCGTCTTGAACTTTATCTAAACCTGAAAATAGCGCATCGACTGAGGAAGATTCGCAATGGGAACGAGAGACCTGGCCAGAACTTGCTCGACTAGCACAGCAAGTACCTGAAGCGGGGATGCACTTTCAGAGTAAGTTTGCCACCCTTCCAAGCCATGTGGCAAGTCGTAATATCCGACCATCGCCAGTCAGTTTAATCTTACTGATCTCATCAAGAGGAGCGTCTATAAAGACAAGATAAAGACATGAACGACTCCAAGCATGTGAAAGATCCTCTATTTCCTAGAAACCCTTGGTTAAGGTCCAAGATGCCGGAGTACAGAGAGCTCAGCTCTCAGGAACTCCCACCAGAATACCAATCTGGCAGCGAGTTTACTAGTGTTTGTATTAACACCGCTACTCATCTCCAGTGGCATCTCGGGCAATGTCTCAAGCATGTTGTTGTTGTTAAGAGAGCAACCCTCGGTCATATAACCAAGCTAAGGCATTGAGTCATAGTGGAAAGCCGGCTACCGTCATTATGAATACTTCCGGATTGGGGGGCTCGGAAATGGCTCCCGATTGAATGTGATGTTATTCTACTTAATCGAAATTGCTTTTATCTCTACTACCTCACCCTAGTTTTTTTGTCCGTCGTCCGTTGTCCGTTCCGTTTGATAAGAATTCTCCGGTCTCCGTGGAAGACCTCGTACGATACTCATGTCGGCACATGGTAATGCGAATAAGTCCTGGCCCTCCAGGCAACCAGCATGTGAGCCTTGCCGCAGGGCGAAGTGTGCGTGCGACCATGGACGACCAATCTGTTTACGCTGTCAACAAAATGGCCGAGAAGAGTATTGTGTCTATAGGAATTCTCCTTTCAAGAGGAGACAGATATCACATTCCTCAGCTCGGACCATCGACAGTCACTCTTCTCCAAGGTAAGTAGAGCACATGGCGCTCCAGTCTTTTCTGTGATTACTCACCACTTTTCAAGCCGTCGAGATTCTGCTGAAGCTCCATCTCCTGTCTCGTACCCTACTCCGATCACCAACACCAATACCAACGCGAATACCAATCCGGCCACTAGCACGAGTACCAACGTCAATCCTGACCATGTGTACCCAAACCCGGGCCATCTTGGCTTTTCGAGTCACGTCGCGATTTTCAACCAAATTTTCCCCGACAATGAGGAAGATACTTTTGTCCAAACCGCATGCTCGACATCTTTGAGTGCAGGTGGTTCGTTTCCGGAACCAACTAGAAATCCAGTAGTACGACGAGCGGCGGACCTCCTACAACATCTTGTTGCGACCACTAAATTGGGAGTTATGGAATCGCTGATTCAGTTTTGGACAAGTCGGGGTGTTAACTTGGCACTTGCAGAGCCTTTTGTTCGGCTGTGCGCACAAACGTCGAATTATTCTTTCCTTTTACAGGACAGAGAACAAGACTGGCATCTAAGAGCGGCTCAAAAATTGACCAACCACACCCTTTTGCCGCTCAAGTCTGATGCTAATACCACTTTCAAGCATTACACGGATCAGTTCACTGGCGAGAACACCCGTTGGGAAACGTTGGGAATATTCCTTTGCGCCGTATTACGCGCTACCATGGACATACCGTTCTTTCCATCTTTTTACACTACTAAGCCAGAAAGAACAGCTCTCCGGAACAGTCTTTTCGAACTTATTGGCTGCACACTGGATGTTTGTTTGGCTATGGACTGCTTGAACGACCTGCAGCATATCCTCCAGTACGAAAACTTCATAATACATTCTTATACAAATGGGGACCATAGTCAGTTCTTCTGTCTCCTGCATTCTCGTACACCGATATCACTAACATCAATCAGGCTATCATCTCTGGCAACGACTCGGAAACGTGATATCGTCAACCATTGCTCTCGGGTACCACGAAAATTTGGAAAGCAAAGTTGAGAGCCCAGAATTTTTGATCGAGCTACGCAAAACTGCCTTTGCTCGTATCTATTCTGCTGATAAGAACGTGTCTCTCTTCCTTGGAAGGCCACTTCGCTTCAGTAAACGGTTTGCTGTCTTTCAAGCTCCCGACAATCGGCTACCTCTTGATATCGAATCGTCCAGCGGATACTCACCGCTTCCGCCTGGCCAGTGGGATCCAGACTCAGCCATGAATTATCGAGCCGAAACTCGGTGGTCAGCGCTGTGCGCATTGATCAAAGAAGACATCATTGAACTCTTATTCGACCCTATCCGCCACAACTCCGCGAACAATATCAAGTAAGCCCACAACAAGGGGGACTTCAAAAAGCTTGCACTTACCATTTCATCAAGTAACTTGCAAGCTATGGCAGACGCCCAGTGGAATGCACTGCCTGAACGATTTCGTTTGCATGATGGAGTGAAACCACAGACAAACAGTTCTTTCGAGCGTGACTTCATCATCAGCATCCGTCTGAATTATTTGCATATTACGTTTCTCTTACGCCGTCTCGCACTGGAAAGGCAATTGGAGCCCAGCGCAGCTCTTGTTGAAGTTGCCATTGAGATGCTGAGGTTGGCAGCAGAGGTTGTTGTCCTCCGCGATGAGCTTTCCAATTCTGGCACAAGACTATCTTGGAAGGTATATCTAGTAACCCCAGCATGCTGAGATGAGATTTTGACTAATACAGGGTAGATTGCTCATTATGGCCTTCCTGCCACTGGCATCATTCTTTTAGCGTTCCTGAAGCCACATCCGATCCCCATGTGCTTACAAGCAGCACGATCTAGAGTTTTACAGAACCTCGCCGTGTTGGTGGCCGAGGTCGAAGGGGGCACGATAGCAAGAGCCGATGATCCCAACTACGCCTTACTACATAAAGCAACGCAAACTATCCACCGTTTTCTAGACTTTGTTCATGGCGATCAAGCCATGGACACGGGCCCTCAACTGATCGTCCCACCACCAGATGACTCATTATGGGTACAGCAGTTGGGACAGGACTTGTTAGAATCAGATATGTTGTTTTGGCAGGGTATTTCTGAACACCCCTTATTATACAATTGCAGTCCTTTGTTAGCTGGCGAGGAGTAAATGTCACGAAACGCCCTCGAGGTTCAATAGCATTATACATGACCTTCAGTAATAACATCATAGAGTTCCAGTGACATTAAAGTTCATTTCAATCGGTAAATTAGTTATTTCGTTACCACATTCTAAATTGAGACAAGTAGTCACTAAGTCAGTGGATATTATTCCAATGAGACATAACAGTCGAAACACCAGCCTTGACTAGTTGAACTTGAGCATTGCTGATTTTGACTTCCGGCTACTCATTTTGCTTCGTAAGTAGGCATCTATATGAGTGAGCTTTCTGACAAAGCTCTCAATTTAAAATGATATCTTCTAGTTCGTCGTAAAAGTCTTCCACCTCTAACCCTTCAATGTCTAGGAATCCATATCGTTGGTACGTTCCATGCTCCTTGTTCTGCATTTCTTCCACTAGCAACCCTGCGACATTGTGGCAAACCCTCTTATCTCGACCTATTGGCATCCATATTACATCGATTCCCTGCCCTTGTTCTGCGTTGGGGTTGGGGGTCCGATCCATAGAGTGTTTGGTCTCACGACAATTATCCAAATAATACCAACACTCAAACTCAATTTGTTGGCCTGAATGCCTGTTCTTGACATGACAAAAATGATTCTTTTCCAGGGTAAGCTTGATCAACGGAGCCTTTATGAATAGTCGAGGGTCAGGGCTTGCTACCACAGTCATGTTTCCGGGATGGGTTGGAAAGCGCAACGGCCGCCGTGGGTGAGTGTCTAGTATGTAGACGGGCTGGCTATGGACCTCCTTGTAGGTCAACGGACAATTAGATGCCCAGCACCAGGATGGCAACTGCGCATTCCTTGGTCCCTTGGACTGATCTTCCGTACCGTGGTGGTTGTACCATAGGAGTCCCTGACCAAGATGAGGTCGAAACAGACCGTTGAAGTACTCAACTCCCAAGCGTTCTATGAGCAAGCAGGCAAGACCATGAATGGCGTACATACGATCTGTCTCGAACGTCAATCCTTTCCAAGAGAACAGAGCAAGTAATTGACACCACCCATGAAAAGAAAGTATTGTGTCATCAGGCATCGTCAGAATTGATCGGGGGTTGGGACATATGTCAACTCTAGAAGATTCGAATGCTTCTCTTTTGCCTTCCAAGAAAAGAGAACTTCGACATTGAAGATACAACCCGTGGAAAGTCCAATGCAATATCCGGTGCGAAAGCATCATCTCTTGTAAGTACCATCCACGTTGCATCAATGGTGATTCTAAGAGGATTTCGTCCAGTCTCCAGTCGTTGTCATCCGACTCAAGAATGAGGTAATCGGGCTCAGAAGTAGAGTCCTTCGACACCCTGACACCAATTTGTTCAATTGGAAACCTCGCGAGGGGGCGCTCGACTAAGAAACCCTCTGAACTGTCGCTGGCTAATGATGCAGAAATGCAGCATTCAGCGTTGGCATAATAATCTCTCATCCGTACAGCCTCAGTTTCGAAGTCCCCGGGGCTGTCTTTGGAAGCCTGAATAATGCACATCGCATCGATCCATAAGTATCGAAATCCCATCATCCTTGTCAAAGTGATGGAATCTTGGATTGTCTTGGGAAGGTTCTTGACGGTCAATCCGTGCAGACGATCCTCAAAGTTGCTGGCTGTTGTCCTTGCAGTTTCATTCCCTTTGCCCCAACAGTAACTCAAGATCAGGTAGGGGTAATCTGCGAGGGCTGCGTCACTATTAATCTGCACAACCTTTACTGAGTGGTCGTAAAGATTGCCGACATCAACCAGTCGCGTTGGCACAGTTACTGTAGCATTTGTGACACGACAGTCTTCATGATCCTGGCGATGTTCACGACAATTCTTGAGCCATGGTTGAATTTGTCGTCTGATTAGGTCACTCAAATCCTCAACAACACTATCTGGATTGAATGCTAGTACGAGTGCGTGTTAGTAAGAGATCTCTCGCTATGTATCTCAGATGGATACGACTTACCTTTGACCTGCCGAGTTTTGATCTTTTTCAATAGGTCCGTTTCGCTAGCAGCAAAGGGATAAAACCTGATTGCTGCTCCTCTTTTAAATAATGGACTCTCATGTCGTATGTGGAAATACATGTCAAGAAGATCTTCATTCAGTCGAATGTTCATTGTTATTGACCCCTTTATGAGTGATTTTGCCGTTTGAAGTGTGACCTGGCAATCATTTACTAAGGATGACCAAAGAAACCGACAGAGTGTACAACCCTGATCTGCGGATTCTTGGAGCGATACGAATGACTCGTGGGGGGGATGTTCGTCATATGATGCCGTGCCACAAGTTGGGAGCGACGGCCAGGGAAAAGACGCGCAGCGAGTGCATAAGTGCGGAGAAGGATGCAGGACTCCGACTGTATTGATCTCTGCAGGCTTGGTCATACTGACTGGGAATTGCATCAGTTTAAATAATAGCTATGATGCAGACTGGCATGTCTGGACCTGGGTTCGTTCGTGTCAATTGATCTAAGCACGGAACCAACATTCCAGGCATGACCCAACTTGAAGGTGCAAGGACTCGGACTAATCTTTATCCGTACATGTCCACAGGCCAGACAGAAGCCGTTGAGAGACAGGGACAAAGCGATGTTCACAAAGTGCCTCGCTTCCCTATTATACCGCTGATCTTGTCCATGCTCTACACGTAGGTAAGTATTCGAGTTGTGATATTGGAGGTAGAAGATTACATTCGCTGTCGTGGAATAATCCTGGACCTATGCTCCAGCCTCGACTAACATCCTTGTAGCTGAAACCGGAGATGACCCAATATTCAATGGTCGTGGGACATGAGGCGGTCCAGGGTAGCAGCGTCAGTCTGCAACGGGCAACTCCGCTAAGCGCACCAAACGTGACATCGACGCTCTCTTCCTCATAAATAATAGGGAAACTGGACAACGTACTCGGTGGTGCATAGCTATGATGAACCATGAAAGAGAAATAAGCAAAGTAGGGCATGTCTAAAAATGCGAATGAGGAGCATGAGATGGGGCCCTGGCAAGCCGAAAGTAGAAGGCGGTGAGGCCAATCGTTGGACGTCATATATTCAAGGTTTCGGCAAATCCCGCATTCTAAAATTTAAGCATAACCGTGCTGGACAAAACCACGTTGCTAGCCTACCACGGACTAACAGCTCTATTAAGCGTGGTCGGCGGGCTGGCAACGTGTTGACTCTTCCGTTCTTCTATTCTGGTGAGGTGCTTAAGGCTCTCGGAATCCAGTTTCATAGGGTAAAGCAACAAAGAGAGCCGATCAAGTAAAATACCATAAATTCTCACGAAATTAAATAGCGACGGCTTATAGCGATAAAGATCTAGGTTAGGTATATTACTATCTAAGCGAATAGCACAAATAGGCGCAAGATTTATCTGAGCTAATCTAAAGCCTCGCGACAGCGAGCCAGTAGCTACCGCGAAAATAAGCTCAGGCTTGCATTAGCTACCCGGCGTCTCTATTCAATTTCGTGAGATTTTACGGTACAGCCAGTGGCATGGGGTCGGAAGTCGGCATCCGATCCTTTCACGAATGGAACCCTAGTCTTAGACTCAACCCTCCATACCGTTTCGGGCTGGATCCATGTTACATTACCTGCCATGCTTGGCGAGTCGCATAGCCCTGTGAGCTAGAACGAATGTTTCATTGCACATCCCCTCTCGGCAGGTATAGGGAACGTACCGGTTGCGATATGGAGAGACTTGGCCCAATTGTAGATGCCAACTGTCAATAACTATCATGTAGACTTCTTTACTCTCGACCATACGGTCCGCGTTACTGCACAAGTACATGTGCACTCGGTTTCTCAAAGGATAGGACAAGAGGGCTTTTCGAACATGCCTTCATGCTGTTAGTTGACCGAACCACTTCTCTATCTGTCCTTTCTGCCAGATATCCCAGTCAGGCAGGTGTGAAAACTCGGCGTATGCTATCCAATCGTGTCTATTCGCCGTTAGTATGAGTGGAGTCTTGCGACAGTTGAAATTCTTAGAACTCAGTATTAACGTGGCGTCCGATACCGCTTGGGAATGCCTTTCGGAGCTCAGTTCCGGATTTGATCATAGGAACAAGGTTTCTCAAGGGTAGGTGCCGCGACAAGCCTCATAAGGCCTAGTTTAAGTGCTTGATCCTTCGGCGGGGCGACCTAAACATCCACCGCGAGCTGTCAATGCCATCCTTTCTACTGCATTTGTATCTTCACTGCTCCCAAAAACTCACACCAGTATCAAGGAATGCTTCAATAGTGGGCTTAATAGCGTAGTGTTAGTGAAAAATTTCCATGTGCATGGGTATATCAGGAGTGCTCTTTCACCTAGGATCGTGAGCTTATTTGACTGAGTCGAGTAAAGATACACTCCGTCATCGTCTGACGAAGGATCAGAAGGAAGAGCCCCGTGGCAAGAAAATGACCCCTCACGCTTACCCCTTATGAACACTTTAGCCCCCTTGGCAGTGAGAACTACACAGATGTATCCATCAAAGTGTCCTTGTATGACATACTATGTGTCCCACTGATCGATATGATCCTGGGTTGTGATTGGTTATGATACGAGACGGTAGTACCTGGCAGCCAGGGTAATCTTACGAGCAAAGAAAGTACCTCTTATCAGATTATCAACCGATCATCTTGTCAGATTATCGGACTTGGAATCTTCTTGGCTTTTCGCCACTCAGGAATAGCTAAAGGACATCTATCTGAGTCTATAAAAGACCACACATCCCCTCCCAACAAGAATCTCATCATACCCATCAACAATCACCTCATCTCAATTCATTAATCTTCACAATGAAGTTCTTTTCTGTTGTCTTCGCCCTTGTCTCGGCTTCTGTTGCCATGGCGGCTGCTGTCCCTGAGCCTGAGATTCCCGGCAAGCTTGTCTCCCGAGCTGAGTTCGAGCTTGCCGAGCGCCAGGCTGGATGCTCTGCCTGCATTCATGGTATTCGATGCTGCAACGGGGCCTGCATCCGCGGCTGCTAGATCTCCTATCCTTAATGCTCTGCCACATACCAATAGGATGAGTAAGTCGGACATGTTCCCTCTACCAGTCACGGGACTAAATTTGTCAGGCTGTGATTAGATGTTCAACAACTACTGGTTGATCATATTACAACAGAATGGATATGAGAATCTCAACTGGGAGATCATGACTTTAAGATAACCTTGTTCTAAGATACATAGTAAAGTCTAAAAGTTCTTGTTTATCCAAACCTTGGATACCATTCAACTCTTCTCAATCTGAGGCATTTTTGTACTCCAATTGACCTGCGTTCTTTTTGCTGCTGCTCAAGACGATGGTGGGATTGATGACGTAGCCGAAGAGCTTGAGGTGAACAATGGTTCCCATCCTGCTTCGAGACCCATAAACTATATGCTAGACACCGTAGAAGGTTCCCATCTAAAGTTTGCTCAGCGGCCTCCTCGACAAGTAAAAGAAGCCGACTTCCACATTTACAAATAATAAATTTTTTTCCCCTTCCCTGCGGCATTATGACCCAATGCCCACACAATTGCCTTCAAGCTGCAGCGCAGCAAAGTAAGTACCGTGTATGACTCTTTCTTCTGAAGATAAAAGTAAGTGGGATCGAACCCGGAAGAACTCACCCGGCTCTAAGCTGACATCGCATGTCAGAATACTTAGCCTGCGGTAGGCCTTGTCGATGGCTGTTTCTCCGAGTGCGACGTCGGGAGTCAGCTCACTAGTTAGATCAAGCAGGGGACGAGCTTACCCAGCATCATCCTCATAGCATTGCCCACTCAGACAGTCCAATATCGATTTGTCTTGGTAAAAGCCGAACAGAATTCTGAGAGTTCCAGACCTAACGACCACCCTTTCTCTTTCTTTTGATTGATTCGTTCTTTCAGATAAGTCGTCTGGTTATTTATAGAAGCAACATGTGTGGCCCCATTCACAGGGCGTGTTGCGACGACGAACTAGCTGGATAAGAAAGAGCACAAGCTATGCCACTGTTATTATCACGAATATTTATATGCCTAGGATATGACATATGCGGGATTTACCTTGTGTTTCAAATCAATAGAGCCATGCCCGTGTGGGTACGAGTAGCCAGCTTAGCTTATAGATGTTCCATTAAAGGTCACCTCTTAGGCTATTTTGTGTCATGGACACTAAGTTAGGTATGAGACGTCAAAATCAATCGATAGCCCGCCAGGCTACGGCTTAGTGAGAAAGGCTGCAGTCGTACATTGGCAAAATCCGTAGAAGTTTAGACAGATCGTCCGGGCGAGTGTCTATTAGACAGACTTTGCAGAACTGCTTCGCCAATTAAGTGCAATGGAACGAGGCTCTGCAAGTCAGCAAATGGCAAGCAGGAAGGATGGAGCAATCATGATAAACTGATTTTGTGTCGATGGGCACAAGGACTGCTGACATCTCCCAAGACTTGTCTTGCGCCGTAGCATAAAATTCCAAAAGCCTTTCTAATATTGACGTCAAATCCGGGGAAGAAAATACGAGCTTATGAGAGGGTGCTATCAACGTTCGTGTTAAAGATTAACCAGTACTATTAATCCCTAACCTTTCTAACACTAGGCATACCTTTCCAAATCCCTAACGTGAGACAGAATTTTCAAGCAAACTGCATCCACTGAGATGAACGTCGTCGTCGGAAACAATTTGGATCTCAGCAATAACAGACTTTCCATTGGTACGCACTCCTCGAATCCAGATGTGCTTGGAAAACAAGACCGTGGCCGTATAAGGCCCAATTTCGTAGTTGTCTGTGACCGTGCTCTCAGTGTACTCGGTAAAGGACGAAGAACTCTTGTAAGTGAACTGATAGTTCAGCTTAATCGACGTCTCCACAATACCGATACCACCCTTGGCTGAGATGTCGATACCAACATTGTGCGTCAACTCGTCGCTCTGTGTCTGAGACACGCCATACTTCATGGTTCGAGAACGCTGATAGGCGGTTTCGGCGTCATTCTCCCAGACAGCTTCGACGACCCAGGCAATTGACCGTTTCACGGTAATGAAGGGATCGTTTATGAGCTGAAGACATGTGGAGTCAGTTGGGCTCAAGAGAGCCACAAAAGGGAGAGTCACCTCGCACTGATCCATGGAGTGAATTACGTCGTCCTTAGTGGGTAGATCCTTCGGGGTAATCTTGGGCGCCAGAACATCGAAAGGTTTGAAGTTGTTCTCTGCCTTCAGGGCGGGAACATAGGCAATGTCAGAGCTCGGTCGGTCGAGGAAAAGTTTAAAGCGAAAGACGTCGGCCAAGATGGGTAGATACTCAGCTCCGTCTTGTCCTACTGGCAATGGGATTACATCCCAGCAGGAGACGTTCAAAGTCGAGTCGTCCCAGAGGCTGTTGGGTTTGAAGTCAGCTCGCCGGGCAAGATCAGCACGCAAGCACCAAATTTGGTCGATGCCAGGGGTATCAAATCCTCCCCAAGCAAGGTCTCCACAAGAAACGTAGCCATCTGGGGCATCGGGTCGCCAAATGGAGCAATGATTTGTAGCCTGGTTTTTTACCCCAGTCCAGTCGGACCTCCAAATTATAGTGTAGCCCGTGGGTGGGGCAACAGCTGGCTTGCCTCCGGTAGGGGTCTTGTCGGGGTTAAGCCCGACGAGCAAAGAACCACGCATTCCATTGATGTCACCATGGTTGCTGATTCCAACGGCTCCAAGGGGTTTAAGATCATCTTGGGCTGTGGGGAGCCAGAAATGAACATCTCTTTTGGCACCAGTGCCGAAATCAAGCCATATATCTCTGTATGCAGAGGTGACTGTGACTCGGAGTTCACCATAGTCAAAGGTTTTGTTGGGCATAATGGCTTTTTTGGAGGTTGCAGTAAAGATATAGTAGAAGGTCTTGAGAATTGGTTGTAGGTAGTAGTTTTGACTGATGGGTAGCTGATGGACGACTGGGGCTTTGAGGTAGTCAAGGCTTCCTTTTATAAATTTATGTGGACTATCCAGGCCCAACAACCTCAGGCTATGATAATTATTCGGCTTGGTCCATGGCCTGATATCTTTCGATGTCTGAACTCTTGTTTGCTATAGCTACCAACCTAAGGAATGGTCACTTACCAAGAGTATCTGTGGAACAGTCACACATTCAGACACATGGGATATCTGTATATGCACTGTCAGAAACTCTATTTTCAAACTGGCGCATTATTCTAACTCGGTTGACGTCGGAAGTTGATGGGTAGTTTGGAACCTCTTAGCCGTAATCAACTATGAAACTGCCCGTACATCAGATCTCGACGCAGGGGGATCGTTAACAAAAAGAGCGATTCCCAGGTAGTTTCGAGCAGCAATTCCACCTGGTGCTACTGTATATAAGTTTAAACTTTAGTGGTTCCTTGGCACGAACCCCGCTGACTACAGATATGCAGAACTCTAGGTTTTGTGGCTGGGCAACTTTGGACACATGCAAGACATGTCACATTACTTAGCATGGCCTGGAAGTTGGCCTCGCTTTATCTTACCTAAATCAAATTTAGGGACGGAGCGACAGGTCCAGAAGTCAGTCAAGATCATTCGATTCTGAATACTGCCAAGCGTCCACATGATCAATTAGCGTGATCCAAACTTCTAATCTTCAGAGCATGAGTATTATTGCCAACATCTTTGGCACATATCACATATCCAAGTTTTTGGCTCCGCTTCGCTAAAAACCCACTCACTTCTTGCCAAGCGTTGACCGGAGAGGCTTGGCTGCAGCGGCCGCTTAATGCGGGGAAAGATTACCGGTGAGACCCCACGTGCCACTGTACCAATGTGGTACCGGATGTAGGTATTTCATTGAGAAGTTGGAATGTGATTTCTCGCCAACTTTATGCTTTGATGCAAGAGGTTCTTCGTCGCACTACTTTGCGTGAGAACTTATCGTATCGACTCAAGAAATTCACCACGCCCTTAGGGAGGTGCCGTCGTTAGACGCCATAATAATTCACGGCAGTCTACCGTGTCGATTATTGGCACGATTATCAAGAACAACGCACCAAGTACTGGGCACAAGAAGCTTGAACAAACAACAAATGATGTTAGTCCGGATAATCAATTGAGTTCGAGCGTGGACCAAAAAAGAAAGGAAATGGAGCAGGCGCGTGAATTTGCGCTGCGAGCCAGAGAGGAAAGTTTGCGTCCAGAAGTGAGCGAATATCAGGTAGTCGAGAAGATACCCTAAAGGCACGTCAATCTAATAGAGTGGCTGACATGGGGAAACATAAGCATCGTGTTTGCTGCAAGCAAGGCTAAGTACATTGCTTAGAATGAGATAGTGTTATTACTGAGACACGAGCCCTGTGACTGCTGCTATTCAGGTCTAGTATAAATCACCGTCAGACAGCATATGTATGGCTATTCTCGTAAAGAATGTCTGCCGGTGTTGTCCACTCTTGTACCTTGGAGCATTATTGATGAGCCTCCTCATCGTCTCTAAGATTCTGTATCGGAGTCTTCCCGTACTTTTCTTTCTTCATCATCGACTTGTTAGCGAAACGTACGAAGAAACACCCTAGTCGTTGTATCTCCGATACTCACTTGCATCTCGCTTTTGCAATGTAGTTGCAACAGTAAGTGTGATAGTAGCCCCCACAATTAGAGCAACGGTCGTCGTATTACCAACTAGGAATCGAGGGGCGTAGTTGGTATTGTAGGTGATGAGAGGGATCCAAGCGTTGAATGCGTACCTGATTGACTTGGTCTTAGTGAAATTGTTCGATTGAATGACAAAAGAGGCTAGACCACTGAGTGATGGGCTACTCACGCAATGGAATTAGTTGTTCCGAGGATGAATTTTCGCTCTAAGCTGTCACCAGCGCACATCTCATTTACCATTGTCTGGGAAGTTCTTAGCCAGGAATCATATTTGTCGACCAATTACTTACAAAGAATATCGGACCCGAGCCTTGAGCGAAACTAAAGCGGTATCAGTATGCAGCCAGGCGGTAGATGAAACGGCCATGATGGCAACTCACCCTGTTAGGTAGAACGAAGCCCATTTGAGCCCAAACGGAACCCCATCCCAAATAGCAAGGTTCATGGCGGCAAAGAAACAAACCAGAAGAGAAAAGTAGATTATGGGGGCTCTAATCTGTAGGGCATCGCTGGTCCAGCCGTAGGCTATGGTGGTTATGATGGTGACTGCATTCGTTACAGTCGGATAGGTGTTGACTTGCGCAACTGAGTACCTGTTGACTCCATAAGCAAGAAAGCACTTTTGAGGGCTGGTTCCACCAACTTGTTCAAACTTTTGAGCCACAGGTTCATATAGCTACCGATGTTTTCGCTGCAGATGAAGAATGTGTAGTAAGTTGTGTAGACCCAAAAATGCCACTTCATGGTCACTCTCTTCAATCCCTTGAGAGTAAAAGGCTCTTCGAGGCTGCGGCCTGCCTTTTGCATCCTATGGAGAAAATATTCTTTCTCTTCTGGCTTAAGCCACTTGACTCGAGTATTGGAGGGTAGATCTGGCAATGCGTAATAGGCTGGAGTGTGTCAGTGGAACGTGATGTGAAGATACAATCGTCAATGGTAGCAAGGGCGGAGTACGTACCCCAAAGTGCCATGGGCAATGTGATGACTCCGTCAAAGATAAATAACCAACGCCATCCTGAAAGCCCATGAACGCCATTCATGCCATTGTGAAGTGCCGCTTGCTGTGTTACGTTAGAAGACCACGTCAACACTTGGAATAGAGCTACACTAACCAGATAGCCGCTGAACATTGATCCAACAAAAGCCGTGGCAAAGAAAATACACGATCGTTTGGCAAGCTCTATACATTGTCAACTCACGTTATTCATGTAGTCTGTGAAGACTGCTCACCTCGCTTCGTATACCAAGCTCCTAATACTGTATGAACCGCAGGATAGAAAGTACCTTCCGCTAATCCGACCTTGTGTCAAAGGTCAGAACTGACATAATAGATTGTTGGAGTAGATACTGACAAGAAATCGACATGCATATAGTTGATGTGACGTTTGAACCGCGGCTGTTGCAAACGTGACAACGACCCAGAATAATTCCCAGGAGGGGCACCATATCGATAGCCGAACTGAAGTCATGTCAGCCTGAGACAGGCTATAGGGCTTAGAGTGCAAATACCTCTAGTACAGATAAGCTGCGATGGAATTTGTGAAACGACATATCCACTATCAACCATCAGTGGGATGCCAATCCACCAAGTTAGCGCACGTACATGGTCCACATAGTCGTGAATGTCTGATATTCGTTCCCGACAACCGGCAGCTCTTCTTTCATACCGGAAACATACGCATTGGCTTTTTGAGGTCAGTTTAGGGTCATTTCATAGAACATGGCTGTTCTTACAAAGATTGTTGGTATTGAGATTCTTGCTGAAGTATGCCAGACTCGCCCAAGTCAGGATGAAGAAGTCAAGTTTTGCAATCATTCGGCGTTCCTCTGGGCTTCGATCAAGGGTATCCCAAACAATCTCTCTGATGCGCTTCTTGAGGGATGTTTTGGCACCGTCGTCTTCGATATGGGGCGTCGGGAACGGATGAGATGATACCACCTCGGGTTGCTTCAGTGGTGATGCCATGGTCGTGATGAATGATACTGTTGGGCTGGACTGATAATGGTGGTCGATTAGATGGAGACCCGTGAGCAATTCGTAACTCGATGCTGAGCCTGTTTTCAAAATATAACTGTCCAAAAACTAAAGGTTGTTTTAAGTAGCCGGGTTTAACTGTCCAAATCATTACAAAGTCCGCGTTTTGATGATGCCATGATCCTTCAAGCACGCAATTGACTCCATACCAACGATAGCTCTTCCAATAAAATTCATCGCATTTATACCGCATAGCATCTAAAAGTCCTTTTTAAGGAATCTCTGTGGGCTTCCCCTCACCCCAAATGTGACGTGTTTGAGATCTCAGATAACGCCATAATAATTCGGGTCACCATAGGACCCTGACAAATATCGTCTTTTCAATAAAACATTCAACAAACACATCTTCAGACTCTACGCTGAGAGGTGCAGCAACATTTTATCTTCGATTTATCTTTTGGTGAACGCATCCATCATGTCTGTTCAACTCCCTAACCCAGCCAAACTGGAATATGAATATCCTGAGGGGCCCAAAGAAGACCGTAAGTGAGATACATCCTGCCAGGAGCTGCCCCGCTCATCTTCTGTTCTCTTCAGTCGACTACGCCGATCTTTCAGCCCTGGACTTGACAAAGCTCAGTAGTCCTGAGGGTACGCGGCAATTGGCAGAACAAGTAGTAGGCTTCATCAACAAGAAGGGTTAGTTTTCAAATTTCCAGACAATTCCAAAATTAAGCAAATTTCTCACTTGTGCCAGGATTTTTCTACGTTGTGGGACATGGTTTCTCAGATGAAGAGGTTCGACGACAGTACGCTTTGTGCCAAGCCTTTTTCGACCTACCTCTCGAAGAAAAGCTTCGGTATGAGTGCGACACGGCCAGAGGAGATTTCCGCGGGTACAAGCCGCAATCGACTGGTGATCTAGCTGGCCGCGACAACGATGAAAGATACAACATACCCAAGTTCACACACGAGCATGAGAGAGATCATCCCCCGCTAATTACCGACCACCTTGACGAAATTCGTAACTTTTCCTTGAAGGTGCACAACAATGTTCTGCTTCCACTACTCAAACTCTTTGCTCACGTTCTTGAGCTTGATGACGAGGAATACTTTGTCAAGCGCCATCGATACGAGGCGAAAGGCCTGGAGTATTTGAGATACATGCAATATCATCCTCGGTCACGAGAAGAAGACGCAAAAGTCAACAATATTTGGGCCCGTGGACATACTGATTACAACACATTGACCTTTCTGTTTCATCAACCCATTGCTGGGTTGCAAGTCCAAAATCCTGGCGGAGAGTGGCAATACGTCAAATCACCTCGGGATGCCATCATCGTCAACATTGCAGATGCGCTGGAGTTCATGAGCGGCGGTTACCTCAAAAGTACGATTCATCGGGTTATTAGGCCGCCAGAGGATCAAGCAGAGAAGCCTCGTCTAAGCCTGATCTACTTCGCTCGGCCCGAGGCTGATATCAATCTTGAACCCGTGTCAAGCCCGTTGTTACAACGATTAGGTTTGCAGGACACCAAGCAACAGTTTTCTCATCCCGTGACAGCCCAACGTAAGTTATTGTTAAATCTTTATGTTTAGATTCTATGAAATTGACAGACTATTCGCAGAGTGGGCAGAAGCGCGAATTGCGAAAGACCACAGGTTCCGTGTCGGATTGGTTGACAAGCCCGAAAGAGAGATCATCGCAGGGGTTGATCAAAAGTTTTTTGACTGAACGCTGGGATATGGCAGTTCAAATCGCCTATTGAGCTTCTTATGCAGTATTTCAAGCTATTTCCCAGTAACCTGGGGTAGTAACGGACGGTTGAGCCGCAATAGTCATCTTTGAACATATGGAACCCGCCATGGGTTAAAATCGCAGTGAAAGATATCACTCAGGCACAGCATAAGCTGCTTGGGTGACAGGCCAGCGTATGCAGAATTGATGAGTAGAATATTAGTCTTCAGAATCAGGGCTTTCATTTCATACCCAACTTGCCTGATCTCATCTTTTATCGGTTGGGCTATGATTGAATGAATGTTGTTTGGAAGAGATGATGGTGGGGCAAACTGTCATACTTAATCTCGTGTTATGAACAAAGTGGTGATAATTTACTCTACAAAAAGATTACGGCGTTAAATGATAGCAAATACAACATTTTTGCAGTCGTATAGAAATCGCCCTTTTGACTGTCTGATACAGAGATACAGATTTTATTAATCCAAGTAAATGCCGGATGACACGAGGTAGAAAACGTTAACACGTACCTAATGGGGTATAAAATGGTCTAGGGTTCCTGAGCTTCGTCTCGTATCATCCATCGCGACTTAATTTTGGGATAACACGGGACGACCCGTCCCAAATGAAGTTCATGTAAACCCAATTCATCACCCTCAATTGATTCCATAGATGATCTTTTAGAAAGAGCCATATGAAGGTACTGCCTTCTAGAGATATGCTTTAAGTATCGTAAAGAACACAGTATTTCCATAATTCAAGCATAATACTCTACGCTCTTTGCGGAAGAACGAGCTTACCTTTTGCGCTAATATCTAAGAGAAACAAAACAAAAAACGACATCGTATTGATTGAAACGCCATGTTCTGTTTTTTCGACTACTCAAGCTTACCATTGACCTACGATAGAAACATTTTCCATTTAAGGAGCTGCGTTAAGGCATTCTACAGCCTATCTGAACATTCGAATGGCCCTATCCAGAAATTCGTTTGACTGATAACCTCAATGTTCTCGCATAGCCAGTCTACTTGTAAATTTAGCCTAGAATAACCGGACTGGGCCGGTTTTAACCAGCCGGATCAGTAGGGAGCTAATGCATGGCGTAGGGCGTATGGCGCGTGGCGCATGGCACACCGGGAATGGCGTCTGATAAGAGTCTTATCTCCGCTATCGGCATTTACATAAAGCAATTCTGTGGTCATCAACACCCAATGATATTGATTAGCAAGCCAGAGTGGAAAGCATTAATAGCTAGACCATATTCTCCCCTATCTGCTTGAAGATTAAATATTGGAAAGAATCCATTCCCTCACTATTGTGCCTTCATCATCTTTTAATCTTAAATCTTTGAAGCTGCCGCATAGTTCTCGTTAACAAGCCCACATTGACGCAGGTTACTGACACCATGGGTACACATAACAAGACAATACTTATACCCTGGGATCCTACCAACGAGTCGCACTTCCAGCGCATGTACGAGCAGCGAGTTGCGTGCGGTTGGCGATATGAAGAGGTGGAGGAGTGGAAAAACAAAATGCTCCAAAGCAAGAAATTTCTCTTTTGGATTGTGCGCTCTTCTTTCCAATCTCCCTGCTCGGCTACGCCCGAGTGTGAAAGCTGACAAGTAGAAGACATTAGCAGACGACCTTGACCAGCGAGAGGAGTTATTGGCAACGCATGTTAACCAGTATCCTCAGGTAAACAATGAATAACTCGCCAAGTTTAAGTTCTTGAATGACTAAGTCAAACCAGGAAGCTGAGGAGCTATCAGATACAGCGAGCACAGTATTTAACACTCCGCGAGAACCAACGAATCGTCCATTTCTCCCTATAGGCCACATCTCGCTGGAATTACTTCCTGAGCAGAACGAGCGGCTTCAACTTCCTTCTTCAACTATATGGATCATGTCGCTCTACATCTCGTGGTATGCGTTCTAAAAGACCCGAAGCTATAATTTATGAGCTTCCGCTGACTATGCCAGGGCACTCCAGAGTGCTGGCCTTGGTCGTAGCGCCATGGCCGGAGCTGAGCGGCTCGCTAGACTTCCACCATTCAACCGCAACCTCATCGCTCTGGATTGTGTCCAGAAGCATTTTCAACTCGCTGACAATAATTTCGGGAAACCACCGAACCAATCTGGTGGGGCTCAAGCTGCAGAAGTGCGTGCGACCGAAGAATGGTATGCACGTCAGGGATACGAGACTGTGGAGAGGGTCGATCGAGGATATGATTGGAAAGATCCTCTGTTGGGAGAAGTAGTCCCAGTACCTGTTGTCTACATGGTTAAGAGGATTTCGTAGGAAATCAACTCTATTGAGGGTGCAGCGGAACAGCCACGGGTGTGGAGGTGAGGTCAGATGCGCAGATGCAAGAGTTCGACAAGTTACGCAGTGTTCGGAAAGCTCCACGGCCCTGGACTTAATTTTATCGGCATAAATCTAAACACTTGTATCGTCCTACCTGTTGCGCAGTACCAGAAAGTAGTTCAAGATGGATTTGTGAGCGATGTCACCACGGTACCGAATCTCACAGCAATTTGAATGATAAACGAACTCCAGGAAATGGATAATGTTGCAGTCCGGATCCAGGCAGCTGTAAGTCAGAGCGATAAAATCAAGACAGCCACTGACCGACGCAGCTGAACACAACACTTTCTTTACAACAAAGTGAGGTTGCCAATCCTCAGGCGACTCTATCAGTGGAACAGGGCCAACAAGCTACAAAACAGGGAGAAACACTCATGGTGTTCACTGTTGAAACAATCTTATTGTGAGTTGCAGACCCGCTTGCACGTTGGCCAGATAGTAATGAGCCCCGACCAGTTCCCCCTATCATCTCTATCATCTCTCTTCGCCATGGACGTCGAGGCCTTTCAGAAAAGTCCCCGCTGGGCTTTGACAATTATTTGTGCGTTTCTCATTATTCCCGTTGACGTAATTACTGACTTCGACTCATCAGTTTCTGTTTCAATTGCCGTCTTTGTCTCTCGAGTAAGGTACGCAATTTACTCGAACGAAATTAGTGACTTGATTATAAGTCGAAACCGGAGGGGCGGCGACATTAAAAATGAACAGGTCGTGAGAAGAGGAACAGGCCTCTCAGTCTTAGCTTAATTGCCCATTCTGCGTTTTGAGGTCTATCATAGTCATCAATACTTAGAACTTTCAAAGACAACACAAACTTCTTTTCAGGCATAAACACATTCAGAGTAACAAAAGACGAGTATGGAATGTAAGTGTATTCGCATCTGTTTTTCATTTAAGAATGGGTGAGGGGGTGGGGGGGAGAAACGAAACAAAACAATTCCCCTTGTAATGAACATAACAAGGTAGAAGAGAAAAGCTAAATGATATTTGCCCACTACTTCTGACGCAAGAAAGGGGGTCTATATTGGTGATTTGCTGTAGAAAGTGTGCTTAAGGGCAGGATAGCCGGGTCTAGGCAAGAGTGGATTAGCGCCCTACATGTCAGGGTGCACCCTACTTGTCAGACTGCGCCCTACGTGTGGGCCCTTGGACACTATACAGAGAACTGCACATGTTATATAAACTAAGGCTGTGATTTGTCTTCTCAAGTTTTGTATACGTAAATTACATCTTGCATCCTATGAGTTTACAGCTGAAACGGTTAAACCTCATTACATTACGCTTTCGATCTCTTCCCTTCCTCGGGTTCCTTTCTTAATCTTGTTGTCTCAGCTCGGGTCAGCTATGATTTCTTCTCAGCAGCCTCACTCTAAAACCTATCCTAACCCTGAAGGTTACTTCGGTCAGTTTGGAGGCAATTACTACCCACCTGAGACACACCAGGCACTTGAAGAACTGGCCAATAAGTACCATGAGATTCGCCAATCGCCGGAATTCAACGACACTCTCAACAAAGTGCGTGTTGGACTACAAGGTCGCCCAACCCCTATACATCACTTAGAGAACATCTCCAGAGAGGTTGGAGGTGCTCAGATATATGTGAAACGAGAAGATCTGAACCACACAGGCGCGCATAAGATCAACCACTGTGTTGGCTTCACACTGCTTGCCAAGGCCATGGGCAAAACGAAGCTAATTGCCGAGACAGGGGCAGGTCAACATGGTGTTGCACTCGCAACCGCGGCCGCCTACTTTGGCCTAGAATGCGAGATTCATATGGGTGCGATTGATACTGAGAAACAGAAATCAAACGTTGGCCGGATGCAACTCCTTGGTGCAAGGGTTGTAGCAGCGACTGCAGGTCAGTCTGCGCTGAAAGAAGCAAGCGACTCAGCATTCAACGCTTACGTCGAGCAACGGGCGCATGCCTTGTATGCAATTGGATCGGCCATCGGACCTCACCCTTTCCCATTGATTGTACGGGATTTCCAGTCCGTGATCGGCCAAGAGGCTCGCGAGCAATTCCTTAGCTTAACCAACGGCACCTTGCCCGACCATATTGTCGCATGTGTAGCTGGTGGATCCAACGCCTTGGGCATGTTTTCTGCCTTCATTGATGATTCTGACGTGGTTCTGCATGCAGTTGAACCGTTGGGAAGATCTGATAAGTTGGGCGAGCATGCAGCGATACTATCATTCGGCAAACCAGGGACGTTACATGGCGCAAAGACGCTAGTCCTGCAGCAAGACGGAGGCATAACTGCTTCGGTCTCGTCTGTGGCTTCTGGGCTAGTCTATCCGGGTATCGGGCCAGAAATGGCGATGCTTCACCAAGCTGGTCGAATATCTGTTACGACTATACCTGATGACAGGGTTATAAGCACATTCTTTCGTATGGCAAAAAGTGAAGGTATAATCATTGCTCTAGAGAGCGCGCATGCTTTGGCATTTGCCATAGATTTAGCGGCGCAGCGTCCTCCGACTGAGCATATACTGGTTAATTTGTCTGGTCGCGGTGATAAAGACGTTGATTACGTCCTTGAAAAATACGGAACAGGCTGATCTCGATATGTAGTTCTCGGGTAGCTAGGTTAATCTTGCCGTGTGTCGATTAATTAGTTGTGCTTTTCCTCCGTCCACTCATCAATCACAAAATTAAAAGAATGATGTTAAACGTTTAAACAATTAATTCCGCCATATAATAACTATCTCTTCAAAGCGTGACGACGCAGAATTAATAATCTCCCCACTTACTACGTTGTCAACAATCACATCACCCACAAACTCATATGTTGCCGCGCCATCAGAAGACAAACCTCATCGTGTAATAAGAGTTGGGGTCAACTTTCCATTGCTTTGTGAAAGTACTTTTTCCAAGATGAACTAAGAGCCGATAGTTATCTCCAGCTCCACAACTAAATGGCCAACACGCGGGTAACCTTGGCCGAGTCATCGTCATCTGTACTACTTTCCATGATCGTTGCATCGTTGTATGAAGATCCAATAAGGGATTCGAGCCGCATCTAAAGCGTGGGGAATGTGACCGAATTCAACAGATTCAGAATGCACTTGGTCAACGTCAAATTGATAAAACAACAATGGAAATCTTCAGGGCCGGTAAAGGTTGTCAGACCAGGAATGACGTCAAATGCGTTACAGTTCCAACTATTATACTCTGAGCATAACGATAATTTTGAAATGTGGATAAACACACGCACAAGGGTGTCCACGCAGTGATTACTGCAGGCCTTGCTCTCTGCTCTGTGCTGCAAGCCATAAGCTAAACCTGTTCAACAATACAAGCCCCTACCCTTGTACCCTATAAGTCATCATCTGATAACTCTCCAGGCAAGGGCATAGCTTGGTCATGCCATTCTGAACCATTGGGAGACCAAGGAGTCCAACGTGAATACTCGTCGTGATATATCTCCCCAGTGCAACTCCAGCTACTTCTCGGGAGTTCTTGATGAATAAGAGCGACATCAAGTTCCTCAAACATACCCACCAGAGTCTGATCACACACTTGAATTGAGTCACTTCTGATCTCCCTTAGATGCTTAAAGAGTGTGGGCTTTGCCTTAGCAAGATGGAGTAAGTCTTGATATAGAACTCCCGGTGGTGTCGGCATCTTATGCTCCATGAGTATCAGCGATACAATGTTGGGCGGGAGGATATCGATAAGTGATAGGGGACTCATGCACACTGGGTCGTAGATTGGGCGAACAGGGATAAAAAGAACCTTTAACTTTGTAAATAGCTTCAAGCTACATATGCGCTTTATTGATATCGACCTGATTGGCCTACAACGAAGATCCAGGCGAATGAACTCCAAACTGGTATGAAATTTTGGTTGATTGATACATTGAATAATCGATGAGATATCAGGGTCTGCTGCCGTGTAGGAGAAAGCAGATAGTTGACCGGTACATTTAGAAAGACAAGCATCAATGGCCGATGACTCAATCTCGCCCAGGGTTCGGAAGTGTAGAGCTTTGAGACTTGGCATGTTGGGGAATTCGCCACGGCCAGACGTGAATAAGACCTCAAGGCCTGTTGTCCAGGATAACAGCTTTGTTAACCCATGGTCACTCTCAAATATTTTCAGCGGCAGGGTGGTAATGCCAAGAGTCTCGAGGGTTGGTGTAATGTCGAACAACCACCCATTGCGCGGGAAAACATCTTCTACAACACCAAGATGGGTCAGGCCAGGTAGTAGAGCGACCATCATAGTTAAAAGCTCGCTAGCCACGAAATGTATATAGTCTCTTTTCGGTATTTCATCGGAAATGGGCTCGCCTAGAAAGAATGCCCGCTCAATGGTAGATGAGTAGTCTGAGACTTGGTGGTTATGTCGTCGTCTTTGATAGATCTCGCAGGCACTAGTGCCCAGAAAGTGTGCACACTTATCAAACACATTCCGGCTTTCGTGGAAACTCAGTTCTTCAACCACCTGCCATTGCAGAATGGCCGATTTAACCGATCGCCCTAGATCCGGGCGCGATGCGATAGTTCGAAGAAATGGCTCGAGTCGGCGCCGTCCCCAGGAATCGCGACGCAGAGATGTGTCATATCCTATATCGAAAGAGTGATGCAATATTTTCTGGGCAATATGTCGAAAGTATCGAGAGACTAAACAGATGTTGTGTAAAGTCTGTGTTGCAGGACCAGCCTCTACAGGTCGTTCGTATTTGCCGCAACAGTGGGAGCAGAAGTATTTGAAGACTAAATCCAGAATCTCTGGCGACAGATTCGCGATGGAGACGTGACGAGCCCTTGGGGATTCTTCTCGGTTCATCGTGGTTGTGTTCCGTTATGGTAACTCAGAGGAAGTGAATGCATGGGGAGAGATGGGAAAATAAGGTGGCGGGGCTCAGAGTGTGCCCAGTAGTGAGCGCACAGTCGCTTAGTAATGAGACCCAACCTCTTTACCGTAAGCACATTCGTATATACGGAGTACCAACGTAAGTGCTGTCAAACAAGTGTCAATAATGGAAGAGAAGTCAGTTGGCGACAGGCCTGACAATAAGGTCAACCCTTGCTAACATAACGGTGCTAAGAGTTATGGATTCAAGTGATGTGCGTCCTATTTCCGATCTCGGCTATCTTGCTAGTCCTAGTCGAGCTGAGACACCCCGGCCATTTCCAATTGTCCAACAATCCGCTAGATCCTATAAATACTAGAAAGCATACATATAATAGTCCAGCAACTATCAAGGGCCAAGAGTAAAAGCCCATAGAGAGAGCAAAGTCAAAGGAGGTTAGCTGGAACATCGTAGATGGCTGTGGAACCTGAGGTAGGTTTCAATACAACAAACCCTTATTTCTCACCCTTTTTCTCTAATCTTCCCTATAGGCTACTTCTCATACTTTGCCACATTTAGACCCCTTGCCGCGGGTTTAATCTAAGCTCCCTAGATTAACGTAAAGATTTGACTGCAAGGTTCAACCAACTAAAGGACTCTCCCCCTTTCTCTCTCAACTTGCACATTCAGACTTCATGTCTCAGTTGAGTATTCAATTTTTTCAGCTGGGCGTCAGCTGGCGGGAGAAAGATTCGCCTATTGGTTGCGATCCACCTAGTGGTGCCTTTACTGCCATTGCCAAGTTTGTGGCGTTGGGGGCCGGAAAGCTAGGCTCCTCAATTTCGATCTCCCCCCCTTATGATAAAAGGGATGAAAAAGGTGTGTGCAGACTCGGATCTTGATTTTATCATTTTCCTTTTCGCCAATGTATAAAAGGTTTCGATATCATCTTCCGTCTTGACACGCTTGGCATCGAAGTATAGGCTACCTGTCTCCACCATGGACCAACTCTCTTCAGAAACAAAGGGCAGGGGCAATACTACAAAGCACGCAACAGGAGGCTACAGGTCTGTGCCGAGCCAAGGAATGGATAAACAGAACTCTCAAGAGACAAATTATCTTCACAATGGTGCGATAGAGGAGGCCGATGATGAAGCAACACAGAATATCGAACGACAAAAAATTGGATTCTTGACAGTACTGAGTGACTGCGCCCTGATCCTTATTCCAATTTCCTTTATCGTATTCGCTATTTTCGTGCTTCTTCTCGAAGGTTCGGAGGTTACCGACCCTGAAGTTACGAGATGGAACAATGCCATCGCTGTCGTAAGTAATCTCCGATACCCGCAACCTGACTCCAGAATATGCTAATATCCAACTCAGCTCAACACTTTATTCCCTATCCTCTTTGCATCAATCGTTGGACATTTAGTATACGAGATTGCCAGTTGGAAGCTCGAACAAGGAGCAACTCTTGGGACGCTAGAGCAGCTCCTTGGAAGCCGTACGGTTGGATCCACGCTGGTAACACAAGCCCAGCTGCGTACCATTAGCCCCCTCAGCCTCGGTCTCCTTCTTATCTGGGTCTTCTCTCCTCTTGGTGCTCAATCGATTCTACGTATGCTTGACACGCGATTCGCATCTGTCACAACAAGATCAACCGCCGTCCATTTCGACTCAAATGCGCCATCTATACTTAGTCGTATATGGACATTAACACCTGGTTCAAGTGAGGAAGCGCACAACAAGCTCGGCTACATTGCCAATTGGTACAGTGCATTGTTACTCGCTCCGCAAGCAATTAAAACAGACAGTGTGGATCTCTGGGGGAACGTGAAGATCCCTTTTCTGTCCCAAACGGAATCCGAACCAAGTGACTGGGGCCGCTGGGATCATGTCCCATGGATCTCAGAGCCTGACTCATATTCGGCTCTCGCAGGATTTCCAGTCGCGAATCTGACCAAGGGCAATTCGACATTTCTCTTAGAATCAAGTTACTTGTACCTTAGCTGCTCAAAACAACAGAAGGAATACTGGGAGCCCAATAACAATGTCACCAGGGTCTTATCATTAATCATCGAGGCAGAGAATGACTCCAGAAATGGTTCGCTGTACAGAAACGGTTCGCTGTACGGCACCAGTCGTGGTCGAGGAAGCTCAGTCGAGGGAACCACGTGGAGCATCGCAATAGACAGATTTGTTGACAAATACTGGCTCAACAACTCAGCACTACAGGACAGATTCGGCTGGCAATCATTCTATGCCCGGCCGGTGATGTTTGAGAATGAGACGAGAATAACGTCCGAGGCTGCGCACCTCACCTTTGAAGCGAGGGTGGCCTATGAAGGTAGTTCTGGAAGAGCGCCCTACTATGGAGTTGAGGCCCGTTGCGATCTGCAGCAAAGATACGTTGAGTCTCAAATCACATGCTCAAAAACAGACACATCAGCTCGACATAACTGCTCCGTTAATATGCAGCGCCCTTCGATCCGGCAACATGCACCAGAGAGCATAACATTCCTTTCGTTTCCTCGGATTATGGAATTAGTCTCCTTCAACTTGCCTTTGGCGACAGGTTCTAGCATGACTGGTAGGGCAGATCTGTCACTACAGTACCTCACGAATCCCAAAAATGGGGGTATCATCAACACACTTGGGGCTGACTTCTTCACAAACACGAGTGATGCTGCCTTCAGCCGCCGATTATCTCAGCTGCTCAACACATATCTACTTCTGAGCCAGACAATCATGGCGACTGTAAGCGGAATTGACGCTGGCGTTTCTGTTCCTCACAATGTGACGGCACCTGTGGAAGTAAACCATCTAGTCCGGCAGTATGTTGTCTCAAAATTATGGATTGTCACCTGCTTCGTTTCATCTATTGTGCTGCTCATCAGTGGCATACTCAGTGTGGTATTCACCCACCTAGCTAATGGCCCCGAGATTCTTGGCTACGCTTCAACTGTTATCCGCGATTCCAAGCTTCATGATCTGCCACCAGAGACCGGAGGAATGGCAGCGATGGATATCACAAAGGCAATGAGACATGAGCGGCTACGATATGGGTTTACCAACATGACAAAAAAAGGACAGCATTTATTAGGGGTAGGCCGAGAAGAGGATACTGAGCGAATCAGAGATGTGTCGAAACGGATAGGTACATGGAATGTCTAATCCCCAATATAGCTAAGGTTTTGTCGTCATGTCAAAGACAACAATCAACCTTATCAAGCATGAGACCCGAAGAACAATAGTTTCGCACTGGACCTGTCTGTCTGTACATCAACATACCCAAGAAGCCACGTCAGTCTCGGATAGTTGGTTTCCATAAGAGTAAGAAATTGTCCAAAGGGTGTTCGATAGTTAGATGTTCTGACAACAGTTGCGTGTGGCTTTTCGTGATAGCTTAGAAACAGCCAATTGTATAAATTTAGACTCTTCGAGTGGATGCTTTCTCACTATCAATTACAATATTTGTTTTGCAAAACTTGTGGTGGCTGATATTCACTGGGCTTGATCCATGAAGTCAACAAATCAACCACTAATCGACTAAAGAAGCAGATACTACTTTGTCAAAACCGCGTTGTTATCAAACATTATAATACACAAGCAAACAAGTACAAAAGCCTCAGAAGTGTCTCTTCTAAGAACTATCGCTAGAGTTCAGTGGCAAGATCAGCATCGTTAACGAATAAATGAAACAGCTCAGTAAGAGGCAACAGGCGAGGCGTTATGCCGATGTTGAATCTTGACCTTGATATTGTCGACAAAGGTGAACCACCACCAACGTGGAGCCCACACGTTATCTTGAGGGTCAAGCTCGATCTAAAGTATGTCAGTACTTGCATAAAGAATTGGCCTTCATCTTGAACCTCGACTTACATCAAATCGGGAGAACAAGGTAGAAGTCATCTTGTGAAGCTCGACAGTGGCCAAATTACGGCCAACACAAATGCGGTTACCATTTCCGAACGTGAAATCAGCATCTTTCATCGTCTTGAGCCGGGCAGCGAAGGCGTCATCCGTCTCATCCTTAGCTTGAAGCCAGCGTTCAGGACGATAGACCTCTGCATCAGATCCGTAGATCTGGATGTTTCGCGATGACACCCAAGGATTGATTCCGACCTTTGTACCAGGAGCAATGAAGCGACCATCAGGTAGCGTCAAGCCACCAGCAGGAACAACTCGCTCCAGGATTCCACCGATAACAGGATGCATTCGTTGACCCTCCTTGATAACAGCATTAAGGTAAGGCAGATCCTTTGTCTCAGCATATGCAGGGGGGAAAGACAGATCAGCGGCATCAAGCTCTTCACGAAGCTTTGCAAGAATATCGGGATGCTTGAGAATATTATACGTGATGGACTTCTGAACAATGGCAGTAGTATCGGCGCCGGCCAAGACGTTCATCATGAGATAAGAAACAACCTCATTGTCAGTCACAATATCAGGATACTGCTGCTTGGCCTCAAGGAAGTTGTCCAAAAAGTCCTTGCGGGGGCGAACTTCTTGCTTGGAGGCGCGCTCAATCACGCGCTGATAGCTGTATGCGGCGGCGTGTTCAAAGGTAGCGAATTTAATGGGGCAGTAGACGTTCTTGCCTAGAAGTCTGTCTAGCCAGGGCATCTGTCCAATCTGGAGAACGAGATCGTCAGTCTCCAACTCTTTAGTATCAAGATCGGGAAACACTTACGCAGCCGAGGTATCGCATAATGGTCTCTCCAATATGGATAGTATTCTTGACGTCCGTTCCAGATTTGAGGAATCCCATATCTTCAGAAAAGGTCACTTCCCAATCAAGATCCCAAGCACCTGGCGAACGTATTAGTATTATCCTGCAATCGATCGTCATTGTTGAGGCCTACAGTATTCAATCCAGTCAGCAAGGTCCGCCGTCTTGTCCTTGTTGTTACCCTTGACAAACCGGTTCTCGAGTTGTTCGCATAGTAGCAAGACCATCTTATCTGCTAGATGCTCCTTCTCCAGAATAGTGTTCATGGAAAAGAACTTCTGGTAGGGCTTCATGTATCGGCCGTGGAACGCATTGCTTCGGGTGCTAAACACATTCTCAAGTCTCATGCCATTGGACATAGCATCTGCTACCTCATAGAAGTTGCTCTTCAATGGGACAGGGTTCCAGTCAGTCCAGTACAACTACAAGAATTCATGTAGTCAACGCATTAACTCACCTTGACGAAATCGCCACGAGTAGAGTAAACAGCTTTGAGGAGGCCAGGGTCACTCAAACTAATCATGTTAGGTCCAATTCGAACAGCTGGTCCAAGCTTCTTATGCAACTCTTGATGAGATCGAATTTGTGTGGTCTTCCAGTAGTCCCATAACCGCCACAGGTCAGTGAACTTGGCCCAGAAAGGACCTGGGAAGGACTTGAGAGGAGATGTGAGGAAAGAGATAAGGATGCGAAGACTGAAGAGAACAAGACCAAGGCACAATGCCTTGGCAGCCAGGCTTTCTAATACCATAGTGGACGTTTTGGCTTGAGCCAGGAATAAAAAGAAAGAAGGAAAAGGAAAATGCAACTACAAAAGAAGAGGTCTCTAAAGAAGACCAGACCCGACCGAGGACAGAAATACTATAAAAGATCCGGAGGATCCGAGGAAAGATGATTGCAAATTGGGCAACCTCAAGTTGAGACCCTCACATGGCTATATGTTTCTGAGTCAGATCTGCTTTTGGAGGACATTTGATTTCAAAGCCTGACGCGCAGGGTAGCATCGCTAATCAGGATCCATAGCAGTATCGCGTAATCCAGCACTAAAGGATATTGGCGACCCTGTGAGAAGGGTATGGGGATCGTCCTCCCGCATAACCAGGCCAGTAAAAACTACCTGAGGTATAGATAAAGGAATGTTGAAAAGGGGGATGCTTGGCTACCTCGGCTGGGCTTGCTGACACAATTTGTTAGACCCTGAGGCAGTTGATCACTCTTAATGACACTTGATAAGCTTATACCCTATAATTAATGCGTTCAAGATACTTAAAACCCTCATTATCTGCGTTGCCTAGTGGTTCATGATCTACAAGGGATACCTCGCGTAACGGCCGGAGCACTAAGCTAAGCAACGGTCCGGATTGTTCCCGCGTAAACACGAAGTAACGTTTGCGGGTAGCCGAAGGAGCCATAAAGTGGCTCTTCACTAATCGACTGCGGCTCATTCGCCGTACTCACCGGAGACTCCGCTTCCGCCCCGTGCCTCGCACAGACTGGGGATCTCAGCCCTGGCAAGTACGGTTGGGCTAAGCTCTAGGGGAAAAGGTGGTTTCTGTCAACAGAGTTAAGTGAGATTCCCAAAAGTCGCTTGCTCATTTGCCGCGTCTTCATTTGTCCGCTCGGTCGATATGTGGATGACACTACTTGACCCCCACGCTCTTGGGAACAGGAAGTGGACCAGGATACGTTGCAACGTCGTCAAAGATCCATTGAATAGTCGTCATTACTAGCAAAAAAGAAGGAAAACACAACGGTTGTTGAAGATCCAGTAGGGCTGAGGCCGTGAAAGATATCCTCAGAGGATATCCTGGACGACCATCTGGCCACATACACCAGTAAGCATCTTGTGTCTTGGTTTATGCCAACCTATCCATCGCCAAGACTAGTGTTTCGCGGCAAACTGACCCTGACTAGGATGTCATTCCTTCCGGGACTGGCCTTCTCTTGTACGAAAAAGTTGAAATTATACACTTGGCATCAAATAGGGAATCAGTTCCTTGTTCTGGACGATCTCGCCTTCGATGGGATATGCTAACACGGTGCATGAGCAACGAATACCCGGCCACTGGTGACTGTTGAGCTGAACCAATTGATGATCCAACCTTCCCCACTAAACCAAGCGACGCGAGGCTCGTAAACAGGATTCCGTTGATCCGGCTCATTGAGAGATCATATTTGTAGCGAGCAATGTTGGTAGGTCGTTTTTCCAACAGCCTAGCGTTACTGCGTACGGATTACCACCTAGATGAAGCCAGGCTCTTTCAGGGGTACTGTCAAGGATGGTTCTATGGCTGCGGGTGCCGCTGACACTGTCGTTTCTTTTGCCTGAAACTTCCAGGATGCAGAGCGGAAGGGATCTTCACGGCACATTGTTTTCGACCGGGAGGCTGATCCTTGGTTCCATCAGATCCTATGGTTCACGCGAGGAACCACATGCCCCGTAGTTCTCAGTGACTTTCAGCCCACCTATCCCCATGATGCTGGAATCGGCTTGATAGCAGACTTCGCCTAGGGTCACGTTGCAAAAAGTCTGGACGGTTGCATCCTTACGACTCAATGTTGACGATCGTCGGGGAAGATCTTCAAGGGGTTTGTGCCTGACATACGAGTTCGCCAGGAATCCTTGCTCTCCTCATGCACAATGTGTTTCCCACGTGGAAAATGTGATTGCAGGCTGTTTCTACCGGTCGTCAGATCCTGCGCTCGCCCACCCTCCTTTTCGCGGCACTTCCGCTGCGCAATTCTGCATTCTACCCAGACAAACTTGCTTACGGTCGCGTAGCCATCATGAGCTCTTATGGAGGTAGAGGACCTACGATCAATGCGATATTATGGACCGAGACTGTCGTTGCGATAATTTTTGTCGCTTTGAGAGTCTATACTCGCAAAGTTGTTCTTCGTAGCTTTGGACTAGATGACTTCTTCCTCATCATCACCTTGGTAAGTGACTATTATATGCAGTATATGGGCTACTGCTAAGAACCAGCAAAAGATTCTCCTGATTGTATATGCCGCCTTGATATCCGTTGGAGCAACGTTCGGCATTGGACAGAAACGCGACGACATTCCCAATCATGACTACATTGAGGCGATGAAATACGAGCTCATCGGGCAAGGAGTTTGTATCTTCAACATCGCTACGAGTAAGGCTGCTGTCGCCTTCTTCATTCTGCGGATCGTTCGCGAGACGAGACATCGCATTTTTATCTGGTTTTGCATCATCTCGAATACCTTGCTGGCCACATGGACGACCATTGCGGTATTCATTCAATGTTTTCCCATCGCCAAGGTCTGGAATCCGATGGGTGTTGAGGGAGACTGCTGGTTGGACTTTACAAAAGTTGGCATCGCATGCTCAGGTATGTGGAAACAACGCAACGTGTACGGAGTTTGTGAAGATCAACTAACATGCATTTATTTAGCCTATGCCGTTGCTATCGACTTTACTCTAGCTATCGCCCCATGCTATATTCTTTGGGACCTGAATATGAAGCGAAAAGAAAAAACGCTGGCACTTTTTGGTCTCAGCCTTGGAGTTTTGTACGCTATCCCTGATATAATTTCAACATCATGTTTGCTAATTTTCTCAAGCGCGGGTGTTTGTGGTATTTTGCGCACCACGGCATTGACCAGTCTTCGATCATACGACGAATACATCTGTACGTTATTACCCCCATTATCATCTTGATGTTTATACTAACCAAGTGACGATCCAGACGACACCTCGAACATGCTTATCTACTCCGGCACTGAGAACTTCGTCTCTGCAATTTGCGCCTCAATTCCAGTACTCCGGCCCTTATACATTAGGCTCCGTGGCTACGGTTCCTCGGGCGATTCTTATCCTCATCGCAGCTACCAGATGAACGGCTTTGGCAGTCAGGACGCAGGAACCGTCCTAGGTGGCGGGGATAGAGAAGGGAGGATGGCAACAAAAATCTTCGCTGGAGGGCGTGACGCTGACAGGGCCACTGCAGATAATGCGAGTGAGGAGACGATTTTGAGAGAGTCTAGGAAGCAGCGCGAGCAAGGGATTCAAGTTTTTACGAAGACGGATTTCTCGATTGAGTATTCTAATGGTGGTCGGTCGCAAGCATAGTTTCTTAGTGAAGGGATAATCTGAACTATTGCGAAAAATCTGCAACTATCTACCATTTCGCTATCCAGACGCGCGACTGGAGCTAGTGAACCAGAGTCCCTCGAAACGATCTTATATCATCTTTCCAATGGGTACAACCCGATGCATGATATGGACAATCGGGCTGCAGATGTGACATAGAGATTTGGACAAGAAGTCCCACTGCATCGTGAGACGTACAAGGTTGAATTGGGGCTAAACACATCCCGATCCCTCATCGCACAGAAGCGCGGAGGGCAAGATACTGTGATTCGCAAAGGTTAGCGCAACAAAACCAAGAAAAGAGTGACGGATTAACTTGAGGGTAAGGTATTTATGGTATGATCTTCAAAGAAAGTTAATTCTTATAAAGAATCCCCCCTTTGCGATGGCATAGATTTATTCCCGTGATCGGTTAGTTATATTTGCATTGTCCCCGAAATCACTCCCCAAAGTACTTACAATCTCTGCTCTATTTTTACTAGGTCGATTTCAGCAATAATGCACATATCTCCCTGCTAACTAATGGCGCGGAGGTGCAAATAAGCAGGTAAGGCACACCCTAAGCTTCCGTCAGCCAGGACTGGGCGCTGGAACTCAGGTATGTTGGAACCTGACGTTGACTGCCTGTGGCCAAATTGAACAGTGAGAATGATGACTAAGCAAGAACAACCGTGGTCACGGGTGAAATAGTGATGCACCGGATTGACCCTGACAGATTCTTCAATCTCCAGCACAGCCTTATCGTCAGACTCCTGTAACTTATTTTTGCATTCCTGGTCCGGAGACAGTCTTCAAGAGCTCGCAAGTGAAGGCGTTTGTGCTCTTAAAATGTTTGATGAACGGTATTGTGGCTGTTGTAGTAGGTGTGGCTGATGGGCTACGTGGTGTGGCTTGTACCACGATGACTAATGGTTCTCCAGGTTCATTATTGATGTGCGGGCAGTCGTGGCTTCTTGATCCTTCATGTCTAGGGTAGGAAGCTCTCAGTATCGCGGCACACGACTTAACAATATGGAAATCTTCTTTTTATTACTTTATTCGCGCTCAAATATACCGCGTATATATTTCCCTTCTATTTCTTTAGCACTTTTTTTCTTTCCTTTTGTACCACATGATTCTGTCACTCAAAGATAATCGTACGCCATTCTACCAATCCCAAATCCAAGCTTGGCTACAACCTCCTAGAGCCGGAAAAATACAGGACGACTGAATCATGTTTCACCACCATCACGACAGTATGGCTCACTTCTTCACGTATGAGTACCGTTTCCATCACGCAGAATGTCAAATCTTTTCTAGGTCGAACCAATAGACGATGTTATTGGCGCAACGCCACTATGGCTGACAACCCATCGGAGGTGGCTTTCTCTCTGCTGCGGCCGGAATAACCTGTAGCCGGATACGTTCGCGGATAACGTGTTTACGCGCTTTTGTTTTGAACCCCTGACCGCGTTCTGTCACGCTCCACAACGGCATTCGTCCACATGAACTCTCAAGATGTCAGACTAGACAACATCGAGTGACCAAGAGGAACCTACGACGAGTCTCGCAGCGATGAACAACCGGACCCCAGTGCTAGAGAGCGACGCGAAACAAGTAAAGGGCGATACTTTGACCGCCAAGGACTATGTTGGGGAGATATTTAAGCCATGTATTCAAAAGTTTCAGGGATAACATCAGCGGGAATTTCAAAGCTAGTAACCACCCGTTCGACAGTTTTAGTCCTGAGCTTGGAGCCAATGAATCAATGCTTCAATAGCTTTAGGGATGGTACCAGCCGGGAAGTCGCGGGATAGCGCTATAATAAAAACCTTCGAGAACAGGCAGAGATTTAGCCATGAATGGGGATAGATCTGCCGTTAATACTTGCATGGGTACACGAAGAAATGGTTTTTCTCATTAATTAAAAACGACCCCACCCCGTCTTGCTGTGCCTTATAAGGCTACATCCACTAAATCTCCTTCTCCTTGGAGTTGACTTTCAACACACCGTATGCCTCGGTGTCATCATCGTGCATCTCGCATTTTATATACTTCGCTTTTCCCCTCTCCGCACCAGATGAAAAAGTAATGTAACAACTCGGGCCGCAGTATTGTGAGCGCAGTGTTTTGAACGACCATGAAAGCGGTCTGTTACAAAACAACCTCTCCTGTTGCATCCATGCTTCCAGCTCAGTCTTTTTAATCAAATGATAGCTAAAGCTCTCCTTTCCGCGTGTGTATTCATCCTCCCAATCGTCATAGTCTCGGCCGTGAAATGATAAGCGGATTTCCATTTCGAAGAATGGTATATCCGGGCGGTCGCGATGGATTGTTCTGATCGTGTCTTTCACAAGAGCCTCGAAGGTACTGTCCACGATCTCGCAGATATCGTTCATATCGATATGAACCTGCAACTCCTTCAAACTAGGAAATTCATCCAGGACTTTGAGTTTTTCATCTCGAAACCATCTATGATAATCTCGAAACAGCATTATCCGAGAGATGTAAGCCAAGTTTGCTTGGCTGATAAGTGACGTTTTGGAAAGCGGCAGAGGAGTACGTGCCCCACCGTTCGTGTACATGAGAGGCCAGCAATAACCCCTCCGAAGCAAATTCTGGCCGTATAGAATTCGGGTTCCTTCCTTGTTGATGGTCTTGCAGGTTTTAAGAATCTGGGGATGAATCTCAAGAGGGCAATCCCAGGGGTTTTTACCCACGAGGCAAAATTCTTCGCCGTGTTTGTAGAAGACGCAAGGATCGCGTTGGTGGGAGATGAGAAGATGGCGATAGATAGAGAGACGGATCTCCGGGGGAATAGACAGCAAGTAGCACTTTAAGTCGCCTGGTGGTTGCCAAGGCTCTGGGAGTACTTTTGAACGTGGTACAGGTTTGCACTTTTGTAGCAGTATCTTCCGTACTGTGTTTTCAGATTGAGTGGTCAAGGCTGGGTCCGGAGATGGTTCGAGAGCCTCAGTGGATTCTTGAGACGAAGCCAACAGCTCATCTTGAGAGGGTTCCCTAAGTTTTAAATGTCCATTTTCGAAGGTTAACCTAGACTGCATTGCGAATTTTGGCGAATTCCTGAAATTGACGGAGCAGGATAATTGATCCTGAAAGTGACGGTGAAACAGTCAGCGTCAGCATTGAACAGGTATCTCGCGGATTATCAATCTTCCGATGACCCTTGCCAGGGAGCAGGCAGCAACTAGAAGATATCGTTGAGATGTAGGTCTTAGTAGGATATTAATTCTTTTTTAACATTCCTCAGTAGCCACCTCGAAGTTCTTCACAGGTGAGACAATATTAAACGGGCTTCTCCGTTTGGAAAGGGAGCATCCTGATTTGGTCAAGGTGCCTGCCACGTCGTTGGCTAGGAAATTGGTTTGACCACAAGTCCCGCATATCTCTTCCACCCTGTGCAATGGAGTGAGGGGTTGAAACTCGATGAAGGCATTCTGCAATGAGTGTAAAGGCGCAATTTGGAAGCGAGGTACGGTCTACATTTGTTTACCACGATAGGTCTTCCGTGGCATTGCGAGTACCCAGACAGCCCAAAGTAGCCCTCAAAGGAAAGGGCTTGACCTGACAGGGCAGTGCTGCTGCAGATCCTGTCCTCGTACCCCATTCAGGATGGCGGTGACGAGGCTGTGTCTGCCAGCCTGGGAGATATACTCTTTTACTGGCTGCCTTGAAAAGCACCCAGTTTGCTGGCGATCTAGCAGGCACGTGGCCGCGCAAGCCTCATCAGGGCGGCCCGATCCATCGATAGGGTAGTATGAAGGCATTCATGATGTCATTTCCCCATACGACATCTCCCGGATGCACTAGTGGTGTTTTATCCGTTATCTGCTGTCAGCCTTGATGTTTAAAATGTAACATGTCATGGGGGTAAACAAGATTGTGATATGTTTCTTTAGACAATGCGACAATGTCATGGAATCCTCAGCTCCAGCGATCCTTGCCATAGTGGCAGTGTTTTCCAGGGAGATTCCAAGGTCCGTCGAGCATTTGCATTCCGACCTCGGCATAGAGTGTTCAATTTATTTGGAATAGAGAAGGCCTGTTCAGTGTTGCCTGGCAGTAGCGTGCTATTGCAACCCACAAATCATACCAAGATCATCAACGTCCGACATACGATATTTCAGGTGAAGGCTTAGTGGAATACACAAATACACTAAAACGGACCGACGCTGGAGTCACCCAGTTCTTGTAGGAGAGTGTAATTGGATGTCTTGGCATCCGGGGTTATGGCGTGCTCTTTTAAAGCCCCGAGCGTATCCACAAAAGCCCAAATTAGCTCCGTTTGGTCACCATCAAGTTTCTCAGAACGAAGGATGAAGGATTCAATTTAGTGCAAAGCACAGCGCCTAGTGACGTTGACCTTGATGTTGATCAATCCTCTTCCCCAGGACTCATCACGGGTATCCTGTTTGGGAGACTTTGCACTCTCCAACTATCTAAGCAGTCACTAGAATATAGATAAAGATATTGAGTTACATAAAGAGAGAGTGTTGCCCTTCAAGTATAGAATTATTCCAATACATCAGCACCACTACAAATCAAGACTTAATTTGAGCCCGCATCACGAAACCGTCACCCCAAGCGTATTTGACAATCTTTCAAGATGTTTATTAACGCCGCCAAGACCGTAGCTGTTCTCGCCGCAGTGGCTGCAGCTACACCGTCGCCTCGAAGCCCACTTGCCAAGCGATTTACCGACGGTGAAGACTGCACTGGAGACGAAGTCGCCACCTCAGGACAGGCTGGGTTGTTTTTCGCAGTTGATAGCAATGGTTACACCGTTGACTGCGATGAAGCTGGTGACGCATCGGAGGCAAAGTGAGTAAATTGCTAGCCTGTACCCCTTTCCTCTGTTTTTCAATCCTTTCTTCGAAGTCAGCAAGACGTAGATTTAACCCAGTGAACCTACTAGTGGATATAAATGCTATGTCTCCACCGAGGACGACGAATCTTTAGGGGATTTTGCCAAGTGTCCCGGCGACCCAGCTCCCAAGAAGAACCCTGATGGAACCGAAGTTAGCGTTGGAGAGGCCATCATCGACACGTACTGTAAGAATGCTGGGTCGCCTGCATGGGCTAATATTCCCGGCTGCATGATTTTCGGCTACTACGAGGCGCACGGAAACCCCGTCAAGGAAGCTGAAACAGGCGCTTACGGCATTTGCAATACTATCTTTTCAGGAGCTTGCACATGGTTTACTGATGTTGCCTCCGAGATTCAAAAAGGCATGGACAGGCCTTGCGTTGATGATCCTGGCTCCAACGCCTGCGCCTTTGCCAACCCCGGAAAATAAGTCGGTCGTATACAATCTTTGAAATGAGTCATCTTGTATTTTAGCAATCTGTTCTTCAACCAGACAAAATCTTACAATTAAATATAACCACTTCCCTGATATCGGTTCCGTCCTCGAGCTGGTGATCTAGCCCTAACACTAAGCTACCTAGCCACAATCCTTTAACTGCTTTATATCTCTTTACTGTGCTAAGGAATTATAATATAGAACTTAAGGTATCCCGTTTGTCGGGGATAGAGGCCTGTTGTCTTCAATTTACTTGAAAATGAGTTCGCAGCCACTCGCCATAAGTATAGAAGATCCATGGCACCGGAGTGAATGCAAGGCAGATGAATCCCAAAACACTGTTTCCCCAGCCTAAACCAAGTTTCGAATATAGTGGTGATGCTGTGAGGTCCAGGAAAGCACCAAAGGGAGAACGAACCAGCATGTTGGCCGCCATCGCCGATGCTGCCGCTTCAGTCCCAAAAGCATCCACCAGGTATATCTGGCCTGGAATAACCACGAAAAGGGAGCCAAATCCAACAATAAATGTGCCTATGATCGGGACAATCCAGTGGACGGCATACTTAGCCGCCCAGCCATAAATGAAAAGACCGAGTGGTGTGATGGGGCCTAGCCATTTCATGAGGATAAGCCGATCCTCTGGCCTGGGAGCTGCAGTTTGATCACCATTCTTTTGTCCTAGGAGCTTATCGCTGAGAATAGAGAACATGACCAAGCCCAGGACCATGCCTATTCCAAGACCAAGATAGGCCAGACCAGCGACACCAGGACTGAAGCCATATACATCTTCGAATACAGAAGGAAAGGTGGTGAAGAGAAGAAAGATGAGGCCAAACAAGATACCAGTGTAGAGTGATAGCAGTAGGACAATTGGTGAGAATATGAGAAGCTGGAGTGGCCTGACAATAGCTCGAGCAAGCATTTGCCCCGGAGTCTCGTTTCTGCTCGATTTGGGGGTTAGCTTCTCGTTTCCAGTTTCTTTGCGCATTCGCTGTGTTTTCCTTCGTAAGAGAACGGTGTAGTTGGTCTCTCGCATCAAGGCCACTGTTGCAATACCGATGATTCCAGACTAGATTGTCTCAAGCTTAGTACATAGCAGACTGTTGACCTTCGGTAAGAAACCCACAAAAATCGAAATGATGTGAAATGTCCATCGCCAGCCCACATTCTCAGATACAAACCCGCCAATGATGGGGCCAATTACCTGTCACTCGTGTTAGTGGAAATATGTCATTTCGTGAAGAAAAGACTTACAGGGCCTAACAATGGTCCTACAGCAAATAGCCCCATAGCCTTTCCTCGCTCCTTCTGGGGGAACAAATCTGCTATTGTTCCGCCTCCGATGCTCATGGGGCCAGAGGCTGCGCAGCCACAAATGATTCGAAAGACAAGGAACATGACGACATTGGTACTAAAACCACATCCAATGGTAAAAGCGATGTATATAATATTGCAGACATAGTAAATAATAAGGCGGCCATACAGCTCAGAAAGAGGAGCAAGGAGAAGTGGACCTAACGCGAAGCCGAGGACGTAGAGACTGACGGTCATGGCTGTGACAGTGGAATTGGTGATGTCAAATTCGTTGGCTAGTTCTGAGGCTCCAGGGGCGAACATTGTTGCAGCGAGGTTGCTTATGCGATTAATCAGTTACAGATCCTCACCATGCTAGTCGAGTAATTGAACACTTACGCTGCAAGCGTGAAGAGACTCACGATGACCAAGTGTAAATTCTTCTGGGTCTTGGACCAATTGAGGGGGTGCTCAGGATCATCAAGTCCATCCCAATCAACGATGCTTGGATCTGGAAGAGGTTCATCGGCTTTTGTTCCAGCAGAAGAAGAGGGCTTTTCGAGAGTTTCAGAACCTTTGCTAATGGCTGCCTCCAGCTGATGGGAAGGAAGGGTCGATGGAGACGTCTGAGCCGTGGTAACCATGTTTGATGTAATTGGGATGTGGTTATTGTTGAAGTGTTTTCGTCTCAGTGGGGCACGTCAGAAAGCTGTCGTTAATTTATATATTAGTGGTTGATTTGGAGGCGACTTTCATTCTGCGTGAGACAAGAAAGTTGAATTTTTGTGGTGAATTTACAGTGACCAGAGATAAAGTAGTCAATCATCAACATCCAGCTTATAGTGTGGTCTATACCCCTTAGGTTATGTACATATGGCTCCATGGAGGATCGGGCATGAGAACCAATCAGGGTATGGACGGAGGATCGGGGCGGATGATCGGAGCGGAGCACCGGGATTCCGTGGCCGATTGACAGGGATGATGAGCGGGGATTGTAACGTGCAGGTATACGGGAACCCGGCACAGCATTTCTTGATGCGAAACTTTCTGATCTCAACGCAAACAAACCCATTCCGTAATTTCCGCCTCCTACTCCGTCGTATGACACGACCTGGTTATAGTCTGTATTTGATTACATGCAATGGCTGATCAGGAAGCGCATCTTCCCGAGTGGGGTCCTGGTAAAACACCCCAAGGAAGAGCCAGGTTACCTTCAAGCAGGCCGCGTGAAAAACAGCAACTGTCGTGCAACCTCTGCAGAAGAAGAAAGTATGGAAATACTACTCTACATTGTTCACGTACCCCCACGCGCTGACTTTGTGTTTCTAGGCTTCGATGTGACCGTCAGCGGCCCTGCAGTAGCTGTGTCCAGCGGGAGCTCGGCCTGTCATGCACATACGCTTACACCTACAAGTCGGACAGAGTTCCCGGCAACGATACGGTATCTCAGCTGCCAGCTACCACACAGGATCGCATCCGTCACCTTGAGAGTTTAGTCTTCGATCTAATGCGGCAATCATCCGTCAGTCAGCCCGGAGCCACCCCATCCCCCCATCAACCTGCACACGTCTCTGAGTCCTCGCCGTTGGACGTCGTTAATATCAACGAGTCGCGTGGTGCCGCCACGCCTTCAGCCGACTTTGGAAGTATCCAGCCCAAGGGTGGAGGCGCAAATTATGTTGGCAGTGCCCACTGGGCAGCCGTGCTTGACAGCATTGCCGAACTTAAGGATCACTTTGACAATGAGGAAGCGCCACACCCTGTTGATGAGTGGGGTGACTCTCCCTGTGCTGGAAGGACTGGCCCTCACCTCCTCCATGGCTTCTCAAAGCCCGCTACCAAAGAGGACATACTTGCTTCGATCCCCGCCCGCCCAGTAGTGAACCGACTGGTCTCTCGGTACTTCAATTCTTTCGAAATGTCCCCAGGTCAGTATGCCACCCGATATATCCTTTGTCGTCACTAAGCTTACAGCCGCGCCGTAGCTGTACTTCATACCGCCCAATTTCTCAAGGAGGTACGGCAAGTCCACAGTATAGGTCTAAACATGCTTAAATGCTGACTGCTATGCTCAGTATGAAGAGTTCTGGCAAAATCCATCAGAGACCCCGATCATCTGGTTGGGTCTTCTGTTCACAATCATGTGCCTGGCGACCCAATTTGAGAAGTTCCGGCTAGATCCAGGTGTCCAAACACCGACGACTCTGTCGGCGGAGCAAGATCTACAGAAAATGGCTGACACATTCAGGCTGAGAATAGCGCAATGCCTTGTTCTCGGCAATTATACCAAGGGAAGCCCTTATGTTCTCGAAACGCTGATGTTGTACATCGCGGTCGAAGTCTTTCACAGTAACGATGCCGAGATTGACATTTGGATTCTCATGGGCACTACCGTTCAACTCGCTATGCGTATGGGATACCATCGAGACCCAGAGCATTTCAAGGGCATGTCTCCATTTGACGCAGAGATGCGGAGACGGGTATGGGCAACCATTGTTGAGATGGATCTTGGTATCTCAGCTCAAATGGGCCTGCCGCGCATAATCAAACAGTGGCAAACTGACACAAAAGAGCCCTCAAATCTCCAAGATAGTGATTTTGATAAGTCCACTGTCGAATTGCCACCGTCAAGGTCGTCTACAGATCTCACACCTATCCTTTACCGTCTCGTCAAGGCGAGATTAATGACCAGCGTTGGATACATCTGGGACTTTGCTACCGACGTCAAGTCGTACCCATATACAGAAGTTGAGAAGATGGACACTAGGCTCGACGAAGCACGAAAGCTGATCCCAGATTGCCTGAGGTGGCACTCTATCGCACGATGTATCACAGACTCACCTCAAGTAATTGTGCAAAAGGTAGTTTTGGAAACAATCTTTTACCGAGCAAAGATTGTGCTACATCGAAAGTACCTGTTCTGCCAACCGCCCAAATCTACTGATTCCAAACGCATAGTCTTGGAATCGGCTCTCAAACTTCTCGATCATCAGCGCATGCTTCAGGAGGAGAGTAAGCCTTTCTGTCAGCTATACCAGGAAAGATGGAGGATGTCTCCATTGGTTAACCACGATTTCCTTCTTGCGACGAGCATTCTTTGCTACTATCTACAAAGCTCACGCCGGGAGGGGGAGTCACCACTGATGAATGAAGCCATTCTGGCGTCCCTCAAGCGGTCTTATGTTATTTGGTCACAGTGGAGCAACTCTTCCACCGAAGCACGCAAGGTTGTTAAAGCCTTGACCGTGGTACTTGGAGGTAGTTACCCGAGTACTGGCTCCGGTATGGAGCCGAGTGGTTCGTTTGGAGTAGCATCTGCATATGCCTCTTCCAGGGCCGATGAATCTCGTCAAGGTAAGTCATTAGAAACAGGGCCCTCGCTCAACAGCAACACCAATACCTAGCATGCAAGCTGACATGGAGGAGTAGAAATTCCCACGGGTTTCGGCCCCCAGTTCCCGGTTCTTGACGGCACTCTAATGCCGAACTGGGAAATGATGGCTGATGAGCTGATTTCAATGCCAATAACTACACCGAGCTCTGAGTGGCAAACAATGGATGGTAAGCCAGTAACGACCATCCCACTTCGTTTCAGAAGCTAACGGGCAGAGTTGTAAAAACGGTGGATACGATGGGTTCCTTGAAGTGGCCTTGGAATTTACCATGACATGCACCTGTAACAGTGGGTCAGGTAGTCCTTGATACAACACAAAGAATGGCTGCAGTGCATATAGAGGACACCCCTAGTGCGTACAAAAGAAATTGTTGTTACTGAAAGTACTAAAAAACAAGTTACTCCAAAGATATGACTCCCTTCTTCCCAGACGAACCATCTCGTACCATATCCAGCCCCTCAGCGATTTTCTCTAATCCAGTTCCAATGATAAGTGCTTCTGAACTCAGTTTATATTCCCCAAGCTGTAAGGCCTCGCTTAGATACGTGGCCAGCTTTCCCTCTCTATCCCAGTCAATGATATCCGTCCCGAACACAAACTTGCTCTGGACTCCATTCTTCAAGACCTTGAGACGGCTCGATCCCGACAACCAGAGATACTTGGCGACGAATGGAATCATAGAGAACCTGCTTGTCGGAAGTGATTCTGGCATGTCGAGCGTAACCTGCGCGACATTCTTGGTAGCGCCGGGGATCATCTTGACGATGTCAACGCATTTTGCCAGCGAACCTTGTCCGACGGCTACAGCACCTGCACACTTCCTGTTCTCAAAGGCAGAGATTATATCAGCCACAACTGAAGGGCTACGATAGTCGTATACTGCATATGAGCCAAGGCTGCGCACAATGTCCCAGTTCTTGGGCGAGGCTGTGGCGATGACATCGTAGCCTGCTGCAACTGCAAGCTGTATGGCGTTCTTTCCCACACTTGTACTGGCACCCCATACCAAAATTGTCTCACCAGTTGGTGTCCGGTTTCTCTCAATGCGAGGCAGTTGCAGAGCTAGTTGGTCCTTTTGAAACAAAGCACACGCAGCGGTCACCGCAGTGAGAGGCAAAACACTTGCATCGGCGCTCGACATTCCTTTAGGGACTTTGACAGTTAAATTCTGTCGGAGCACAACTAGTTCCTGGAAGGCGCCTTCATCTGGTCTCCTCCCTCGCTTATCCATGCCTGCTACCACGCCGACAACTCTATCACCCTTTGTGAATCGAGTAACACCTGGTCCCACGTTGATGACTTGGCCAGCCACGTCGTGGCCAAGAATAAGTGGGTAGGTCAGCCAATCAAACATCATGTTGCCCATGGACTGCTTGACTGCATCGACTTGGTTGATAGCAATGGCTTGCGTTCTGATAAGTATCTCGCCTTGTCCAGGCTGTGGTATGGGTGCAGATTTGACCTCGATGGTAGGCCCATTGGGGTTGAGAAGGTATGCAGCTCTGTTAGAGAGTTCCATGGTTGATTGTAAATGTCAATGTGAGTAAAAAGGCTGGTTTACTGAGAAAAATAGTTGGTGATGACTTGTATTATCGTGCAGATCTACTTGGGTTATATACGACATGAGCATCAGTGAACCGGACGAACATGAGTGGACTTGGCTTCTGCGCATATGTTTATTGCTCCGAGTTGCGACCGCTCCCGTCAGATAAATGCGAATCCGAGCTACCACGCACAGCTTACGATTCTGGGCCTTGACTAAGACCATGTCGCAAAGGTCCATCTTCCAACGCTAACCCTATATCGTATCAGGACACGTCCTCATTGGCCGATCGCTACTAACCTACAACGTTTCGCAAATCAAGCTAGTCACGGTGAGATCGAGAATGTACGGGTCATATTACTGTACTGTATCAATTGCCTTGGAATAATCCTGCATGATATGTCATGTCACGCGGGGCAGTTTTCGCATCCGTATGCTGAGCCATGGCAGCCGAGTCCATAATGGATTTCGGCGAAAATGGGCTTACCAGGGCACTTCTTGATTGACGTCATATAACAAGGAGAGCGGCACGGAATATCTGAATATCTCATAAAGTTGACCGCGGCTGGCGCAAGGCTAATTACTAAGAAGAGATTCGGGAAAGAATGAGGGATGATCCCATAAAGGGTTGCCAGTTCGGTAGTCTATTTTGTTTACATCTCCCGCAGTCAACGGCTATAGCATGGCTATTGAAGTAAGGGTTCAGGAAGGCGGTGATCTTTGGGTATACGCTTTAAGACCAGATGGTCAGCGGACTGCAATACGACAGATCACTTGGTGGGATTCTCTTCCTGGCTCTATTGAGATATGGGTAGGGCCATATGCAGCCAAGCCAGAGTGCAATGTAGGCAAAGAAGTCATGTTAGCTCTATTTAGTGGCCTAGCCATCCATACTGCTAAGTAGACGCGTTAATTTTGGCTGGTGTGTCAATATAAAAAATGGGTTAGATGGATATTTTGGGGCATACATGCGGTTGGTCATAGGTTGACATAGAACCATTAAATATCAAACAAGTACCAGGTTATTCAAGGCGATGAAAGCAGGAGTATGCCAACTTGGATTCAAGCCTGAACCTTTCGCCAGTCCGCGACGATATCCTCTTGTTGGCTGCCTGCTAACAGAGATTACAGCGGGAGCATAGAGTATTGTGCTTAAATTGTGAAAATACTGCGTTGTGTATTATAGTTAAAGCATATCTTCTGGAAAGGCAGCAAGATCACATAACTAACAGAGATTTTTGACCACCGTAATCCCAGACCCTCTCAAGGCTCGCACTCAGTATAGAGCTCGGGATATCTAAGAATTACTATTTCAAGCAACTATATATCTTACAGGATTATCCGTTTGCCACTGCGTATCATCTGTATGTCTCGACCCTGCTACCTTTGCTACCGAAACCAACCTACAATGAAACCCTTCCGGCAAATCGTCAGGGGCCTCTCCTTCCAATCTCCGGATGATCATTGGACAGGGAGCCCCTTCCCACTGAACCATATCGTCTCCGACCTCCACGTTAGCCTGAGCCAGTCCAACTCTCCCAGATTCAGTTTTGAATACAACTGCCCCCATCTGACCACTTGCAACTTCAGCGACGGGCCAGAACACATCAATCTTGGCCTCCATCATGAACCAAGAAATCAGCTCGCTAACCATATGGTTCTCAACACCCCAAGGATTCAGCGTGCCCGGCCCCCCCAGTTTGGGAATGTAGAGCACTGTCTTTTCGAGCATATCTTCAGTTAAGACATTCGCTAGCTCCGTGCGGACGCTGTCTTGCCATTTGTCAATGTCTACATCACAATGGCTTTTCGACTTTTTCGCTTGCATGTAAGTGCAGATGACACCCCGAATGATCAGAAATGCCACAGTTTCAGGTCTATAGTGGTCTTTCAGTGGTTTCGGCTTGTCATTCTTGGCTGTCGTTGGTCTTGGAGGGTCGTTGTATAAGTCTGCCAACTGAAAAATGTCCTCGACTCCATCCAGCATCTTGAAGATGTCGTACAATGATACAACAAGCTTCTCGAAGTTCCTGGGATCATAATGATGGAGGAAGACTGTCTCGAGCCCCACACCCTTGTCGCCGCTGAGAAACGGTAGCCTCTCACGTCGAGATACGCGATCGGTTTGAGAAAGCCCACTTACGACCATCGCACCATGCGTGAAAGTAATTTCCTGGGATAAATATTGAAACTCGTGGTTCTTCTCTTTCAAAATACCTCTGGAATTGCCCCCAAGTCGCCTCCAGAAACTCCACTCTTCAAATCGTGGGGCTGTTGTCCAATCTGGCACCCACGACGGGAGCGTCAGCAACCTGTGTTTCTGACACGACATGTATAATAGAGGCAGGATATCACCCGTTTCATGTGCTACAGCAACAGTGAACTCGGTGAAAACTGTTTCGATGGACTTTGTGTAATCGACATTGAAAATATCGAGACCCTTCTCTCGGCCTCGACGCAAAGCCCATAAGAAAGCGTATGCTTTGTCCCTCGGATCACTCGCCAACAGAGACGAGACATCCTCGAACGGGTAGTGTGACGTCTCCGAGGACCATGTCTGGGCGAGTCGCATCCCAGAACGGGGTTGCTGTAGTGGTTCCTTGATATTGCTGAAAGCCCCGCGGCAGGATAGACGACGGTGCACTCTCATTGTTCTCTCATCACGAGTGTAACTGACGGCTGAAGGGAGCTCGAGCTGCGCGAGGGCAAGCATATGAGTCAACTGAATTTGGCCAGCATGTGTTACAACCACAATATTCCGTAGCACTGCCGCGACAAGCTCTTGGATGGTCCATGTTCGACCAAAGTAGGGGTTGTCTAGGATCAACATGATTGTATCTGGGAGGATGAGTCAGCCAGTTCGTCTTGCATTCCTATCATTGTAACTTACCACGAAGATGGCCGGACTTGATATGAAAATACCTTTCCAGCAGTTTGATATACCAAGTGGCATCTTTTTGCATATCGCTTTCACGAAGTCTTACGTACCCCATCTTAAACATTCTAGAAAGACGGTCTGCTAACCTGAGAACGCGCTTGAAACTTGAGGTTGGGATATCCTTCAAGTCCAGCCATACCACGACTTGACTGGCTTCTTTATAGATAAATTCCATCATTTGTACTTGATGCCCCCTTTCGGAACCATTAGACTGGTCTATACAGATGGCGTCGATCCACAGCGGCCTAACCTGTTGTTCCCAACGGAGATGTCGCAGGGCATCGCTGCAATTATTTAGTAGAGGCAGCCGGGAATACTCGTTTGACCCTGAGACCATAAGCTCGCATGAGTCAGTGGGTTGAGCAGTTGGATCGCCCCACAAGTAGGAGACAGCGTGATACTCGGGAAGCTTAGCCAGATCCGCGTCTGCAAGGTGACCTCGCAAGGGCGCATCCATGTAAATGCTTGGTTCTAGAAAGAGAATGCGGATCCATTGTCCGGAGTCCGACAAGGGTGAATATTGAAACGGCGACGCCATGGCTATTAGGTTTTAGAGACAGATACACTAGGAAAAATATGGAACAAAAGATCAGATAGTTAATGATGAAGACTGAAAAGCCAAGGTAAGTTTGTGACCCACAGGCACGACTTACTCATTGGCAATATACATACAATTAGGTTCAGGCGAAAGGGCTGACGAGGGCATTTACGATGCAAGGTGGCTGAGCCGAGGCTGGGCCAATGGGGCAGTGTCAATGTCAGTGTCAGCTGCTTGCTTACTCTAGTTGTTGCCTGAATCAACCCCTGTCATTGTCGTCATAGGTGGTACTCAAAACTAGGCTCTCAGCCCTACCATGAGGCGCCTAAATAAGGAAGGGATTAACAGCTTCTAACAATCAGAAGATAGAATTTGTTCATGGTGGAAGATTTGAGGCTCATGTAATCTCCGCTAACACAAAAAGGATAATAACGATCAACATAGCGTTCTCCCGAGACACATCTCAATCCTCCCTAGTTCAAGTCAGATACCTAGTCAATATAGCCCCTGGTGAGGATTCGAGATGCGCGAGATAATGACGCAACTGAGTAAAATGAGATCCTCGAACTGGTCAGATAGTACTCTCAACTGTTCCCTAGGCGAACACCTCTATCCGACACTCATTCAGATGGCAGGAGCAGCTCATCTACATCTGGTCCCCATTCTCCATCATTGGAAACGACGATCTTGTTGTTTGATCCAGCTTCAAGATTAACGAAGACCGAACTGCTGCCAATTCCGGAAAGATGTCTGGTCGACAAGAATGCAACCCGCTGTGATTTGCCGTTGATCGAGACATCAGCATGTCGAGAGGCTGTGTCACCGTTGCGGTAGTTGAAGACGATGGTATCTCTGCCACCAGAGCCCTTCACGTCCTCGAATGTAACACTGCCTTTCTTGTCACCTCCAATGTACCCAGCTGCTTTGCCGCCACTGCACTCGCTACAGGAGATAACAGTAGCTCCGTTTTCCAGTTCACCATCCTCGCCCTCTGTACCGGCCTTTTCAGTATCAGACCAAGTTCCCTTGGCAACATCGAGCGTCCAATAGTCATGCCACTCGAGCTTGACTTCAGTGCCAGAGATCGTAAGAGGAAGCCAGACGTAGGTACTGGCGGCAAGATTGGAAGAAACCCAGCGGTCGCCGATATAAATGGCTTTGTCGTTACCCAAAGGCTGAATGTAGCTGACCTGGCTCCTAAAAGTCTTGGATCCAACTGGTGCGAACTCCGTCCATTCAGACCACGGTCCAGATATGGACTTGGCATAACTGTAGACCTATTCAATGAAAATGTCAACATAGTTTTCCAACGATCCAGAGGTGTAGACGCCTTACGTTATCGTTGGGATCCCACCCTGTGAGATGAGAACCGAAGATGTAATAGTAGCCATTCTGTTTCAACATCGCGGGCGATTCGGCAAAGTATTCCCACTCATAGGTAATTTCGGTGACATTCAGATAATCATCTGACAAAGCCATGATTCGTGTTCCATATTCGCGCTTGTCTGATGTCAGTTCCTATCTTGCATCATTACTGATCCATAACACTTACATCTTCAGTCAAGAGATAAGCGGATCCATCATCATCCTTGAAAAGTCCCATGTCTCTGCTTTGTCTACCAAGGGGCCTGAAGCTACGATGATAGGTATACGTTCCACACACACTATCACCTGTAGCAACTCCAACTCGAGCGTCCTTGTAGTCTTGGCTATCGATGTGAAGATACAAGACATACTTGTTTGTATCATCATTGTAGATGACCTTGGGTCTCTCGACGATGCGGCCAGGTCCAAGATCGGTTCCCTCCTCAGCAGTGCGGGAAAGAAGAGCGCCTTCGTAGGTCCATTCAACCAGATTCTTGGAGGAGTAGCAGTTGACATTCTGGAACAGTGTACCATCTGTCTTATCTTCACCAATCATGTAGTAGGTGCCATCAACTTCACTGTATCTGAGTTAGCTTGTAGTTCGAAGACGTGGGTCCCGACTTACATAAGGCCATGACCATGCGCTTGGACATGCTCTCCGGTATTTGTCTAATAAAGGTCAGATTTGATGGAGACTCAAGCAATTTCAATCCCAAATGATGACTTACCGCAGTCCATGTTGCTCCAGACACTATGTCAAGCGAGGCATAAACTCTGCTGGCTGTGAGCACAGCAAAAAGGGTCGAAAAAAAGCGAGGCATCACGACGACCCAAGTTTTGAAGTCGGCGGTCTCTCAAATTCGTATCGATGACACGGGAATTTCGATATGACTTCTTCTCTTGAGAGAATAGACGACCTTCTTATTAACTCCTCGAACCCAAACCATGTTCTCAATTAGGCAATCTCGGATACGAGGTAACAACCATCGAAACAGGTCATTAGCACATCGACTCGGGCAGCGGGATAACTGCAGATGTATACCGAACGTGCCATCCAAATTGTGTAGGTAAAGTCACTGATACGTCAAAAACGGCCGTTGATCTGGTTTTACAAAGTACACAGTACTCCGTCACAAGCAAATGTGGGGAGTTCCGATCGACGATATAATTCCTCTATCGTATCCTTGCCTGTCCGTTTTAACGTTTAGCTTCCGGTCTTCCTTGTCTAAGGTCTGCTCCCTCCCCCTACGATAGGAGAATAACCCGATCCATAGACCGACCCGAAAGCGGGGTAAATCAAGTTTAGAGTTACAGTCAGTACCTGGGGCTGGGGTAGAGGAATAGACGGATTGTGTCTCGGGGGTATCCGGCCCGGGTGAGCATGGTTCCATCACAACCCCGGTGTACAGTGACAGTCGCATGCGATTTTTCGGATTCGACCTGTGATTACCCCGCTTCTTCATTAGATATTTGTTACTAACTAAATCGTGTCTTTCTCGGAGGGTTCCGACAGTTATTTGGAAGGATCCTTTGATTCGGATATCACAATTTGACCTGTCACTCCCCCTTATTAGATAGTGCAAATTATAGGTTAGATGAAAACCATGTGGAATTCTTCAGTAATGTGACTATCAGGATGCTTGACTTGAAGCCTTTGCTAACTATCTCGATGTTTCTACACCTCAGTGATCTTTTCCTGGTTCTGCTGCATTGTGGCTAGAACCGTTCCAGCATCCCTAGGTTCCAGGGATTTCTTGACAGGATCGTGGGCTTCAAAGACCTCATTGAGCTCCTCAAGTGTTCGGTCCTTGGTTTCTGGGAACAGGAAGTAAATAAAAGCGGCCTCAAATAGATCCCAGAACACAAAAACCAGATAGAAGTAGTAGCCGATCTTCTCGAAAGCGGGACCAGACGAGTATGCTAGAACAAGAGAAATGCAGCTCGATGCGAAATTTCCCAGTGCTGTCCCCTTGGCTCGAGTAGAGGTGGTGAGTGTCTCCGCAATGTACATGCTTTGCTGGGCGGTCCATCCAACCGAAAAGACAACACCAAAGAGGAATACAAAGGCGATTGTAGTGTTGGCTGCATTAGTATTGGACTTATCGTCTACAGCCATTTTGGATGTTCCAGTTATGACTGCAAAGATGACAGAGCAGCAAATGATGCTGTAGATAAGTAGCGGTCGGCGACCAACTCGATCCGTCAGACGGGCACCAATGACCGAGCCAAGTAGGCCGAGGACGCTGTTGGTAGCGTTAAGAGCAAGAACCTTCTTCTGATCCGTGATACCAGCTGTGTTCATCATGGTCACAAGGTAGTAACTCGATAGTGAGTTGCCGGATGCTTGGCCCATAATGGCCATTCCCAGGACGCAAATGAGTCGTCGTCGGTTACTGTGCGAGTTCCAAAGCTCACGGTAGTCCCACCATCTCTTGTCTGAGGCTTCGGTCGAGATCTGCGCCATCATCTCTTTCATCTGGAGTTGAACGATAGGGTGGTCGACTGAGCCCTCGCCATGAAGCTTGGCTAGAATCGCAGCGGCTTGATCGTGTTTGTCATTGGCGATGAGCCATCGAGGCTACAATGGAAGTGTTAGATGTGCTCTTTCCTCTGCCAAAGTAGCGACATATTCCACTTACCGACTCTGGAAGAAAGAAAACAAAAATAGATACAATGCCAGACGTCACTAATTGAACCCATACAGGGATTCTCCAGCCGTCGTCGTTCTCGATGAAAGCGGCACCATAAGTGACCCAGCCAGCAATAATGGCTCCAACAGGCCTTTTGATGGTCAGCCAATGTAATGAGACGAGTGTTGCTAGACACATACCACATGCAGTTATAAAGTCCTGTGAGTGTACCTCTCCACTGTAACCTGATCAGTTTCACGCCTGAGATACATGTTGGTAATACTGACCTTCGGATGAGCGAGTTCGCTGACATAGGTCGGAGCTGCTATACAGCAATAGGATACTCCAAAACCTAGAAGGAATCTGCCACCCATAAATTGGGGCATGGCCTTTGCCGTCGCCCTGTAGACATTCGTCAGTTTGAGCCATCAATAGTGATGTTTACAGACTCACTGGATACATGTTCCTATGATGATGATGACAGACCCGGTGAACATTCCAGCACGTCGTCCGAGAAGGTCGGTGGTGAATGGAACAGTAGGCGCTGCAGCAATGCTACCAACGTTGTAGATCATGAAAACAATGCCGGTGGCTGAACCAGCAGTTGTCCTGGCAATTAATCAGCTGGGACTAAACCTGGCATAAGCACATATATAACGTACATATCGAAAGTGTTCTGGTAAGAGGTCATGCCATTGAGACCTCCCATCAAGCTACCTGTTGAGCAACAAGTCAACTATGTACAGTGAAAGTCTCTGTGTTGGAAAATTACCATCATATCCGTTCAAACATCCGCAGCAATATGCAATAATGAGCACACCGTAGAGCTGGAACATGGATGCTGTCCATGGCGAATACTTGTTGTTTTCAACCTCATGGGCAATTTCGGCGGCGACCTCAACTGGCGCTACTTCGTCGACCAAATCCCGGTGGAGCGCATCTGACTTCTCATGCTCTGCGGGAGCAGTCTCTGGTTTGGCTGACATGGCTTGCACCTATGTAGCTATTGCTTTCTGACTTGATATGGTCTAATGATTGGGACAAGGTGTCTGTAAGAAAAACATAGAGGGAAAAATGGGTGAAACCCTCACTTTACAAGCGTAGTTTTTATAAGACATCGCTTAATTTGAACTTGGAATCGACGTCCGCGCACTGACATGATACCATTCCATTTTCTGTAACAAGGTTACGGCTAGAGCGACCAAGGGGTCGGAAATAATTTTCCCTGGGGGGGGGTATTAAACGTGAGCTGTTGATCCTACGACAAGACACACGAGTAAGAATCCGGGGTAGTCCAAAGACAAGAAGGTACAGTAACCCCGCAAGATAGACATGGGAAGCTGTGGGGAAATGTCTCGAAAGGAACAAGATCGACAGAATATCATCTCATGACTCGCGAGTATCGGCTCCGATATCCCCGAGCAAGTAGCGCGCCAATGGCGTCAATGATCTATACAGGGTAGTTTCTGTCTCTCAAATGTTGGTTAACAGAGATGGAAATTGTTTATGTGTCGGTAATTAAGTCGACCAATTCCGAAAGTCGGTTTGGCAAGGATAATGGTCACAAGAGCATCCATGTTGGGATAGTTTACTATAAAATGGCGAGTCCATGAGTTCCCATGTTATTTCCACAACTGGCCTGTAAGCGATTCCACATCATCAATTTCTCAATTTTGCGAGGTTTGACAGCCGTTTGTCAGACCTAGTTGTGTTCAACCACAACGTTTAGTGGATACTTAGCAAGAGATTCAAACAAATGATTGCACCGATCGATGCGTAGTTCTCTGACACATTTATTCTCAACACTCAAGTTGTGTGCCCTGCTGCAGAGTCCAGACACTGTTAGAAGCCAAGCGGCAGAAATTAAGAGGAATTCAGAGATGCCGTAGGTCTAGCGGCCTAAGGCGATACCTACTATAATGTTCTTCAGATTTGGATGCAATATTAGTAGTATAGACACAAGTAGTGAAGAGTTATAGATTGTTGAAATGACATATAGGGTAAAATTTTGAGGCATCATCTGTTTAAATACCTCCTAAGTTTTCACAGAATCTGGGCTATAAGATAATGTAAATCTTTTCAAATAATAGTAAGATTTAATAGAACCTATGGCATATCTTTTCTGAACCTTATGACTCTTGTGGGTTTCCACCAGCCCGATATTTTTCATCGTTTAGTGATAGCTAGAGTTGAAGCCAGGAGGAGAATGGGGATATCACCTTCGAGGTGAGATTCGGCGATGTGTATCTATAATGGATCAGAATTGTCGTTCAGTATTATAGCGAAGGACCGGGTGACAAGATAAGAACACAAATAGTTTCGAGTGCGACGAACCTACACAAACCTTCACATTCTTGATGTTTGGAGCATTGTTATTTCTGTTCTTTGCTAAAGTCCCTCTCGAAGCTCAGTTTTGCGATCGGGAAAAACACTGTGTCGACTGCAATTTGTATACCATAATGAATTATTGCAAGATATAACCGTTCTAAAACCATATTCTGTTACGCACAAATAGCTGCCAGCTCGGCATCATCCCCCCACCTATCAAGTACCATTAACAATCCGGCGAGTCTGACTAATGCCCCCATGTATACAAGTAGGTGCATCCAAGTATGACTTTGCCCAAGGATATCGAAAGCGCCAGGGTACCATCTTTCTGGGACTCTCGTGGCGTAAATGATGGCGCCAATTGACTGGATAGCTATAAGAAGCAGTAGAGACTCAATATCTATCCTGGTAGCCAGTTTCGCGTACCCAAAGTTGATCCATCCATGAGCGACAGGGCAAAAAAGACATAAAGCAAATAGGCCATATACTAACGCTCTAGTAATGCGATATGTGGGTGTTCGAAACCTGGGTTGCATGGTAAAGATAGCACATGCAGCACCGACGATGGTCAGGGTGACAAAGTATGTGTTCCGTACAACCAGTTCGTTGGTACAATGGAAGGCAAAGTGCACGGTAGATATTCCAGTGCTCCACATGACCAGAACTATGCCGAGATGATCGAGCTCATTTCCAAACCGAAACATGGCGGGGCTGTGATCGCAAAAGGTATGGTACACCGTCGAAAGAAAGAAGCAAATGGCGACGCAGAGCTGATAAAGTGCGACAGCCAATATGTCAGAGTATTTGTTGGACCCAGGAAAAGAAAGGCAGGTGTATAAGATGAAAAGGAAGTGGGAGGAGCCAAGAAGATGAGACCAGATATTAGCTGTTCTGGCTTTAGTATATAACACACCCATATGAGCGGCGTGGGAGGACTCCTTACCTGTTTCGTTGTGAATGTCAAAAATACTCTGGATAGACACAAAGTAAGAGTTTGAGACATGCCTGGAGTCATGTTACTTTATGTCTGAGACAGTGGTGGATGCTTCTTACCTATATCCCGTTATAATAAACTCATTATCCCTGATTTTTTAGCTTAGCAATTGAGAACCTTCTATATCAATAAGTTCTGCATACCTTTGCCAGGGTACTAGGTAATGAATTGGGTCAGTATATACGTGCGAAGATTCACGGGCCAGAGAATCTTACGGATGGACTCCCAGGATAATGTTTTATACGACTCTAAGTAGCGCATGGTCCCCGAATTAGTTCGATCACCTAGGCGTTGTAAGATTGTTGTCTTGGAGTTGGATATCTATCAGCGCTTTTTGAGTAAAAGTGACAAACCACTCGCCTTTTGACATTCACATGCCTCTGAACTTGGGATGTTTGAATGCCCCTCACGTCAAATTGAACTGAGATCATATCTGCAAGGTTCTACCTATGGTAGAAAGATCCGAATTGACACGAGCTATGCGAGTTAGGCTGCAATGCGACAGCCCAGGGTCGACTCTCGGAGACTACTTAAAGCGGTCTGCTGACTCCCGAGTGTGCAGTGGCCTTGTTACCCCGCGGGCTACTGGCTTCTTCATCCTGTTCTGGAAGCCGCGGTTATTTCTCACATGTGATAGCTTGGCTGCTATCACAGTAGTGATTACCAAGTTGCACTTGTGTCAGACGACTTTGCCCGAGCTATTCTGCCTTTTCTGCTTCTCATGTCTGCTGATAAAGTGGAGATTAGTATGTTGGTCAAGCAGCTCACGCAGGAGAGTTGGCTGAGAAACAAGATTTAAAATGTGACTGAACGGACAGACACAATATGCAATACACGAAGGTTGGTTATAAATCTGCGGTGGCTTTGGCGAAATACACTCAGTATCAAAAGACCATTGGAAGATCAGCCTCCCCGCGAACCCTTCTCCATCTATTAGAGGCAACAAGAAGTTCGTTACAGCCTCTGACAGCCCAAGCCCATTTCTTCAGAAATCCTGGGGCAGCCTCCCAGTTGTCCTTTTGATAAGGCTCTCCCCACAAGACGAGCCCTTTGCGTTCTGGATCTGCCTGGTGGGGTGTAGATAGCTCGCAGCTTGATCTATCTGTCATAGCTAATCGTCTTTTCCTTGGCAGATCCGAAGGCATTATGTGGACTAAATCCCCAATAATGTCCTCTAGAAAATGAATGTGGTTGAAAGACTCTTGTTGGCGAATGAGGTTATCTCTCATCTCAGAGAATGGAATAATATCGATCCATGCTGGATGCGGGAATTGTATTTGAAGGCTTGTAGGCTGAAGGCAGGGCGGCATTGTGGAATGCGTCCATCGAACGACCCTGACTTCACAAGGACTCCACGTGTCTGGAACGACCAACGATTGCCCTGCGTCACAAAAGGTTGCCAAAGATCTGAGCATAGACTTGTTGAAGGTAAGTCCACGACCAGCATTGTGCTTGACGAGGTGTAACAGAACATGGTCTACGGGCAGAGGTGTGTCAGAACTCTTCTGTCGCCTTATGCTCAAGGCAAGTGTTTCCTGACATGATGACTCAGGGATGTGTGAAGGTAGTACGTCCGGGTGATAAGATTGGCGATGGTAGTCATCCGCACAATCGCTTGCTGCAGGGGCCGAGGAAAGAGCGGTAGCAGGTGAAACTGGTTGCCATTCATCGAGCCGCCAGCGATGGACCTGGAAGGACTTTTCGTGACATCCAGTATCCCTATTCGTATTGCGCTGTTCTTTTATACGCTGTCCTAAAGTTTACTTGAGCTCAGAGCATGGATTGAGAAAAGCAGGCAGATTGGAGTCTTACTGCGCGCCCGCTGATGCCGTCGATCTTGCATCCTTTTGTGGTTAATCCGCTCCCAACGGCTGGAACTTTGATCTCCCTGGCTAGGTGTCATATTTTGGTCTAGCTGTAGCAAATCGAGCCTTTTCGATACCGGCCTTATGTCCCGGTTGGCAACCATTCGAACAAACAAGTACCACGATCGAATATTCCACAAGTCTTTTCCATTGATGACACCGCCGATTGATGATTTATAATCACTATCCAACTAACATGGTGACGACTAGTTGCACTAGGCCAAAAACGGGGAAAATGTCAGTACAGAGCTTTGGCCATTCCGCTGCGCTAAACCCAGAGTGTTACTGTAGCTCCACCACCTGCCCTGGCTAGGATAAGTCACCAAGAAGCCAATTTGCAGATCTAAAATCTCTTCCAGAGAGTCATACCATGTTTTACCTGCTTTGATAAAAGTGACAAGCGCCCACGGCTTGACCTAGAAGCCCAGCTCAAGTGATCAGCCGCCCACACCTCGAGTGACGTGTTCAAGACTCAAGAGATACGACTAGCCACAGGGCAAGACTTTGGTCCTAATCAGCGCCCTTATATATTGACTCTGAGACTATTTTTCCACTTCGATTGATTTTGCGCTGTACGTACTACTGTTTTGGAAGAAACTAATTCAAGTGAAACTGAACCATTTCAGTGGCCAAATAGCTAAACTATATGCCTAATTACTTGACGATGACTACGTGTTGTTCGAGTATTGATCGTAGGAAGTGAATTTTGGGCCTTTATCACGACTAATAGTATCATAGTAGGCACTAACAAGAACTCGGTCTTCCAATTCAAGTAAATATCGTTCGATCCATGTAGATGTGTTTGTGACTTTTGCCGGACAGGCTACAAGAGCCCAATTTGAGAAATCCTCTCTTTCGGTCATGAAGCCTAAGCTAACCCAACTAGGTTCATTGAATCTTCCCACAGACGTTTCTCGAGATCAGGGTCATACGCATGTTTCGCATACCCATCGTCAGTATAAATTGACTTTCTCCCAGCTGGGCCAGACTCGGCACAGTCTGCCAAATATCTTCCCCCACGACCTTCCCATTCCTGACCTATAGCGGCCCACACAGTGGTAGCGGCTCCTTGCTCCGGGCTCTTAAACGTTTGTGCCACACCTTCAAATGCTATCTGGGCGTCCAGCTCTTCTTTGGGGAGGTGCTTAGCGAGAGGGGTCAGGATCCCGCCTGGGTGGAGGCTCGTCGCGTGTAGGCCTTGGCTCCCATATCGTCGCTCTATCTCATTTGCCATGTATATATTTGCAGTCTTTGATTGTGCGTACGACACGAGGGGCTCATAGCCCCCTTTCTGAAAGTTGTAATTATCGGGCTCATTGATACCATTTCGGAGGTGTGCAGCAGAAGCGACCACGACTACTCTTGAGTGAAATTGTGGTGTGACTGCCGCGAGTAATGCTGGTCGGAGTAGCTCAAAAAAGAGAAAATGAGCCAGATGGTTTACCCCAAATTGCAGTTCATGGCCATCCTTCGTAAACTCAAGAGCTTGGATAGCCATGATCCCAGCATTGTTAATGAGGATGTTGACTTTGTTTGTTTGAGATAGAATCTGGGCCGCTGCGTTGCGCACGCTTTGCAGAGAGGTGTGGTCCATCTCGACGATGTCTGCACGCCCGGGTTCTAGGATATCAGACAAGACATCCTTAGCCCTCTCGACATTCCGAGCAGTGAGAAAAAGCCTGGCGCCAGTCTTCGATAGGGCACGGGCTGTTTCTACGCCCAGGCCTGATGAGACTCCAGTGATGACGATGATTTTATCTGTCAGGGCACCTTCAACTCCTTCATCCTGGATGATCTGAAGGGGAGTCGGCCTTGCATCACCCGGTCCCTGAGGGTTTTCGTGAACAGCTTGGTATCGTGACATGGTGAATGATGAAGTTGAATAAGTTGCTGAAATAAGTGTTACTGATCAAGTGGATTGCCAGGGAGAAAGCACCGCATTTATATTCCTGAGGATCCCTTTCGATACTCTACACCTACAAAATTACCGGACAACACTCATTTGAATGGCCCACTACGCTCGATGTTGTAATTCTGAAAAACTGACAAAATTGCTCTCCAGGGTTTGGCGCGATAACAAGATACAATCAATGTTGGTCACTTGGTCTACTGACAGAATTTCCGCTTATGGCCTAGCTTATGATTATGACGAGATCTGCCAAACCAGCACCCATGTACGACTAACCCCTTGTGGCCTTACAACCTTCACCGTCTGCATCGCGCCCCTAGCTCTGTCTACCTTATGTAAAATCTCGATCATGATCGAACGAGCGTTCATTAGTGGGTCCGCTTCAGGGACACTTGAAGAAATGGACGATTACAAATCGTGAGTTGATTTCAAATTCTTTCTATACGCACAAGTACATGGGAAGACGGTAGGATCAAGTCATTTCATTTAATGGGGCGAAGTACGCGCCCGCCATGTTGTGCGTTAAATCACAAGGGCATACTTCAATGATTGATAGATATAGCCCCATTCTTAGCAAATCTGTTTAGGAAATTTGCAGATCCTGAACGATTCTCATGTATCTTGGTTTCCCTTCTCAAGATTGTGTTATTCATAGAGAAGATGCGATGGTCTCATCAAAGATATGGCGGCGTTTGGAGGGTGCGTGGTAAATTGCGCCAAGAAGCACAGTCTTTCTAATTAAGAGAGCTTGTTCAGAACGATCCAAGATGAGTGGTATCGAATGACCAACGTTTATAGAGTTTTTGGCATGACTCAAGGCTTGACAGAGCTAGAAAGAATTTACAAAGGTGCAAGTTCATAGAACGCGGAGTGCAAAGAGTAGGTAGCGAGCAGGCTCTAGGGTAACGCACCCGGGCTATTTTCAACTTCATTGGCGGGGATAATCAATGATCCGTGGATCACTTCGTCCTTCCCCGCATTACGAGAATCAGGCAATGATCAAGTTGAAAAGCACCAAGACAAGAAACAGAAATATTCGTGTTCTAGCGATCAACCTCAAACCCTCCTGGCTACAACCGCCGGTGGCGTCGCCTACAAGATGAAACTACAAAGCATATTGCACGCGCTGCTGGCCTTTGGAGCTTTTGGGGTAGCTTTGACTAGTATGCGATTGTTCCCCGCTGATCATCGTCAGGGCGGACATTAACCGTTGCGAAAGAGCCAACCCAGCGTGCGAGCCAAAACCTTGACCTCGACCTGGACAGGGTCGAAATACCGGTTATCCAGAAAGATCATGGAGGCTGGGTAAACCCTGAAGACCTAATGCCCATGCCGCAGTGCATCGCCCAGCAAGACCAATCGTCTTGGTTGAATGCCATGACCAAATGCACTCGCCATCGATGCACTTCACACTTTGGACTTATCTGCACGCACTACCAGTGGCTGACACAACTCAGTTGTCTTAGTGTTGAGTTGTCACCAACAACTATCGAAAGATACGTGGAGTACTGCAGTAGATCCATACTCGCCAAAGCACAACTCTACCACTGGATACAGCATGTCACTGGCCGAACGTGGCTTGTTCATGTCGGTGATGCCAACGGCCTGCAGAACCTCTGGCCAGCAAGCCTACGAAAAGGGTACGGGCCCATTGTTGAGGTTGTCAATAAGGCGCCAGCATGTCTGCAGAAATCAGTTTCTTCACCATCGAAAGAATCATTCCAGCATATCATGGGATCTTGCAGTTTCACAAGCAAGACGTTACATACAGGAAACGCCGATCGTCCTTGGGAATATAGCACGTCACGCAAGTCTATGATCGCTCTAAGCTTCGATACCGTCGGTTACGATGCCACTAAGAGATATATATCACCCGGCCTGTACTTTGATAAAGACTGTTTTTGCAGCACCTTCGCCATTAGCCAGCAATATGAACCATGCTAGACATCGGACCAGTTGGCACTGACGAAAGAGCGGCTGTGGATGAATGCCACTTGCGGACCAGCATCCCTCCCTGAAAACTGGACGTCATCACTCAAAATCTTGGGATTCTCGTATACCCCCCTCACAGACTGGCACCTGCCGGGGCGTATTTCAGATATGCCAAGGGAAGTCACGGACTTCACCCAGCAGTGCACGACCGATGCTTGTCAGCTCGACTCAGATGGTTATTGCAAAACTGAGAGCGCAATAGATAGAACTTGCTTCTGCCATAATATCAACTACGATCTTTGTCAAGGCTCTTGCAAGGCCCTGCAGACCCGGAGACAATACGTTTATTGGCTCCATGGCCTTTGTGGTGGTGTGGAAGGCTGGCATGGTCTCCGGGATAATTGGCATGAGATTATCACCCCTCGGCCCCGCGACATGATCCCATGGCAATGGACCCTCAAACCTGGAAATACGGAACAAGAAGGAGAATGTCCTTCCAATGAGTGGAAACTTGGAAGCATTGCTTTCGTCAATCTAGCTACTCTGCTTATCGTGCTATTCAGCAATGGAAGAAGACATCGGAATACTGCCGTCAACACCCCAACGCAGTCAGGTTCGCCGCGATGGATCTTAGGAGGACTCTTGCTTGCCAGTCTCCAGTTATTTGCGAATTGGGCCAACGTAAAGATCATCCAGGATACCCCTGGCTTCGAGGATGTTCCTACCTTCCAACTGATGCTGCTTTGGTGCTCGCTTCCACGACTAGGCTGGCTCCCAATCTCATCGCAAGGAATTTATCACCCAAGTGCAAAGGATTTGGCCTTGGCAATTTCTGCCCTATTCGCAGAAGTGGTTCTTCAGGGGTTTTCATTCTATCACATGACCCTGACTGTGAACTACGGTCGACAGAATGGCTTCTACCTCGGCGGTCTAGCAGATGCGAAAGAACAAGGCTTTGCCTGGCTTATATATGCTGGAGCACTAATATGGCTGATTGTGGTAGCCATGATCGCAGTGTCATTCATTCGAACGATGCACGCTAATTTCAACACTGACTCACTTGCCAGCACTACCCCGAAAAGTCTATCAAATCACGATGGGAGCAGATTCACAAACCCAAAGGATGACGAGGCAGACATCTATGAGACCCTACTACCCAAGCCGCATTGGGGTGTTCCACCAAATGGCGAGGGTGTCAGTTATGGCACTTTACCAGCGAAGTATCAATCTCATGAGCTGTTCGGGGGACCCCTTGCAACACTGTACATGATCATGGCCATGGCTCTGCCTTTCCTTTGGCTTGCACAATGGCTCTTCTGGGCCGGATTTGTTGTTCTGAGTTCGGAGGAGTAAGTATTCGTTTAAGAACAGATTAGGGTGTATTGCTAACAGGCCACAGTTTCTGTCCCCCTTCATTAGACGTTCTAACGGCTGTTTGGATGGCCGCCTCTTTCGGGAGCGTTGTTATCAAGTCCTACCTTTAAGCGAGGTATCCATGTGTTCTATAGTTCAAGATTTCGGGAACGTCCCCTTTGAGATCAAGCCAGGTAGGAAAGCGTTGACATGATATTTGATCTACTTGTACTTGTCAGTAATGTTCGAGTTCCGAGATATATGTATATTTCATGGTCCCAATTTCTGCTCAAATAGGCTCCTGAGCCTTTTTCGGGATGTTAGGAACATATCAGCGCCCGTGCCAACAAATGTGCCTGCCGTATGAGCTAATTAGTAAAGTACTTCAGCTGCAGTTATTGAAGGTATGGACTGCGCCAACATTTCGCCCTTCAGCGGGGCTTTTCCAAGCTGAAAGCCTAGCTAATGGTCCTTGAAATAAGGGTCGTACGGAATGAAGGGGAACAAGTACATGGCAACCACAAGTTCAAGAGATTATCTCGGGGCGCATACACGAACATCAGTCCACATCCGCTCTCCTCGCACCAAACGAACAATTGACAAGCAACTCATTCAGTATATAAGATGAAAGTCTCGGCTTAGACAAAGGCGCAGAGCTCGCAAGGCCTACGTTGTCAACGTGTCATGTTGACCTATCGAACCCCGGTCTGGGGCTGAGACTGATCGTAAGATGGCTTACCCAGCTCCTAGCCCTGGTCGAGGAGGGCTTGGCGGCACGTCAACACCTCCGCCCAATCACGAAGAGTCACACAGCTTAGTCGTATATGCGTGGTCAGCGTCTCCCAAAATACACGGGCTGTTGGCTCACTCAAGGCTTAGCAGATGCGTCATTGGGACCGACTGCCAGGCTCAACAAATGCAAGAGACACCGGGGCTTGCATCCCCCTTGGGAAAAAGCTCACTGCGTCGAGCGGGGTATTGTACCTATTTCAGCCGCATTCTCAGCCTTATTTCTCCCCTTCCTAGCGGCCTCCCGCTTTTAATCTAATTCTCTTATTCTTGGATTTTCTCCTCTTCTCTAGATGAATTGCAAGCCGGGATGTCAGCGTTTTGAGCAACCATGTCTCAGCGACGAGACTACCACCGTCTCTCGAGCGCGTCGGACCTGATGTCTCCCCAGCCGTCTCCGTCTCAGGTCTACGATCCTCGGTACCATCCTGCCGGTATTGAGCTCCACAGCCTGATTCGCGACACGCCCCACGACTCGAAGAGATCGACTCCCCGAACGAATACTTTCCCAACACAGGGCCGATATACGACTGAACTGCGGTCGATTAGACGGCCAACGTCGCCTTTGACGCTATGGCATTTGTTTCTGGACATACTATTTGCCGTCCCGGCGCTGGCGTTTCTTGTCTTCGCATTCTTGGTGCGCGCGTATGATGGAGTCTCTGTGGAAGACGAGCCTGTGCCAACCCTGCACTCTATCGCCACCTACAGCCCGACCGTCTTTCCCATCGTCTTCGCCGCTGCTGTAGTCAATTTTCTCAAATCAGTGGCGGGGTGGAAACTTGAGAGAGGCATCTCGGTGCTCAGCCTGGAGTTTCTTCTCAGTAGCAGGACTGTCTTCAGCACACTAGCCTCGCCCATGGCCATTTGGTCTATGAACGCCTTGACACCGCTCCTTATTGCTCTGTGGGCCCTGTCGCCTCTAGGTGGCCAAGCTGCTCTCCGAGTTGTTGGTACAGCTCCTTCGACACAGATTGAACCATGGAGCGGTCGATATGTTGAGTTCACCGGGGATTTACCGTTTCAGAAGAACGCCAGTGGCATTCCTCACTCCCTTCCGGCCGTCCTCGCCACATTCGGAGCTGCCTTATCAAGTCCCAATGATACTAAGATGGCGGGCCAGGATACGTTTGGACATGTCAAGATCCCAATGCTCGAGGCCTACGAAGCTAAACAAGATCCCGCAGACGATGGTTGGTTCCAAGTCAAGGACCACAAGGCACTCGCATACGCTTCCCTTTCAGGTATACCAATCGCAACCGACGACGCATTCAGTCATCATTCCAATTATTCCTTCAATATCAGTACATCCTATATGCGTACCAATTGCAACGTCAACAGACTACCCAAGATGGATCGCAAGACGTGGGTGAACTTATCTTTTAAGCAGCCAAGAACGAAGACCAAGGAAGAGGCACCGAGGAAGTACCAGAATGGTTTGACAATGGCTATTGAGGTGATGCAGCGGTACAACGACAGCGACTCAACCCCCATGAAGCTCAACTTTACCTCGTATACTGCCAACGCGATTACGGAAGCCATATGCAGTGTCAAGACCACATACGTCGTGGTGGGAGTAGCGTGTCACAACTCGGAATGTTATCCGACTCGTGTGCGCGCCCAAAGGACCGACTATGATAGGGCCAGTACGGTTCTAAACGGTCTTGGGCCTGAGGGAGACATGAGATTCTACGATAAGAATTATTATTCGTACCTAGCGTATCTCATGAACGCATCGAACATCATGTGGGATTGGGGAGACGAAACGAAGCCTTACTCGTCGCCGATCGAGCTCTACCTCACCCATCCCGATATTCCGTACGCTGTGCTACCCAACGGCCGTGGCTGGCTTGGCGAAGATATCTGGCCAATCGGTAATGCTTTATTCTCCGAGAGGTTCAGTCAGCTGCTGAACAGCTTCTGGCTGGCACAGATTGCGCCATTCTCGCCTATGGGAAGAGTTAATATCTCCACCTCCGACGCTCTAAAGAAAGAGCTCGGGACCCTCGAGTGGCGCAATCTCAAGGGTACAAGAACCCCCAATGAACTTGTTCTTCGGGCCAGGAAACCCTGGCTAGCAATGCTGATCATATCGTCCCTTGTAATGGCAGCTTGCGCCTTGGCAGCAGCAATGCTCAACCTTTTACGCCGTGGCCCCGATATTCTGGACTACGCAACGAGTATGATACGAGATAATCCCTATGTAAATGTCGAAGTAGATCAAGAGTGTAATTCTATGGAAGATGGTGTTGATAGAACAAGGAGATTAATGAGCATGAAGGTGCGGCTTGGTGATGTGTGTCCCGAGGATAGGGAGGGTTACATTGCTGTGTCAACAGTGGGACGGGCTAAGCCGTTGGCGACATGGGGAGGGGATCGAGTTTTCAGATAACAGCCAATGAATACCAACTTCTGATATGCATGATTCAATGTACCGATAGCAGGGACATGCCAAGGAGTTAGCTGCAGCTTGCGAGCTGCCAAGGGCTGTGTTTGTCCTGAAACGAATCTGCTTAGGCATCTTAGACTCGGCCCCCAACCGTAAGTCCTTCCGGCAGATACTTCCAATGGGCTGCTCATATCAAGTTCCATCCCAGAGAGTAACAGTGCAGTTCCTTGTTCCTGAATATCTATGGAGACATGGTCTTTCTGTTGGCGATAGCGTATTGAATAATGCCATGCTCATTATCATATAAGTGTTGATCTGGTATTATACATCATTCAAGGTTCATTTTCATAGGAACTCTCAGGTCATCTCTCAATCTCTTAGATCAAAGGAACCCGCTGCGTTGCAGAATAATTCCTTATCAGGCCTTGGGAGCATGTTGATATCGAGCTGGATGATCGCACGGTCTAGAAACCATCTGCCGAATATCTCAAACGCATCATTATCCATCTTTCTGATCCCAAGCCTTGGCACTATCGCTGTCTAGCCGAGACTCCTCTGTCATTGGCAATGGCCTTGATTCTTTACCGAAAGATCGTTTAACATACCCTCACTTCGAGCGAGAAGTTGAAGAAATCCTGAACCACATACTCCAGTCACTAAACATGACGCAAAAGAGCTCTTTATGGCAGCTATATGCCTGGGCGCGAACGACTCCCTCCTAGCTTGCACTCATCAAGCGACATGATTTGCGTGGATTGATTGGTCAGACTCTCGGCTTGCCAAGCCAGTCACAGACAGAAGGAATCTGAATAGTTGGGGAGCTACAGTAGAGAGCCAAGGAGCTTAGAGGCGAAAGTGGAGGGTCATGTGGAGGGACGATGTGGAGGCGGAGCTATCATGTGGAGGTGAATGTGATGTGGAGGTGGATGTGGAGGATGTGGAGGTGGAGGCGACGGTGTTAGTTGGCAAGTTCCGAGATAACGCCAAGTAAGTTACCGTGCCTTAACGTTTTGAGCAGCGATACGAGGGACAAGCAACCCCAACTGATGCATTGCCATTGCGACTTGCTGGTTTGTCAGGAAAACGGGTCCCTGGGGCGTCTCACTGAACGTCTCTCTGGAGGAGCTCCACAACAACCTTCCTATGATGTGGGGGAAAATACTGCCCATGAAGGTTCGAGGCTTGATGATTCTTGACATAAAGGCTTCAATTCACCTTCTTTCACCCCTTAGATTCCATCAGCAATCGAGGTTCGAAAAAGCCCAGATAACCATTGAATCTGATATCACCAATCCTATTCCAAAGCACAACAATGGGATCCCTCGGCACCTCCTTTGATGGCTACCAAGCTCAGCCAGCATACCAGATCCTAGAAAAGCCCAGTCGAGTCGGCAGAAAACTACGCATCATTTGTTTAGGTGCTGGCGCTAGCGCACTGAACCTTGCACACGAGATTGACATTAGTCCCCTTGATCTTGAACTGGTTTGCTACGAGAAGAACCCTTCAATTGGGGGTACATGGTACGAGAACAAATATCCTGGCTGTGGTTGCGACATTCCGTCTATCAACTATCAGTTCTCGTGGGCCCCATCACCCGAATGGACATCCTTGTAAGTACTGTGAGAAATGATATCAGCAACACAGACCTAAATATTTTTTATCTAGTTATTCAGGTGCTCCTGAGATTCTACAATACTTCAAGGATGTTGCCGAAAAGTATGATCTCAACAAATACATCCGCCTCAACCATAGAGTCGTGGGTGCCTTCTGGGATGAAGATGCCCAGAAGTGGCACGTCAGAATTCAGCGAGGAGATGATCCTAAGGATGTGTTTGAAGACGAGGCGCACATCTTTGTCAACGCTAGCGGTGTTCTAAAGTATGTTATCAATCGCAACTTATCGTGTTACTTGTCTAATAGAGTTCAGCAAGTGGAAGTGGCCCAACATCCCTGGTCGAGAGAGCTTCAAGGGTCCAATGCTCCATAGCGCCAACTGGGACGATAGCGTGTCGCTCGAAGGCAAGCGTGTTGGCGTTATCGGCGGTGGCTCATCAGCTGTGCAGATTGTGCCAAACATCCAGCCAGGTCAGTGCTCCCACAAGGTCACGGATGAACAGAGCCACTATGTTCTGTCAATGAAGTGCTTTGCTAACTTCACTTTGATAGTGGTCGGGCATATGACTTGCTTCCTCCGCAGCGCTGCATGGGTTACTGGAGGTTTCGGTCAGCGCTTTGCCGGAAAGAATGGCTCCAATTTCAAGTGTGAGTGAAGGACGGGGACTGGTTACCCCCACATTCTAACAACTGCGTGATAGATAACGACAAACAACGCGAGATTCTTCGAAATGACCCCGAAAAGTACCTCGCATACAGGAAAAAGATTGAATCCGAGCTCAATTCTCGGTTCCGCTTCATCCTCAACGGATCCAAGGAACAGCAGGATGCCCGAGACGTTAGTCTTCATACATCATCATTATTAAAAAAACCTACTTACATACGCTCCCAGTTTGCCGAACGAGATATGCGAGCCAAGCTGGCTAAGAAACCCGAGATTGCCGACATCATCGTTCCCAAGAATTTTGCCGTTGGTTGCCGTCGGCCAACACCTGGTAACGGCTACCTAGAAGCGCTATGCGAGGACAACGTCACAGTTGTGTCGAAAGGAATCACTGAGATTACGCCCAAAGGTATGAAGACAGCCGACGGCACCGAGCACGAATTCGATGTTATTGTTTGTGCGACTGGCTTTGACGTCAGTTGGAGGCCTCATTATCCTACCATTGGTCGCAACGGTGTCAGCTTGAGCAAGTACTGGCAGGATGTTCCAAACACGTATTTGTCGCTAGCTGTAGCGAACATGCCCAACTATTTCAGTAAGTCCTCAACACGCGAATTCGTAACTCGATGTCTAACTTCATCGCAGTTTTTAACGGTCCATTTGGTCCTTACGGCCACGGAAGCTTTCTCCCCATCACAGAAACAGTGTCACGCTACGTGATGCAAGTCCTAAAGAAGATGTCAGAAGAGGAGATTTCTTCTTTTGCACCAAAGGAAGAGGCAGTAGCCGATTTTGTAGAACATCGTCGAAAGTTCTTACCAAGGACTGCCTGGACTTCTCCCTGCCGCTCATGGTTCAAGCAGGGAACTGTTGACGGCGAGCCAATGATGTGGCCTGGCTCAAGAATTCAGTTCTTCCAAACCATCAATACTCCACGGTGGGAAGATTTTGAGATCAAGTATACCACATCTAACAGATTTGCTTACTTTGGAAACGGATTTGCGGCCTGTGAGAGCGATGGTAGTGACTTGACTTGGTACCTTGGACTACTCAATGGAAGTGATAGGCAGCCTGATCTTCCAGACGAAGACTTTGCGGATTTCCTTATGGCATAGACATGCCAGGTTTGGTGGCTAATAGTTGAGGAACATTTCGAATCAAAAATCACATACAGCTCCTAGTTCTAGTAGTGAATACGACATTTTGCAGGCGCCTAATATTGTCTTGTCTCACTTTAAGTATCATGATATAAATGACCCGTCACAAGTTGTCACCTAAGGAAGCAATGATAGTAATATCTCTCCAACATTTATTCGGCCACAGTCACATCTTGTCAGGTGCTGGGGACTCCACTAGTGCTACTTTCTTCGTGAAAGTGGGACCATCACTTTTTACAAAGTCATAGCGAGTTAGATATTCAAGTGACGACAAAATGTAGATCTGGGGGAGAAAGTCCCATCGGCGGATGTGCATACTAAATTCGTTTTTCCAAACATCACACTTGCCACCTTTTATGTAGTATTACTACGTCGGCATTGAACACTGAACACTATTGATGATAATTTTGAAGGCAGGCTGCGCCGAAACATCTACAGAGGAAATGTTAGAAGTGATTTACACGTGATTGCGATAATCTTAGAACGTAAATACTCAAATTTGAACCAACGGTCAGAAACTAGGCAACATGAAAAACTAAGCTACAGAACCAGGATCAACGATCCACGACTACCACGTGTCCAGCCTCAGGCATCTCCAAGTCCCTAGTGCATATACGTCTTTATTTCACAGGATGTATCGGAACGAAGGCTGCTCGAAGTCTGTAAGGTCCAAGAACTCGGTACCGCCATTCTCCGCCTGTTGAGGTTGTTCAATAGCCTTCTTGTCACGACGTCTGTTCTCCGTCACGTTCACAAAACGAAGGACCAACAAGGTCGCCGCCGCGCAACCATACATAATAGCAACCATCATCTTGCCGTGGAAATACTGGGGCGCCTCATTAGAGCGGAATGTTTGTGGTCCAATCCAGTTTCCGGCAGCATAGGCCAGAATTTGCAAACCGTTGACGGTCGCTTTCTTGGTATAACCGAGGGTGTTGTTAGAGATCATGACCATGACCAGACACCAAGCGGAGCCGGCTGCGCCGATCAGGTAGTAGCCGATCAACAACGCCGCCTTGGCATGAAGAGGGATCACAATCATCATAATACCACCCACCATAGGGATAAGAATAGCGATGAAGGCGAACAAGGAGCGGTCCATAAACCTGTCAGAGAGGTAGGTAAACCCGAGTTTGCAGACAATGTCGACGAACCCAGTCGGCATGTTAAGCAGTAGCGACAAGCGGGCGCTGAAACCAAAGGACTTGATAACAATAGAGCCGAAAGAGGTGATGCCGCCATTAGGGATGTTCATCAACAATGAGAAGAGAACATAGAGATAAGTTCGAGGATCACGGAAGGCCTCGTAGAACTGGGACCACTTCCACTTGCGGCTTCCGATACCCTGGAAGTTTCCACGGATACGCTCAATGGCAATAAGCTTTTCGCGTCTGTCAAGAAACTTGGCGTTTGTCTGATTGTCGGGCATAAAGAACCAACAGTACGCCCCAGTAAGGACAGTCGGTACTCCAAGAGCGAGGTACAGAATCTTCCACGTCTCGATTCTGGCATTTTCCACTCCAGACAATCCATATGCAATGGGACCAAGCGTAAGCAGGGCGACGCCGTTACAGCTAAGCCACAATCCCGCACGTTTTCCCTGCTCGTTCTGTTTATACCACATCGAGGTGAAAATGATGAAGGCGGGTGTCACTGTCGCTTCGAGGGCACCGAGGAAGAAACGGACGCATAAGAGGCCAGCGTAGTTGACGGCGAAAACGTGGCAAATGAGAACGCCACCCCAGAGAGTGACGTTGGCTGAGGTATACTTTCCAAGGGGCAGGGCTCGAAGGAGGTAAGTCGTGGGAAATCTTTAAGCTCATTAGCATTTTTCCTGGATGAAAAGGTGGTGGTTTACGTACTCCCAGGCAATATAACCGGCATAGAAGATACTTGACGTCCAACTGAATTGCTGACTGTCAGGATCCAAATTCGTATCCTCGCGAATACCCATAAGAGACGCGTAATTCAGAGATGTCTTGTCGGCAAACTGAAGCGCGTAGATCCAGCACAACAGGGGCATCAAGGCCCAATCAATCTTGCGAAGGACACTCTTCTCCTCCTCAGGAGTGAATTCGACCACTTCGCCTGACACAAAGGCCAGGGCAGGGTCGGCATCTTTGATACGTTCCTTGTCAACGATAACGCCCTCGTCAACATCAGTGGGAGTCTGAATGATGTCCCCACCATCTTGAGGAGAGTGCTTATCGGACTTGGTCATCTTGAACAATAATGAAGTGATGAGTTGGTTGAGTCAGGGGTCGACGCTGTACCACTCAATACTGAAGAAGTATTGGAGATGAGGCAGAATAGGATTACTGCACGAGTAGCTAGGGTTTAAGTAGGCAGCTTGCCATGAGGTATGCCACAGAGAAGGATGGCCAAGCCTAGGTCTGGGTCGGTCTAGACAAGGGAGGGGTTGCTATGGCTGATACTGTACAATCGCGGATATCAGCCGAAGGGGCTGTTATCTGGGGGAAACGACTCTACTACGTAGTAACCACCAGGATGTTCAGCATCAAAACTGGGGTAAGCTGGGGTAAACCAGGGTCGGAGCTAACATTACGTATCCGAAGATTCGGAAGCAGACTAAGTTCCACTCCCACCTTATCGCCCCAGCCCAGCATGTGGAGCTCCACCGAGCGGAGTTGCTTGTCGCTAGACCAATGCTTGGCGTCCGGGCTGAAGTCCGTCTACACCACCACCACCAGTCTGTTAGTGGGCGTCAGACCGAGCTGAGGCGGTGGAGGGAAGGGAGACCCAGGCATGATCAATGACTCTCTCGACAAATGTCTTGTGATGTTGTACTTGGCCTGATCATGTCTCGGGTTGTTCTAAAGCTTCTAGTAGTTTAATGCTTGCCTTGCTGCCATGAGCGTAGAAACTGCGAAATTTGGAACACTGTCAAGAACATACGGTGCATGACTGATAACACTCCTCATACAGATAAGCAGTTCTCTATCGTTACTCCACCTGGCAAAGCTGTTATCGGGGTATCTCACGCAAACAAAATCTCGTCAACAACTAACCAAACCTTGATTCTGATAAGTTCTGCCGAGTAATATTCCTCGATAGTCATGGTGTAGCATTTGGCCAGCTTGAATCTATGCTGATTCACAACTGCTCAGACCAGCGCTTCTATCTTAGTTACCCTGCACTAAGTAATTTTTCCAAGATGTGGAGGCGGAGCACCACTTCCATAACCCTGATCTTTTGGTATAGTAACATCAGAGCAAACTTTATTAAAGTAGGCTATGCAACCACCTCTTCTTCAATCCCTATGAGCAATCTTGTCACCTAACGACAGAGCATGATGTGTTCAAGGGAATCAATTCCGGAAGGCCACACAAACCAAGTGCAGGTCATTGACAACAAACCTTTCATAACTCAAAGTAAGATCTTACATCCAATTGACAAATAAAGTAGGTTATACGCATTACGTCGGCCTTATTTATTAAGTTGTTCACCGTGCCAAATCTATTTCGGCGGCACGGAATAAACACAAACGGGTCTCAAAGGACAGTTATACCAACACGAACGGTCAATGTCGAGTCTTAGTTGGAGATCGATGACCTATGGTATGCAAGAAATGTGCTATCGCGTTATCAGCTACATCCTAGAATGCAAGACTCCTACTGTGATTGATCAATATGTTGGTGCGTGATTGTACTGGGTGAATGCACTAAAGAATAAAAATGCTGGATGCGGGGGAATGACTAAGCCGAGATTTGCCGGAGCTCAAGATAGGCACCAGGTTCAATCAAGATAAACCAAATGTAACAACGTTGCTATGCACCCGGACAGCAACATGAGCGCTAACCGACCTTTCTGCTGTACCCAATGTCCTAAAGTCTTCACTCGAAACGTGAGCATTTATAGACCCCATCTTATCTGCCTCGGCCACGACTCGCTGACCTAAATCTGCGTCATAAAGGAAAACCTTGAACGGCATAAACGCTCAAGTACGCCCTCAGTGAGCAAAGAACAGCGATAGTGTGCTAACATCGAACTCAGAACATCAAAAAGACTCCCAAAGGCCATATCAATGCTTCCGCTGCGAGGCCCGCTTCTCAAGGCGGGATGTCTGCAAACGACATGCTGAGAAATGTCGGGGTGGACAGAATAATGCGGAGCAGTACCATAGCCAGGCTTTTGACGACTTCCAACCTGTACATAATTTTGTTGATGATCAGGGCTCATCATCAGCCGTTACAAACTCCGTGAGTCCGGATGTTGTTCAAGGAGACTCAGTCTGTAACCTAGATACCGACCAGACGAGCTCGCATCTGCTTTCCGGGTCAGTTCAGTATCCCATGCCTTCATAAAACATCTAACTCAACCTTATGACAGGGACCCTGGTATCAGTCATGACACTCATATCGCAGCATACTTTGAATACTTTCACCCATCCTTCCCCCTGCTCCATCGGCCAACAGCGGTTAAAAGGAGGCCCGATCTGCTGACTAAAATCATCATCGCCATCGGAAGTTTATACACCGCACGGACTCTTCCAGAACCAGACGCCTTAGCTTGTATGGCATGGAGTCAAAGCCTTTGGGAAGCCGGGCATAGCGAACTCGGTCGATTGGTAGGTTTTCTGTCCCTTCCACAAGAAGGGCAAGGGCTAAATGATATCCCAAGTCCGGTCTAGCTTGCCAGGATTTGAAGAGGACGTGGGTTATACAGGCTTGGCTGCTGCATATATTTTATGGTGCATATATGGGTGATGCGTCACAACATTACAAGGCCAAGAGCCTTCTACGAGCACTTATCGATGTGAGTAAAAAGCGCCCAAGTTCCTTATAACTGTCCAAGTGGACTAGCCCATATTATTTTCTTATACTTACCCATAGCTCATTCCTATCCTTATCTAAACTTTCTAAGCTCATAAAATTCTCTAGGTCGTTCAAGATCTAGGTCTCCTAAAACAATCCGCCATGTCTGGAGAGTCGCAATACTGGATCGATGCTCTAGCACAAGAAGAGGTTGAGGAACACGAAGCAGAACTTCATGCCAGATGGCTCAAATATGCCGACAAAGAGGCCATGAAGTTATGCATGCACACTTTGCTATTTCTGGATTTTCACATCCTCTATCCTTGCAACATACGGTCCATGGCCTCAGCTGTAGACCTATGCTGGGAATTGCCCTTCTCCCGTACGCTTTGGGAGTCAGATTCGGCCGTGGCTTGGCTTGAGGAGCTTCAAAGAGACCCTAGAGCATTGGATATACATGAACCGGATGAAGAGATGTTCCTGGGGACGACTTATCACACTCTATTCCTGGCCATGCAGTCGCTCATGTCGGACACACCCAACCCAGAGATCTTGTCGGCCCTTGAAGTCTCCCCCATCTCTATCATCTTTCTCCTCACCAGCCTCGACTCTCTAGTTAGAGATTTTACTCGCTCATACTACCAACTCCCTCCAACGTTGTCTGACCCCTCAGCTTTTCACATCCTCACGCAATCTCAGAACCGGCAAGTGGCTGCCGTGTTGCGGCACGTCTCACGAATAGCCAAAGGGCGACCACGATCCAACACCACCTCAGATGAAGCTATATGGACCGGTATAGAGCGCATGGCGTTAGCCACCAAGATCTCGCTATACAAGCCTGATGATCTCTTGATCGGAGGCATTGTTGATAACAGTGTGGTGGCCGGGTTGGCAACAGCAACACATCTCACTCTAGGGCGCTACACAGGATCAAGGCGATCATTGTATTCCCTTATGAAGCACAATTCTGGCGATGATGCGGTTTTGTTTGTGCTCGAGGATACCATGGATGCACTATCTTCCATATTCAACGACAATGGAAGCACATCAGATGCCACGTTTGAGCCGCCATGGGTTACTGTCGCGACTTATCGAATTCTCCTTGCAAGTTGGCGATCGTTTCGGTGGGCGGCGTCTGAGATACGTGGGAGAGATAACCCAGCAAGAATACGGTACGATACGCCATCCGTTATCTTCAATGCCATCGCAAGTGCTACGTTTGGCGGAGAAGTTATTCCGTCGCCCGTCACCGGCGAAGCTTCTTTCACAGAAGCCATCCGCCAATTTTGGAAAGCAAGAAGTGTGTGGTCGATTGGGTCTTCGATGGTCCCTGTGCTCAACGAGATTGTCTCGGCCGGTATCTGATTTGAGGGGTAAGAACAAGTGGCAATGACCATGGCTTGACTAAGCGAAGCTTAATGATCGGCGAGTCATTTGTGGAGCTCCACTTCAGGTCCTAATCACCCCATTTGCTTTGCCTCCACTTACACCGACTCCTCACTCCACCTCCACTTCATCAGTCAGGGTTAGCGCCAGGGCCCAAGTCTTTCTTTGAAGGCCCTACAAAGATGATCCAAAAGCGAACTTCTTCGATGAACCTTGTTAGACTTTACAGAAATCAATTTAGTTTTATTCAAACTGTGACAAAATTTTGTCAAGTTCTTCTCAACTTACTATCTTGTAGTTGCTTTTCCTGACCTGAAACACCCATCTCGTGCACAACCATGGCCTCTTCCGAGCAGATTGGATGGGTATGATCCGACTATACAGAGGTCGTCACGAGTCAGCTAACTGAATTAGTATGGCTTAGGATCAATGGGAATCGGCATGGCTTCACGCCTTCAAAATCACCTATCAGCCCAGGGTCGACATCCACTTCACTTCAGTAATAGAACATTATCTAGAGGTGCTCCGCTGGAGCAAATAGGAGCAGTTGCTGAGAAGACCATCGTGGACTTGGTCGACAAATCCACTATTATCTTCACCATGGTAAGAGCTGTCGCAACCAACACGGTCACTCGCTTACAATCCAGATTTCCAATGACAAAGTGTTAGACGAACTAGTCGCACAGGTTCTGAAGAAGGGCGTTCCATTAATGGGTAAGATTTGGGTCGACACCTCCACAGTTCACCCCGATACATGTGCCAAGTGTTCTTCCCTACTGGCTGAAAGGGGCTGCACATTCATTGCATCTCCAGTATTCGGTGCGAGCCCCGTTGCCGCATCGGGGAAGCTCATCTTCTCCATGGCTGGACCATCATGGGCTATCGAGAATATACGCCCTTTCATAATAGACGTCATGGGCCGCAGTATCATCAACATGGGCGAGGACGTTCGCAAGTCTGCTCTACTGAAGATTGCCGGGTAAGAATCCGATTGTTTTCTCGAAAAGCAGTTTGACACTAATACGACCCTTCTTTCAGAAACATATTTGTCATTGGCTTCCAAGAACTAATGGCTGAAGGCCATGTCTTCGCTGAGAAAACCGGACTTGGCACGCAGCAAATGGAAGAATTTATAGGCACAATGTTTGGGCCTGTTCTTGAGAGTTACTCTAAGCGCGCAACGTCGGGAGCGTTTGCTCCACCCCTTGATACAACACCCGGCTTCGTGATCACGTTGGCAGAAAAGGATGTTGGCCATGCTGTATCACTTGCTCGTCAACATGGCACAAGTCTTCCGACTCTGGAAACGGCACTTGGCCGTATGGGAGCTGCACGAGAGTATGCGGGTGATAGTCTTGACAGCTCTGCTGTATATGGGGCTGCTCGGTTGGAAGCAGGGCTTCCATTCTGGACACACAATAGTAGACAAGGCAATTGAGAAGACTTTCAAGCGGGGAAAATCCCTTCTTAGAAGTCACATCGCGTCAAGCTCGCCTGTCTCAGAACGACTTGTCCTCTGATGATAGAAGAAACTAAGAATGAGGTACTGCTGCGCTATTTCTGACTTTGATCAACATTCAGTGACGGGAACATAGTTATGTCGACTTAGAACCATCGCATTTGCGTGTATTCTTCTTTTTTGAAAGCAATTACAGTAGACGGCTGCCCAAATGTAACGTTCGCTATGCTGATGTAGCAGACGACGTGGATAGGACAGCGAAACGGAACATTGTGAGTGCCATGCTATACACTACGTAGAGGCAGGCTTGCGAAGTATTCTCAAAGCCTAAAAGAGCACCAAAATCTGCAAATTCCTCAAGGCAATAATATCTTAGCGAGCTCTAGACAACGATAGCTTGAAGAAGATACCTGGCAAATATACGATTGGAGAACCTGGTTTGATAACTCGTTGGACTATCAGAACGGCATACTCGATTTGCTCAACTTTCAGATGCCTCTATAAAGCATCGACCTCAGCTCCTGTATGATCATTTGAAGTGGACTGCTGCGAGAATGGAAGTATCACTTGAATAGACAAAAGTCTGAAATGAGATATGTTGTGCCGGCCCAGGTTGCCTGAATATGAAGCTACGAACAGAACCTAAACTGATGAGGTATCAGTACGCCAACTAGGGATTTACTACGAACAATAGCCCCAATTTTGAGTTTAGCTGAATCGGCAATCTTTAACCTCAAGAAATGAAGACATCACGCGTTATCAGCATGATCCTTGACTCCACCTCCACATCCTCCACCACATCGTCGTTCACCTCCACATTCACCTCCACCTCCACCCAACGTATACCAATCCCTCCCAGGAATAGTGCCCAGACAAGAGTGGAGCGGGCGAAGAGGGAGAGCGGACTGAAGCCCGCGGTCTTTCGTCTGCGTAAAGCCAGTCTCAGGTAATATTGCTACGACCAGTAAGGTAAAGCCAACGGTTAAACATTCCCTCTTTATTTGCTTTTATATCATTTCTTACTCTGTCTCACTTCTAGCCATCGCGCATTTCCAACATCAACACTCGATGCTTTGAGTCAGTCAGCCATTGAGTTTACTCCTTCCGAAGTCTTTCACTATCTCCCGCAATCACAATCACTCTTTTGCTCTTCATTCCCTACAATGACGGCTCAAGTTAGCCAAATCGGCTTCATTGGCCTAGGGGCTATGGGTTTGGGAATGGCATGCAATCTCCTCAAACAGCCAGAATACAATGTCGAGGGCTACGATGTCTATCCACCGAGTGCAAGTAAATTTGTTGCTCAAGGTGGTCAGACGCAAGATTCCCCGCGAGAAGTTGCTAGAAACAAGTCCCATCTCATCATCATGGCTGCAAATGTCCAACAAGTTGAGACGATCATTTTTGATGAGCAAAGCGGAGCCCTCGCGAGTAAGTCCAGAAGGCCTATGTGGCCATGCAGTTGTTGACAGACAATAGCATTACCAAAAGGAGCTACCATTCTTATTTGTTCAACAATACCGCCCACATTTTATGACACGCTTAAATCCCGTATAGACACGTCTGGCAGAGCTGACATCTTTATCGTCGACTGTCCAGTCTCTGGTGGAACTAAACGAGCAGCCGAAGGCACCCTGACTATCTTCGCATCAGGCACTCCAGATGCGTTGAATAATGCCAACTTGTTGCTAGAATCAATGTCCGAGACGCTTCATATAATTGAAGGCGGCGAAGGAACGGCAAGCAAGATCAAAATGGTCAACCAGCTACTTGTAGGAATCCACATCGCCGTCGCCGCTGAGGCCATGGGTCTTGCAGCAAAAGCCGGACTCAACACGCGAGAGGTTTATGACATCATTACCAACGCAGCTGGAAACTCATGGGCTTTTGAGAATCGTGTACCTCATATGCTTGAAGGCGATTGGACTCCGTTATCTGCTCTCAGCATCTTTGTCAAAGACATGGTGAGTTGAAGCTCATACATGCCGCTTTAGATCTGTGAAGTTAATCTGTGTCAAGGGTATTGTAACATCAACTGCCCGCACACTTCAGTTTCCTACTCCACTGGCATCAACAGCTGAACAGCTATACATCGCTGGTGCAGCTCAAGGATTCGGCTCTGAAGATGACGCTGGTCTTGTCCGGTTGTTTCTTCCAGGATGTGCAGAGAAGGTCAAGGAACAAGCTAGTGCTGTATGTGACACCTTGAGGCTTGAAACATCAAATAAGGCACACGAGGTATCGAAAGTCGGCATTGTTGGTTTAGGAGCTATGGGCCAAGGTATGGCAGCATCGCTCGTGCGTGCTGGGTTCAACGTGCACGGGTATGACGTCTTCAAGCCATCGGTCGACAAATTTGCATCTCTCGGAGAAAAGGCATCGCCAGCCTCCTCACCAGCTGACGCCGCAAAGGACGCGGGTCTTTTAATCTTGATGGTTCAGAATGCACTTCAAGTAGAAGACGTTTTGTTTGGGTCTGGACGCGTTGTTGATATCCTTCCCGATGACGCTATAGTCATACTATCCTCGACGGTTGCCCCTTCCTTTGTCAAAGAGATTCAAGAAAAGCTGAATCGTCCCGGGCGTGGAATTCAACTGGTGGATGCTCCAGTCAGCGGCGGAGTAGTCCGCGCCGCCAATGGAACCCTCACTGTAAGTTACCCTTCCATCTATTCATATCGAAAATGCGTCTAACGAACATAGATCATGTACTCTGGAGAAGAGTCTGCCTTGTCTAAGATTGACAAGCCCCTCCTTGCTATGGCTGGTACCTCTACAAATCTTTATAAGGTTCGAGGTGGCTCAAGCGCAGCATCATCTGTAAAGATGATCAATCAGCTCCTAGCTGGATGTCACATTGCCGCAGCAGCTGAGGCCATGGCATTCGCAACCAGATTGGGACTTGATGCTAGACAAGTTCTAGGCTGCATTGGAAATGCAGCAGCATGGAGTTGGATGCTCGAGAACAGATCGCCTCAGATGCTTGATCAAGACTGGACACCTCATTCTGCCCTAGCCATCTTTGTCAAAGATCTGGGCATCGTACTCGGCGCAGCGAAGAGGCTGACTTACTTTGCGCCTATGACTTCCACGGCTCATACTATGTATCTGACTGCTGCGTCTCGCAGATGGTCCAAAGAGGCAGATGCGGGCATCGTGCGTCTATGGGATGTGCCAAAAGCGCCCAATAACAGCGGTGTGAAGGATGAGGCACCAAAGGTTACAGGCCAGGCCTCCACGTTGCCTCGGTTGAAGGTTCAAGATGTGTTGAACTCGCTACCCGTTGAATATTCCAGGGATGTTCTAGGATCCATCAAGCAAATGGTCGATAATGGAGCGGTGCCAACCTTGGTTGTCTTGGACGATGACCCAACAGGAACTCAGACCTGTCACGACATCGACGTTCTCACTGTTTGGGACGTCAACACACTTCGGGACCAGTTCAACCTCACTAACAGAGGCTTCTTCATCTTGACCAACTCCAGGGCTCTCCCAAGTGACGAGGCCAAAGCCTTGATCACTGAGATTTGTCAAAATGTCAAGCTCGCCGCACAACACAACCAGACGGCGTTCGAGATAGTGCTACGCGGTGACTCAACTCTACGTGGACATCTTCCACAAGAGCCAGAGGCTGTGGAAGAAACCATTGGTCGGTCTGATGGCTGGATTCTTGCGCCGTTCTTCTTCCAAGGAGGACGATACACAATTGATGACGTGCACTACATCAAGGAAAACGACGTTCTAGTTCCTGTCAACCAGACTCCTTTTGCGCAGGATGCTTCATTTGGGTATCAGAATTCCAACCTTAGACATTATGTGAAGGAAAAGTGTCCGGGGCGCTTCGACGACTCTTCTTTTGTGTCCATAACACTTGAAGATATTCGCTTGAATGGGCCTGCCGGAGTTGCCAAGAAGTTACTCTCTGTCAATCAGCCCAACTCGGTATTCATCGTCAATGCTGCGGCCGAGTCTGACATGCATGTCTTTGTGGCTGGGCTCCTCGAGGCGGAAAAGGCTGGGAGGCGATACTTGTACCGAACAGGGGCGGCTTTTGTGTCATCTCGACTCGGCATCAGAGGAATCCCTCCATTGACCCTGCAAGACTTGGGAGTATCTGCAAAGTCGATAGGGACTCCAGGTGGTCTTATCATTGCTGGTTCCTATGTTCCAAAAACTACAGCCCAGCTCAAAGTTCTAAGGGAGAAACGTGGGGATAAGCTCTCGGTCATTGAATTGGACGTGGCAGAGCTCCTCAAAGGACCCGAGACGGCTGAATCAATTGTTAAGACTGCGGCGTCCGGAGCTTCGAATAATATTGCCCACGGAAAAGACGTTCTGGTCATGACGTCTAGGAGCTTGATCAAAGGCTCAGACGCTTCAAGCTCGCTCAACATTGGCTCTCAAGTAGCAAAGGCTCTGGTTCAGCTCCTTGAGAAAGTCGAAGTGAGACCTCGCTATGTTATTGCCAAAGGCGGCATCACATCATCAGATGCTGCTAGTAAGGGATTGCGAATGAGACGGGCCAAGATTCTGGGTCAAGCAGCCCCCGGAGTTCCGTTGTGGAGGTGCGATGAGGAGACAAGCAAGCATCGAGGGGTGCCATACGGGGTCTTTCCGGGGAATGTTGGCACGGACTATACGCTTCTGGAGATTGTCGAGGGGTGGTCTCTAGATGAACCTGATGGACTAGATCGAACGAGACTCTGATAATGGTAGCAAGCTGGCCCTGACGCACGTATTTTCTGCCTCATACAAGCCTGCTAGGTATGCTAATGTCATGCATGGTTTTAGGTAGACAATTTTGGCAAGGTTTCTACAAAAGAATAAAGAAAGAATTGAGGGTCATCCGAGATGGAATAGCGTATGATGTCGTTGACCACCCACCAAAGGGGCTGGTGTAGAAATCGATGACGCAGGCCCTGACATTGTCCAAGTTTGGATTAGCATTTAAATTTACCAGCCACGCCGAGTGGTTCAATCATTGGCACGAGCATGTGACAGATCACGTGATTGTAGAGCTGTGGCTGTCTGTGGCTGAGCACCTACCTTGTCTGGGGTCATACCCTCTTTTGGCTATTAGAAAGAAATAAAGAACGAATAACGTTCAGCCCACGTTCTACGTCCATGCTTATCGCAACATGTTAAACTACAGTAGGTAATTGATGACTTCACAGGTTATGGTTCTAGGTTTGTAAGACGCAAGCAACAGTGATAAGTAGACAAGTTGCAATGCTTCTCTGATGGTGCAACTAGTCTATAGGGTAGCTTGCGCCTATGAATGCATACCAAATTGCACAAAAAGTTAACAACAAGTCGCTGACGTCACGTGGCTTTCAGTGGGCCTACTCAACAGTTTAGCAACCAGTTCTTGAGCCAATTTCATTCTTCCCGTCACGTTGGGAACGGCCATCACGGCATGCTTACAAGATTATTACTCTTTTCTAGTGGCAGAAACGAGTCCACCAGCTTCAACATGGATTGGGTTAAGCACTAAAATCGCGCCTTGATAAAGACAACACTGTTGACACCCACTCACACGAAAGGTGAAGGTAAAGCGATGATCAATTTATCATTGGGGCAACGACGCGGGATATACGCTTGCAGGCGCAAGCACAAAATGAAGCTATCTACAAAGGCACGAGGAGGTCAAATTAGCCAGGCTTGGTGTTGTGAATCAAATGCGTCAATCAAGCTGAGCGCTTATCTAATCTGTATCTAATCTCCACGTGACCCCCCACAAAACGAATACCGGTACTTCCACGTTTGGCGATATTCCCTTGGCTCTGTTAGTAACACATGTGAAACCGACCTGCAAGGCTATGAGTCTATGATTCACAGTTGCCAGAGACTTGATAGAGTCAATACAGCTAAGGTAAGGGTAGAGAAAAAGACCCAATTAGATCAAGATGTCCTGAAGTAAGACACTACAAGTCTGTAGCCTAAGCTTAAAAAAAAACCTGTGCAACGTTTGTCTGTTTAGATAAGTTTATATGAGAAAGAGAGTAGTGAAGAATTGGATGAGCTATAGGATAAACAGTATTGGGACTGCTTTGCTGTTTATCTAGAGAATATTGAAAGTTTTATCCATCACCAGAAGTTGCCTCCCGTACATAGTCACCTCTAAGATTAGGGAGAAATCTTTTCTCCAAAGGCCACAATTTACACCTTAGTAAACGTAGCGGAAACTCGTCAGTTCCTTATCCGTCATATCAAGCATAGCAGCGTCTGTATCCTCGACTGTAGTGCCGTTGTCGACATGTCCCAGGCGATCTCGGCGCTTGTTTTCCCAAATAAGATAAAACCTCAAACCCAAGGCAGATACCAGAGCAACTCCGTGACATATCAGCATAGAGAGAAAGCCAGAAGGATATGACGGAGCTTCACGGTCGAAGAAGAGATGTGGCCCGGCAACATTTCCAACACAGTATCCGATGAATATCTAGAAAGAGTCAGATATATGACACTTTACTGGATAAAGTCAAGGAATAAGGTGTGATACTTATCATGGCGTTGATAGTAGTCTTCTTGGTGAAGCCGCCAATATTGCCCGTAGACATAGCGAGTGTCAATGGAAAGTTGACAGCGTACGCACCCGCGAGACAATATCCCATGAAACGAGCCCAGACGTTGTCAGGAGAAATCTGTCGAGCCATTGCGGCCCCAACGATGGCAAGGGCTGAGTTCCACACCATCCAGTATGTGCGACTGTTGGTGAACCAGGAGCAACCGGCAGTCGAGAGGTAAACAAGAACACCTTGGACGACATATGTGAGAATCTGGACAAGCAGTGTGTTCAAGGTACTGAAGCCAAATCCTTCGATGATAATAGAACCAAACTGTTAAGTCAAGTGTCAGCTGAGTATGATAGTTCGCCTGATCTTAATTTCTCACATTAGAGACACCACCATTGGGAAGCGCGCCAGCTAGTTGGAGAACCACGAGGGCCCAGCATTTGACATCAAGAAGAGCCTCTTTGAGTTGCGTAAACTTGAACTCGTCACTCTTGATGCCTGTCATGTTCTCTCTAACCCGTATGACGGCCTTGCGTCTGTCCTCTTCACTGAGAAACCTCGCGTTCATCGGTGTGTCTGGAAGCCAGTAAAAGAGAACGATGGCCCAGGCAAACGTTATGGCGCCGAAAATGAGAAAGACAGCCTGTGCAAAATTAGATCACGAGAAATTGAATCGGCAGAGATTGAGGTCTGAGTATGGAGTGTTGTGGGGATGAGGTATAATATGTACCAAAACAAAGGGCACGTACTTTCCAGGGAGCTATGGTCTGGATGTGACCAATACCATACGCAGTCAAACCGCCAAAAACTCCAGCTATGGTGATTCCTTGAAACCAGATACCATGGCGAAACGGTTGTTCAGATCGCTTGTACCACATAGATACAACAATTGTGAGTCCGGGGGCGATGGCAGACTCAGTGAAACCCAAAAAGAAACGAACAGCAATTAGGCCCTTATTGTTGAATACGGTAGCAGTTAGCATGAGGACTGCAGCCCATATGACGCTGAGATAACAGTCAGCAATTAGGTCACGGCCGGGACAAAGGAGACGTTGGGAACTTACATTGACGTAGAAACCATTTTGCCGACTGGGAAGCGAAGCAACAAAAGAGCTGTTCCGTATGAAGCTGCCAGGTACCCAAGGTAGTAGATACTGCTTGCCCAAGAGTAATCCTCTCCAACAAGGTGAAGATCTTCCTGCAAGCCCAAGATAGAAGTGAAACTCATGGCTGATTTATCCAAGAACTGGAACATATATGAGATGGCCATGATGGGGAGGAGGCTGATGATGGTGATAAGCTAATGTCGCATGGGATACGTGGTTGTCAGGACCTACAAGATATCAATCCGACGCAAAAGTCTTTTATCATCCTCCGGAGTGAGAGTCGGGACACTAATTGTGCCTGGCTCAACATCCTTGGATGCCTCTTCGGCGTAGGGTGCCTTGAAATCTGCTGACTGCTTCTCAGCCATGATGGGGGTGATTGATCAGAATATGTGACTCCAGATGAATGTAAAAGAAGTGAAGGGGAACAGGTAGGCCAATTGACTAAGTTCAGGAGGAAACAGTGAAAGATGGAAGAGGTCGAGGCATTGAATGCATTGGTGGCGAGAGAGAGATGGCAGCGAAGTCGCGACAATATATACAAATTATGCGTAGAAAAAACTCAGGAAGGTGTTGACTTTGATAGCATACTTCCCCGCGTTTCCAGATCCTAGGGATAACAAGAGGCCAATACCCGTGTATCATGAAGCGAGAGTCAGGCGGATGGGTGTTGTTGTTCAGGTGCAAGATAAGAGGCCTTGGATAGGCGACAATCGGCTATTAGAGATACGCTAGCACCACGCACAGACTGCGGGTTGTAAATCTGGGGACCTAATCCCGCTAGTCCAGTCTGACAGTGTGGTCCAAAGGAATAGGCGAGTCAACCAAGCAAGGAAGAACATGTCACGCCACCTGTGAACCAATGGAGCTTAAAACTCGTAATTACTAGCATGGGTAAATGTGTTTAATCTTTACGAGAAAAGGAAATATTGGTCAACATTCGATTTAGATAACAAACATGCCAAACTCCCCGGACCGTAACCTATCTCGCACATCCACCCGCCTACCCAGCCGGCTCTGAAGCTCCACTGTCTCTACCAGGAAGCGATAGGCCCGTTCAAAGTTTACCCCGCATTTGCTTATCGCGCTGAATTGGCTGAGAGCCCACTCCCGGTGGAGATGATCGTTAGTTTCCAATGCCACCATGAAGAGTGGCCAAGCGAGCTGCACCATGGCCTGTTCGCCATCGTACTTGTGCGCCTGAAAGGCAAGGCTCATAATTTGACTTAGTGCCTCGTTCTGTCGTGCAGTCAACGGCTGCTGATCTCGACTACCCTTAGATCTGACACGGAAGAAGTAGAGTACGGCTGCGTGAAAGAAGGGAACTACCCTGCGCATATTGGCGACCAGTCGGTGCGCGTTATTTGTCGAGGGGGAAAGGCCTGCCGCAACTTCGATCAAGTCACCGAATTTACTACTGACATTGTCAATAGAGGCCATGATATCCGATGCCCATCTCTCGCCCGCTTCTTTCTCGTGACTGTCGAGTCTGTCCAACTGCGCTATCATGAGCCTTAGTTGAGCGCATGCTCCCTCGAGAAAAAAGACGTTTCTGTTTTCAATATCATCGACCAGTTCGTCTTGAGGATACTCCTTGCCCCATACCGTCCTGTAGAGTGGACTGGAAAAATGGTGCAACTGCTCGAGTTTATCCGATAGTGCAACGTGATCATATTCTTTCGTATAGTTACGGCACGTCATCATGATTTCGTGGAGAGTTGTATTCAGTCGACTGTCCACTCCATAAGATGCAGCCGCACTATCGAATTGAACCACCCACATGATGATGCGGGCAGCATAAAGCGATAAATCATGACTCTGGCTCGATTTTCCACCGAAAGCGAGTGCCAGCCGTTGATGCGAGCCAGAGGTAGGTGGTGGAAGGTTCATGTCGCCACAGTAATGTTTGAGTATCAGAGCAGCTCCGTCCAGGTGGTTGATAAAACCAACATATTTGTCATCTCCGAACTTCTGCTCATATAGCAGCATCAGATATACTGCGGTGTATAGAGCATCGAAATCAAGTCGGCCTTTGCTTGGATTCCCAATCATCTGGGCCATCAGCTGAAGTGCGCTCGAGTAATGCCACATGGGAGTTCTGGCACCTTTGCTGTGGTCTATACGCAGCTTCTTGTGGAACTCCATTTCTCGGCCTCCGACTGCCAGGACCATATGCATAACAATAGGGTCAACTTCGGCAATCTTGAACATGATAGAGTAGAGGGAGTAGTCGGGGTTCTTGGTGTGGTGGAGCTTGGCGAAAGTTGTCCGAAAATATCGTATCGCGTCGTGGTCATTTGAAACGAGTACCACCGATGAGGCGCTGCAATCTGGGGCTGCTGGGCGGAAGATTGAGAGAGATTTTGATGAATCTTGGCATCTCACCAACGAGCGAGAATCCACGTTGATGCCATGAGCGTTGTCGGTGCTATTGGCTGCATCTGGATCCGAGTGTTGCCCCTGAATGGCTTGCTGCCATCCCATTCTAGACCTCTTTCTCCTTGGCATATAGTCGCAAAGGAGCTTCAACCGATTGCAACGCCCACATTGTGGTCTGACTTCGTCGCACTTGACCTTCTTGGTTCGGCAAGTCCAGCATCCGTTGCGCGACCGAAGTGGGTTCCGCTTCGCCGGGAGCCGACCCGATGTCGACGGCGATGAGGGTAGGTCACCGGGAGCGTCGGGCTGTAGATCCATGGCTGTTTGCATGTAATCTGTGTATACTCGAGTTGAGTTGGACAAAGAGGAGTTAGCCCAGGAGTCAGTGGCATCGAAGAGGGGTTAAGGATTGATTAGAGACAATTGGTAAATCGGCCTATCTTGACCCGTTGACTTGGTCATCTTGACTATCAAGACCCCACACCTGAGCAAGGATTCTCCGCGCGCTATGCAGTAACGGGAAATAAGTTTGGGTTCAATAGATTGCATTAGGCTGTGTCACCCCAGAAATGATACTGTACAGTACCCAGTGAAAGTAACCTCAGTATCACGAAGCGATAGCCGACCATCGGCTAACTGTATTTAATAACTCGTCGTTGTGAACTTGTGATGACAATTTTTTGCCTCTCGAGCGAGCGTCTTCAGATTTCCGAAAAGTTGAATAGTATAAATAGGCTTTTGAAGAGCAAAGGCAGTTCCTCTATAGGGCCACATTTACTCTCACTCGCAAATATTATCACCCATTCAACTCAGCATTTGTTGAAGCCCAACCATGACTACCACAACTATGACCCAAGTCAAGACAGACAAGTACGCCCCTAATAAGTCTAGAGATCAGGTGATGGCTGAAGCACGCACTTTGATCAATGCCCAACTCGACAGTTTGAGCTCGTCTCTGCGTACCGACGTCAATAAAGTTCTTCGCGACAACCCAGAGTTGGGCTATCAGGAACACATAGCCCATGATACACTATCCTCCTACTTGCAGAAACATGGCTTTAACGTGACTAGGAAAGCGTATGGTATAGACACAAGCTTTGAGGCAGAATTCGGCACTGGAGGCCGTCTCGTCGTGTTCTGCGCCGAGTATGATGCTTTACCTGGAATAGGTCACGCTTGCGGGCACAATCTGGTTGCCACCTCATCTATGGCAGCTTTCCTCGGGGCCTCCAAGGCGCTCGTGGACCTCAAGATCGCGGGACGTGTACGCATTTTGGGGACTCCGGCTGAAGAGGGTGGTGCCGGCAAGGTGAAGCTCATCGAAGCCGGCGCCTTCAGTCCACGAGAGGACATCGCAGCCGCTTTCATGATACATCCAATGTCGAAAGAGTCACTCGGCCTAGAAGGCTTTTCGGGGCTAGCTGGGTGGAGATTGATTGCAAGCCAGAAATTGCGTGTCGAGTTTAAAGGAAGGCCGGCCCACGCGGCTGGTGATCCATGGAACGGGGTGAATGCGTTAGACGCAGCAGTGGCGGCTTACAACAATATAGCCATGCTCCGACAGCATATCAAACCCGAAGAAAGAATTCACGGGGTTTTCGAGGATGGTGGATCTGCACCTAACGTCGTCCCAGAATACACACGGATGCATTGGGCCATTCGAGGTCCGACAGTAAAGCAATCAGACAAGTTGCTTGAGCGCGTCAAGAAATGCTTCGAGGCTGGTGCGATGGCCTCTGGTTGCTCCATTACTTATACTCCGTTAGTAGAACCGTCTATTCGAAAATGCCATCCTGACATATTCCAGATCTCCAACCTACAAAGACCTTCGAGTCAATAACACTCTTAGCAACACATACGTCGAAGAGATGGCCGCATTGGGAGAGCGGTTCATGCCTCGAGAGACCCAGCCGAAAGCTTTTGGCTCAACGGATATGGGCAACGTGTCTTATGAAGTCCCCAGTCTTCATGGTGCTTTTGTCGTTCCAACACCTTCGAACGTCGCCTGTCATAATCCCGACTTCGCTGCAGCTGCGGCCACGGATGAGGCTCACTCTATCGCAATCAAGTGTGCCAAGGGTCTTGCGATGTTAGCATTTAGAGTGCTGGTTGAAGACGAAGTAGCTATGGGTGCAAAGGTGGACTTCAAAGAGGGATTATAGTTGTCTTGGAATAGAATTAGTGAAGACTGTAGCAAGTAACAATCGGACAACAAAAGCTCACAGTGTACAATTTTGAAAGTGAGCCGGTATTTTTCTAAACTGGCACTCTTTCCCTCATGACTTTTGTCTTTGATATTACGCTCAAGTACGAAAATAGTGTAGTTCTTGTGTTTGATGTCCAAATGACTCAAGGAAGGAGAGCTAATCCGGTCCAATATTGTCTGTAATGGTCGATGGACTGGCACTCTTGACTCTTGGGCGCTCTCAGGGTTACTCCTCCCGTAGCATGCCTGGGTAGGACACAATGATAGATAAATTGAGCTGAGTTGATGGACTCAATACACTGCGGTACACCAATAGCCGCTTACTTCCTCTAAGGTGAAGTATTCCCACAATCTTCTATATCCCAATCTATGTGCGGTGACATCGTACTTGGTATACCTTTGGTTTGTTGGGATCATCCTGACCCGCAAGCGCAATCTCTGCTCGCACATCGGTAAAATTCTTGGACTTGAGAAAGTCAAGGACCGAAGCAAGTGCACCGTTTATATCGAACACTTCAACCGCCACGTTCTGGACCTTGGCCCAATGCTCATCGTCCAATCCCCTCATGACATCGATTTCTCGAGCCTCCACATCAATTTTGAGGAGATCGATGTTCCCCATCTCGTGGTTCCCAGGCAGAAAGTCAGAAAGACGCTTGACCGGAACATCAATTTTCTCCTTTGAATGATAGAGCGAATGAATAAACTCGGGCGTAAACTGGCCCTCAAGGATTTTCAACATTTCTTCTTTCTCTTCGGGGACAAATGTGGAATTGCCTGGCATCAAGTGGAAAAATGTCAGAGGTTCAGTGGCTTCCTGTGCACCAAGTGCACATTGGTGCGCCTCGACCCCGGAAAGTGAATGAAACGTAAGATTTTGTTGTAGTATGCTGTAATTCGATGGTGCTGGCTCAAAAGCCAGAATCCTCGCATTGGGGAACTTTTTCTTCATATACATGCTGAACATGCCGATATTTGCCCCTGCGTCGATAAAGAAGGGACTTTCAGGGAAATCGGCAATATCATAGCAGTGGTCGACAAAAATCTCTTTATGGATGAATCGAGCTTCGATTTCAGCAGTGGTATACGCTGCGAAATCATCACTAAAGTCTAATAGCTGTGGTGGTACCATGGCAGGCATAATGGGAGCAAGAATTAGTAAAGTGAAGATTGAGGGGCAGCGTAAGCGACAACGTCTTGAATGATGCTCCAGCGACAATAGTATGGTGATGCCTCTAATTATATGTATTCTGTGCTTATGTCACCTTGTGAGTGCGTAGGTTATTATTGGATTCCTTATAATCTCACGTCATCCCATTCGACCTCCCCCAACGAAGGTTCTTCCACGTCCGTGCCCCCTTGTCCGGGGCTGAAGCGCCGCTATCCTTCCTAATAATCAGGTCTGATGTCATCAGATACGGTAGTTTTCAGTTCAGTCAGCCGTGAGAAAAAGACATCGAAACGTCAGTCTAAATTGTAAACGTAAGCTTTTTTATACGCTGATCTCGAAACGGTTCGTGGGTAGCTATGCAGGTCTAATCTTCTCACACCCGTTCCAGATCTAGCCAGCTAACCGTCTGTAAGTGAATCAGCAGCTAAGCTAAAACCACCACCGTGACCAGATGTGGGCAGGCCGACTGACTAGTCAGCCCTAAGCCTCTCAACTAGGGGCGACCTCTTCCATTACATCAATCGTACCATCAGTGCACTAACGGGAGATGCGCCTTGAAATCTTCCCCACGAAGATTAGCACCAAGACATTCCTCAAGCAATTCTACGTACCCTGGCAAAGCCAGGAAGGGAAGCCAAGGGCTTTTCGTCTACTGGTCCAAAGTTCAAAGTTCATATCAATCTGTCATTTGCTGTATCAGGTATCACCGATATTGATGCCACTTTTACTCTGATTCTTCGGTCGGCATCTCGACACCACGGTCAGCCAAGAATTGCGCAATACTTGGCTTCTCACGCGTGCATTCTAATAGATCCTCCTCATCAACAGCCTCTATACGAGCACCGTAATCTAGTAACAGCTTGACTGAATCCAAGTTCCCATGAACAATCGCGATTGACAAGGGCGTTAAACCATCAATGTCGGTAGCAGCCACATTGCTTCCACATTCCAAAAGACGTTGTACAGTGTTCGGGTAATCTTCAATTCCCGCAGCCACATGCAATGCCGTTTGTCCATCTTTGGCACGATACTCAAGGTCTTCTCCACGATCGACCAGCGTTTGTATCATATTCTCCTTAGCCCCTAGATGCGCGGCGAGGTGGAGTGGGCCATAGCCTCTTGTAAAACAATACCATCTTTCTGTATCGCTCTCAAACTCATCGTAACTTTCTTTATCCACAAAATGCCATGCTTCAGCAGCCTGCTGGTAAGATTCGATCGAGCCCCGTCTCGCCGTCAATTGGATGAAATCGGACTCGAAAGATCCAGGGGAGGCTCTAGCGAAATTGAATGTTAGTCTCCTGGCGGCATACCAGAGATAACGATGGGTCTCAAATCGTTCCTCGAGTTCCTTAGAAGAGTTACATGCTCCACCTGCAAAATCTTCCTTGGCAAGGTAACGGATTGAGGCTCTAAGGCCGCTTTCATGATAATAATCCCCAAACACTTCGAGTCGCAAGTATGTCACGAACAGCGGCGACCTCATTCTCATTACTTGGTTTTTGGTGTCGAGAAAAACAAGATCCGCGCAGGCTTCGGAGATTTCGCCCGTGGTGTATTCTCTGTTGTCTTCGTGCTTGATTTCCCAAGCGCCCAGAGCTTCGTATGCCATTGGCAACGTGAAGTTGTAATAAGTCTGATCAATCATGACGAGATGATATAGCACGCAAAAGATCATATCTGCGTGTTTTGCGGATTGGATCTCGTTGACCACAGCGCTACAGAAAGCTCGCACCACGTCTGTATCGGACCCTGCTGTCCACGACTCCACGAGATTGAGAAGTACTTTGTTTGGTTGTGAGCCAATGTTGGTGAACCAAGCAGGGAGAAGTGGAAGAAAACTAATGTTTTTAGCAGATACCCTGAAGTTGAAGGAGTGACTCTTACAGGCCATTGGACATATCAAACAGTTTCTGGTAAGGAAAAAGCTTTATATGTGAATCATCCAGATATTCGGGATTAATGGGGGACTCATCATCGACCTTGGCAAGGTAAAGGCCTAAATCCATCCGGCTGGCATGGGCTTCGATTGAGGACACGCCTGAATCATGGGCCTTCAGAGCATCAGGCGGTGAAGCGCGACTGGTGATCAAAACTCTCAACGGCAATGCGTGCATGTCATCTCCAAACAGGGTTTTCATCAAATCTTGCAAGCCAGACTCGGTCGCAGCATCCACTGCGTCGATGATGATCAGAAACTTATCAAACTCAGATGTCATGTTTTTGAGCATTTTATGAAAATTGCTGCGCCAACGAAAAGACCGTTCAGTGTTGGTCACAAAGTCCTGCAAGACCTTGGATGAGACCGGAAGCTGGGACATAAGCTGTCTAAGGACGGAGCGTATTGGAAGGCTATAATCGACAAGGTTGTTCTGTACGTGGTCTCGGCTAAAATAATAGACAGCAACTGCGACGCGATCAGGGCGGCTCTGATCGTTCTGGATATAGTTGATAAGACTTGAGCTTGATGGACGTTAGACCTGCTTCTAGACGTGCTTCGACGGGCGGTACCTCAGGAATGTCTTTCCAGTTGCACCTAAATGAGCATTAGTCAAGACCCTAGCACAGAGATCGTAACTCGGAATAACAGACTTCTTCCATGGAGCCAAAGTACAGGATTATCGTTTCCAAACAACCAATTTTGTGTTGTTTCGTGGTCAAGAAACCATTGGCCCGTCCCAGGAAGGCGTTCATCATCAAGGGTCCGTTGCTTTGCGGTAGACTGGTCACCCGGATAGAGGCTCTTGAGCAAACTGGACCGGTCACTGAATCCCATTTTGACTAGATAAGATGGTTCTGTTGAAAGGATTGTTGGTGCTGTTTTGTGTGTGAATATCGAGGTCGTTCTCTATCTTCTTATAATTTCGACCTGCTTACGTGGCCCACTAAGCTTGGCAGGCAGCAGTACCCCCAGCCCACAGTTAATGAAGATCGACAGAACGCGCACTGTGCGTTGCCTATCTTTCCAAGGGTCTGATAGTCGAGAGTGAATACTAACTTATTAGCAAGGAGACATATGGCACCTTGCAATAGAGCCCGAAAATGACGCCTACCAAAGTTCTCTATGATATCAATATCGCACTCGTTCGAAGACAAAGAAACGGTAAGGACAGTAAAAACGAAACAGAAAGACCCAATTGCACCCTTCCACTACTCATCAATCTCCAATTCTCGTACCCGCTCATCAAGAGCCCTGCTTTGACCTCTCTTTCTCGTCTGTGTTCCGACATCCTCAATCTCAATCTTCCAAATCACGCACTGCTCGTCTCCCTGCTGACTACCACCGTATCTTGCAGCACCACCATCCATTCCGTCCTTACCACCGCACGTGTCTAGCACCTCGTACATGGCCTTTTTGCAGTGCGTTGGCTCTGTTCCTCTGGTTCTTTCGGGACATCCTTCACCCACGACGTCTTTGGCCCAATTGGCGCTAAATGTGAGGTCTGTAAGTGTTGTGCCAGGAGTAGAGCTCCCAAATGAAAACACCTCCTCCTTACGCGTTTTGTCTTGGCTGATTGTTCCCAGATTCAACGAGTCGCACCATTTATTGATTCGCCCTTCGATGTTAGCGCGCCTGAGTTTTGGGCCATTGGTGTCGGTGGGAGCGCATTGTAATTTCTCAACTGGGGCAGTATCATTCACACTGATATTCCCCTCGAAGCCGACGTCCTCCTCAGTGTCTGGATTAGGGCCAACGGTTTCCACCGGAATAGTGTACACTTCGGTGACGACAACGACAGCGTTGGGGTCGCTGTTCTCGACGCCAACAGCCTCGATACCTGCTCCGCCGTCGGGGTCTTCTTCCCAGTCCTTCGGGCCTTTCTTTTGGTCACGGTCAGGTTCGTTGAGGTCGGCTTCGACTGCATCCTTAGTGCCCGAAGGTGGGTGGTCAATATCGAGCGCGCCGTAATAGGGTTCGTGCTCATTCTTCAGGACCGAATTGATGCCGCTGTTAATAAAGTTGTTGGGAGTTGGTGGGTCAGAAGGGATGTCGGAGATGATACCCACGAGCTGGTTCTTGACGAGGCGGTCCCAGACTTTGTTCACGTTATCGTTAATTATCTCGAAAGATACTTGGATGGCCATTGCGCCAGCGACGGAAGGGCTAGCCGTGCTGGTGCCAGACATCCATTGTCTAAGTGCATCTGCCGGGATGGAAGCGATTCTGTGCACCGTGCTTTGAGTTTCGGCTATGCTTGGAGCTTTGTAGTGAATGTGAGCAGGACTCAGGTATTAGAGAGGAGGTTATCATAGCGCCGAGTCGCTTGACATTAAATTGACACTCATTGCACAGAGATGATTCGACTACTTAGCTGGTTAGTACTAGACTGCAAAAAGAAATGATCACGCTGGGGATCGAACCCAGAATCTTCTGATTCGTAGTCAGACGCCTTGCCATTGGGCCACGCGACCGGAGTCTTAGATGAGTTTTTCGCTTCCAAAACAATCTCCAAGTCTGTGACTATTCAATTCTTGGACCGAAGGTTGAGGCAGCGTAGCAAGGGAGACAAGAGCTGGGACCAATACCCTTGCAAAAGCCGTGCGGTACGATGCCGATCAAATGGACATGGGTATCAAGATTGAATTCAAGAAACTCTGAGTGAGCTTTATAGCGCAGACTACAAAAAGCGATAGCGACTCTCATTGAAATATGATGTGGCATTCTTGGCGTCCCAAGTCCTTTGCGAGTTTTCCTACGAGATACAAATTCTTTTCCCTGCTAGCAATCTTCCTTTGAACGCTGCGTCGTCTTTCGAGAACTCATCCGAATGTTCGTTTAGAATTTTTTCCAACTCCTTTCCCGAGCCTTCTTTTACTCTATGCATTTTCTGCATATATCCGCATAAGCCTGTTCGTCATCTGGAGAATAGTCATGTATGCACTCGTCCTCACTGCCATGTATCTCATCGCAACAACAGTGGCGGCAATTCTTGCAGCCTTCATGCCAGTTGAGTGTACCTTTCTCTTTCAATAACTCCTCGTCCTCCTTTGCCCAGCCACAACGGTCTTGCAACCATTCGGCTACGGCGTAGAATGCGCTCGTCTTGGCCAGCTGTACTGCTGCAACCAATTGTTTACGGCCGAAGCCGGTGGTGGTAGCGCCATGATGGAGTAGTAGCTCTATCATGTCAAGCCTCCCATTTTCTGCTGCCCCTTCCAGTGCTGATGTCCCATCCCATCTTGCGCCTCGTGCATTGACTCGGGCTCCTCGCTGCAGGAGCTGACTTGCAAGTCCAAGATGCCCTTTTATGGCGGCGCATTGTAGCGCAGTAGCACCTCCTTCAAAAGCCGGTGGAGCATTAACAAGTGCCCCTTTTCCCACCAGATAACCCACCATGTCCAAATCTCCCATCTCGACCGCAATTTGAAGTGGAGAACGATTGTGTGCCAAGGTCGGGTCGTATTCGTTGATATCTGACCCTGCTTCAACCAACCATTTTGCCAGCCCTGTATCTCCCACCCTAACCGCGTGAAATAGTGGCGTCCTCATTCTGAAGGGGCAAGAAACAAAGTCATCAATCAGTGGTTGATGCTGACTCAGTGCTTCTAGATACTGAGTGGAGTTTTCTACGTCTGCAAGACTGACCAAGGTGATGGTATCTGCACGGCAGCCTTTCTTAAGAAGTTCACGAAAACCACGAATGTTTTCTTGCCAAACAGCCAGTGCGAGCGGGCTACCTTCAACACGTAGCAAATGGCGATAAGCAGGATCTCGCTGGCGCCAGAAGTCACCCTTATCCCAGTCGCCGCCGTCGCTGTCAAACGTGCGGGGTGTCCTGAGAACTCCCTCAACGACCTCACGATGGTGAAGTATCGCGGAACGCAACGTTGAGGAATGAGTGAAACGGGCAAAAAGATTCTCCAGAATGTGAAGGTGTCCGGACCCGGCAGCTAGGCCAATAGCAGTACCTTCCAATAAATGGCATTCTGTTTCTTTATGACGACGGGTGCAGAGTCGGTCAACGAGTGCCCAGTCCTTTACTTGTATAGCTGCACAAATCGGCCTTGCATCAATTTTGTCGTCTGATGCTTCAAGGACGTCTTGGAGCAAGTCGCTATTCCGAGCGAATATTTCAGCTTCAAGACACGACGCTCCCCAGCTATCGACGTCTCTCAAGGTTCCACCATAACGCAAGAGAAGGTTTACAAGATCTTGGTCCTTGAGACCAATCGCTGTGACAACCTCTCCGCCAACAAATTTAGCTCCTGCTTGTAGGAGGGTTTCTACAACAGCAAATAGCTTTTCGGAATATTCCCTGCTGGACCGTCGAGATACGCTCGCGTACAGAGCACCTTGAAGTGCCGTGTGCCCATCCTCACTCTCCTCATCAGGGCTACCGCCTGCTGAGAGCGCAGCCTTTAAAGGCCCTACTGCCCAGTCTTCAGCAAAGTTTGCAACCTCACCACCGTCGAGTCTAGCCCCTGCTTCGATAAGGATTTCCAAACACTTCGAGCGGGATTCCTCGTCAGGCTCAATCGCTTGGTGTAATAGCAGTTCAAGAATCGATTTCGCGCCCCCCTTGACGAAGGATGAAAGACGATGAAGATAAGGTAAGGCGTCGATGTCACCCCCACTGATTGTTGCATTGATATCAGCCCCGTGATGGATCAGCAAAGGTAATAGTTCTTCATGGGAACAAGAAGCTGCAAGAAGCACTAAGCCAGGGGATGCTCCCCCGTGAAGATCAAGAAGCAGCTCGCATACGCTCAAATTGCCGTAAATCACTGCGGCTTGAAGAGGTGAGATGCCTTTTGCGTTTAGAACATTACCGCATGGTTGGATTTTGAGGAGGCGGCAAAAGGTCTCATAGTTCCCCCCGCTGGCAGCTGCTATAAAGACGTCTGTTGTAATAGCCTCGGCTAGTTGATTTCTGTCTGAGAGATGATCCAGCACAACGTTTGCGAAGTCGCTTCCAGCCTCAACTGCCGTACTCAGAGGGGTCTCATGACCTGCACGTATATCATCACGGTGCGTCCATCTGGTATGGCATTTTGTGGCATCGACACTCTGATGCAGGATTTCCAAAACAAGCTCCATGTCATGCAGCCTGATTCCTATGCAGAGCATTTCCTCCAAGGTAATCTGTTTGCAATGCCGATATAGAAGCTTGAGTGTTCGCAACTTCACGATGTCGGGATTATGTGTATTTAAAACGAAATCAACTATCGTTTTATCATCGAGAAGCTCTCGCGTAGCTTTGAGGCGAACATTAAATCGAAGAAGTACTTGGATCAACTCTAGATGACCAATTTCAATTGCGGTGCACAGTGGCGTAACTGGGCCTTTAATAACGCTCGATTGCACACATAAATCGGGATCTTGACCAGATTCTAGTAGCCACCGTATGGCGTGCAGTGGTCGCTGTGGAAACCGAATTCCGTGACGTAAGTCAGTAGGGGTAGGTACAGTTGCCCAATATATCTCATTCTGGAACAAAGTGTCGAAGAATGCTCGGGTGGTAATGTTCTGGCTCAGAACTTCGTTCAGATCTAGCCGATGATCCATAAGACTAGTGATAAGAGGACCGATAAGTGTATCCCATTCCTGAGGGCGTTTTGGATTCATGCCATTTGATATTTTGTAAATCGTGATCTTGAAGTAATCGGAGACCAACTCGTTGCTTAGACCGGTGGTAAGACTATGGGCTGTCTTTACGTGTTCACCTGGGTACCATTCTGGCATAACATTGGCGAGAATAGTGGCCAAGTTTGGTGCCGCAGCGAGTGTGTTGGCTCTTCCAGGCTCAGTCATTGTCATCAGTATCGTCGAGGAAGAAAAACAAAGTGCCGATGTTTGATCGATGGTCGTCACTCTGGGCTTTAATCTATCAAAAGTCACTTGTTACGAGTTGTCAGCTAATCTCCTTTGGTTGTGACTCTGGGCCTTACAGTTGAGGTAGGTATCTTTGAAACAAAGCCATGGAAGAGATGCCGGCCAGTCGGTGTCTACATGGAACGCTGGTGGTGTGCAAACGATGAGTTGGGAGTTTACTGGGGATGGAGGATCTGTTGAAGGTCCGATGTTAGAAAGTAAGCCTCATGAAGGAAGGCTTAACGTACTGAAGGTAAGTTGAACGAAGATATTTGTTTCACGGTGACGGCTTATTTCCTTCTTCACCTTGGACTTTTCGATGCGTTTTCCGCAGTGTATCACATCACTTTCCTTTCCCTGGTCTTTGCGTCTACTGATCTTTCGCTCGATAGACCGCCATGCCTCCGTGTCAAGATATTTGGAAAAATGCCATTTTTTGAGCTTATATTCTAGCTGTGCCTTTCTATAAAGCGGTCAGCATTACTTTGAGTGTGATCAAGATGTCTACGCACAAACGTTGTGTGAAGGCCTCGAGTTGCCAACAAGGAAGCCAGGTCTTTGAGTGATGTGTCTTCGGTCAAATACGCATGTCGGATGAAAGACTTTTGTTCCATCCATTGTTGCTCAGTCGGCTTTGACTTTGCTGTCTTCATCGTGAAGGAATGAGTCAGTGACTGTTTCTTCGTTGTTAGCCTTCCGCTTGAAGTCAAACGCCCTGCTCACAAACACTCTGTTCTAGTCTCACCTCGAGCCGTTGATAGTCTGTCGTCAAGTAGGATAATCGGACTCTGTCAGAAGTCTTAATGGAAAGAGGGTGGACGTTCAGCTGATAATAGCAAGGCAAGACTAAACCTGAAGGAAATCTGGAGGAGTAGCCATGTATTTGTAGATGCCTAACGAGGCTCTGGACCCTTGGCTTTTGATTCGCTCATACCAGAATCTGAAACCCGTTGCCAATAAGGGCTCAGTCCAAAGTCCGATGTTCCACAGTCTTGGATCTGAATGGTCGAATCCCAAGCCTAGGTCACCCCCCAGCGTAAGACACTCGAATACGATTCGCCATTTCCACAATCTGGAAAGCGGGGTCGGGCTTGGAACCAAGCCACACGTAATTCCAGCTTACCCCTCAGCCTGTCTTATTGGTGCATCAGCAAAGATGCTTTGTTTTGACCACTGATGCCGTACCTCTGCCACGTCCGCATTTGACGTGGTCTGGATCTTTCACCCGATATATATTATTGTCTATCACCGGGGTAGTTTAATTCCAATCTTCAACATAAAGATGGCCTAGTACTTGCTACTCGATTGTTTGAATCATTTCCTATCACTGGGTTTTAAAACAAATAGAGTTCGACTCTGGATTAGCCCCGCTCACGAGTGGTCAATTTGCGTGCAAGGTTGCTAGATTAGGCAGTTTTCCTTTGGGCAGTGCCAAGTTGATCGGTTCCTAGCGGCCAATGACCAACGACTTACCAGCCGATTGGGAATTTCTGAGGTCGTTGTCGCATTTTTACTCTTCCGTCGTCCACTGCGCCGCCGATGACAACCCCCAAGTCGCAGGACCTGAAACTAAGGTTGCAGGCTCTCCTGACTATCAAGCATCAGACACTGCCGTTGAGCAAACATCGACATTGGGTGTTGGGGGGACAATATTACTGATCGAGAGACATATCATCCCAGGTGGTAGAAAGTCACAATATAGTTCCAGAGGGTAACGAAGAAGCGTTACGCCTCACATTGTCTGCAAGTCGCCAAACCTAACTTTCTTTGGCCAAGAAAATGGCGCCGCTCGCTAGAGCAGGGAGCGTCACAGCCAGTCTGCCGAAACTGGATGTTCTGATACGAGTGTCTGAGGCAATAGCAGAGTCAGAAGGACAACATAAATGAAATGAACGCTCTTTATCCCGTCGTCCTTGTCATGGTCCCAGGCTCCCAAGCTTCGGAGTGCCGAACCGGTTTGGGGCGAGGACTTGACAAAAAGGCGAATGCCGTGGGTTAAAGCCACAGAATGCTGAGGTTTCATGCGTGATAGTGGCAGCCGGAGTGGAAGGAGGAAGGAGGTACCAGCGAGGAGCGGTGTCATGAAGGACTTGAATTCTAGCATGGTGGTGAATGCAGAAGGAAGTGTAAACACAGAGGCAGCGAGAAAGAATTGAATTGATACAACGAAAAGCTTCCGGAGTCTAGTTACAACACATGTATTCGATCATCAATAAGATACTTGATCTCTGAAACCCTGACGTTCTTGTTCCGGCGATGCTAGTGTGCGAGAGCAGCACACATATATCACCAAAGCCGGCTGGATACTAGATTACATACTTCAAGATAAAATGAGATCTTGTATGACGTTTCTCCACCGAAATCTTGCCCGCTGCGCAGGTCCGTCAACGATGTTTACCTGCAGTGGACCTCAGTGTGGTCATGGCCGAGGACAATCGCGCAGTCTATGACGTGAAATGTTAGTAAGTATACGAGCTAAAGCTCACAGCGGTAATGGGGGACGAGTTCTGGCTACACATGGTCATACTTACGTCCTCGGAAAATGGTACCCTTGTCATCGGAGAAGTATGCACAAGGTCCCGTGTGAGTTTTCTGTGTTCCCATGACTGTACATCCTTCGTGGAACTTGTCTATAGCACGAGTCAGAATTCAAACATGAACCTCTCATGGTGGGTTTTTAAAATAGCAGAGGAGGTCGACTTACCACCTCCTATCCAATGCCAGTTGTTGTTTGCGGTCCATACGCCGTTACGATCTTGCGTCCAAGCGAACGAGACGCTTGTCAAGGCAAAGAGGGCTGCGGCGACGGGAATGAATCGCATCTTGAAGTTTTCAATGTTGGCAAGTTAAGATATGTAGAGGACTGATGACTTTACTGAAGTCGAAGGAAAGTGAGATGCGATGCTGCCTTATATAATGACTTGAGGTCCACAGAAGATGTTGCATAGCCAGTGGTCAGTGTTAAACTACGTAAATTAACTAGCTATCCCAGCTTCTTGGCGCTGATGAGATGTAAGCTTGTTCAAGGGTCATGAAACATAGCTTAATTACTGTTTACTGAGTTATGTAAGGACCTAACTCGGAAAGGTAAGTTGGTCTTGCTTTTTGGGACTTTGACTCGTCGAACATGCCATGTCATTGGTTTGGTCGGACTTGTCCAATGGGCCTTTAAAGGCGCGTTGCTATTGGCTAGCTCGGACTCATAATGCGAGAAAAAGAAATCATGGATAAAAAGCGATAACCGAACCCAAGATATGGGCTCCGTTGACCCAATCAAAGCTCAAGCAATAACACTTAATCCGGCGAGCGCTTTCGTTGCCCAATCACGTCGAGCCCTGGAGACACAGCCACCTACAACTCTCTGTCTCTAAGCAAATCTGTGAAGCCTGGATCGATTTTGTCGCAGGAGAAAGTTAAGATTACGTGCGCTATTTCCGGTTTCTTCCATTTTTGAGGGTCCTACCACATTCAGAAATGGCCTGCCTCGGTCTACACCGCCAGTTTGCTTTAAATCATCAACAATTTGGGTGCCTAACCATCATCAAAATTGTGATAGATAAATGCTTGCCACATCATCTCGCGGTCAAGATGCTTCATAAAGACTCATACAGGAAATGCACTTAGACTTGGGGATATAACTCGAGTAGTATTTCACGACAAAACGGTTTTCAGCAGTCGTAATAACCCCTCGGGTCAACTCGATGACCGCCATTTGCAGCCCGAGGAAGTGTAGCAAGATGGCAATTCACTGTATGTGTTGACTTAACAACCCCTGTGATGTGCCATACTGGCCGTCAGAATTGCAAGGCGAGTACTTTAGAACATGAACTGGGGTGTTTTCATAGGGCTGTGTCCTCGCCGGCGGAATGAATCAATTCTTATTTCAAGCCAGGGGAGGAAACGGTCCAGGTCCAAAGTTTGTATGGGTAAGATGAGGAAAGACCATCAAATATTCGTCTCTAGACGGGATCAACTTAAGGTAATATAAGGTCTACGATTGATTAGAAACATTCCAACAAAAATTATTCCAAGTAATATGACCACTTGAGCCCAGCCATTAGCTTACATTCTCTTGAATGGCCCCCCTTCTCATCCCATTGTTGTAGGGTAGTTCATGCTGACTTCAACCGGGGCCAGAACGAAGGGTTTCGACTAAATCAACTCGATTATAAAGCAAGAAGCGCCACTAGGATAATACTTTATCGTACGACTGCCTCAGGACTATCACCAAAATAAGTTTTGCTGATGGTCTTGGAGTTTTCTCAAAGGATGAAAATGAGTATCTGTAAAACGCGTTAACGCACGGATCACTTTGTGCCATACGTTGATTCAGAAGTTCATGCCAGGTAGGTCACTACTGCCTTTGCAAAGTACAAATACTACAAAACTACTGTAATCCGGTTCTTTGGTTTCATGTAAAGAATCGCCAATGAGACACAAGATCCTCCAACCTTCTCGAACTTTTCTGCGGATCGAGACAGGCAGATCTCCCTTCCAGCCCTGTCGGAACTTTCCATACTGCTGGCCCACTTCGGAAGTCCGCGTACTTGACGAAACCCTGCTAGTTCGAGCTATACACGTATAACGAAAAGGCCCACCTGTTAGCCGACGCTGGCCTTTATCTTACTGGCTTGTCTGCATTGGAGGAGGGTCTTAAGTTAATCTTGTACACCACGTATTCACTCCTGACTTATTGTGAAAACGGATAGCAAGGTTTAGCTGTGAAACGTGGAGTCATTGGCGGCCAGTTCAAGTCAAGTGGCTCTAATTATAGTATGACGTTTATCTCAAGGAGAGCGTATAATGCGCTATAGCGGCCTCTTTTGTGCCTGGGGGCTAAGTACGCGTAAATACCAGTATAGTGAACCGATTCATTCTATGCTTAGATCTCAAATACAGATACATAAGTCTTACAGTTCCTTTTGTCTTCCGTCTGAAAAAACCCAGCCGTCCGATTAATATTTTTTCTGTATTTTTCTTGCTTTTGTCTCTATTCATCCAGCTATTTTTATACACTCATTTGCACTAGACCTTCGCCAGACACGTCACCTCCACACTCTTTTACCAGTACCATTCTTACCTTCTACAATTACGACCCCTCTCTCGCAGCGGCTGCTATCTTCGTCATCATTTTTGCCGTTACCACTTTCCTTCACATCTGGCAAATGTTTCGGTACCGAGCATGGTACTTTATCCCATTTCTGATCGGCTGCCTTTGTACGTCACACACCACTTACGTTGCGAACACTTGGATCAAATACTTACCTTCTTAGTTGAGGCTTTTGGCTACGTCGGCCGTGCCCTATCCGCAAACGAAGCGCCACACTACACCAAGAACCCGTATATCATGCAATCAATCTTGCTCTTACTCGGCCCTGCCCTTCTCGCTGCCTCAATCTATATGATACTCGGCCGATTAATCTCTCTGTTGGATGCCGACCACCTATCAATTATTCGGACAAAGTGGTTGACCAAGGTCTTTGTCATCGGCGACGTACTATCCTTCTTTGCGCAAAGCGGCGGTGGTGGTATGCTTGCTACAGCAAAGTCCAAAGACAGTGTTGAAAAAGGCGAGAACATTATCGTTGGTGGTCTGTTGATCCAAATTATCTTCTTTGGCTTCTTTATTGTCGTCACGGTCGTCTTCCACGCGCGAATTCACTCTCGCCCAACAGCACGCTCCCTAACTTTGACCACTCCATGGGAGAAGCTGCTCTATGTCCTTTATGCTACGAGCTTTTTCATTCTCGTTCGTTCAATTTTCCGCGTAGCGGAATATGTGCTCGGAAAGGAGGGAGCGCTGCAAGCTGAAGAATATTGGATCTACATCTTTGATGCGACACTCATGGCTCTCGTTGCTGTTCTCTTCAATGTATTCCATCCTAGCAAAGTCATCAATAACCGGGCGGGTGACAAGGCTACGTATACGGTGGATGAGTACCCACTACAGAGCGCGTAGGCTCTGTTCATTCATATGAGGCTTCGCCGCAACCGGGCAATCGAGAGGGGATATAAGTATAGACGGGGACCCAAGTCAAGTTGTATGATATCTCATCCTACTAGTCGATGTACCTGTCTATTATGCTTTCAACAGTGGCTTGAATGCAATGATATTGTGGTTGTCTCCTCGTCGAGATATTCTCCAAGCCTCAGGCCAGTGCTTGGAATCTAGTCTTACTATTTTCATTGACATTTGTCAATGCTATATTGCATATAAGCCACCCTGTCTGAGTTTGTATGATTGACAAGTTCAATGCATGATGTAAATCTAAAGAGGGTCTACCTCAGGGGGACGGTTGAGGGTCAACCCAACGATAAACGATATTCTGGGTTCTGGGGAGACGTGTCGGTGTATTGAAGAAGTACATTTTCGGGCAATACATCCTCTCCTACATCGTCACGCAGGACAATTTCTCAGCATCTATTGACAAGACATACTGTCACCCGATCACGTCGCAAATAGCTCACAAGTCTTATCGATTCATCAAAACTCTCAAACGAGCAATTGGCCCTGTCCTCAGTTGGAGTGAGCATTTCAACGTATTTAAGCATTTATAGGTGGTTGTAGTACAGGGTTGGGTTACTCACATCGAAGACGTTAAGATACCATTTTGATAAAATCAGTAAAATAAGTAAACCGTGAATTGATAACAGGAGATGCAGCCATCTCCACACCCAGAGTGGCAATCGCTCACTGTCTACAAGCATAATCGACCTTCCAACAACCTTCAAACAACCTCAGATTCAAGTAGAGCCAAAGTGACTGGATCAATCGCCAAGTCGCACAATATCAGATGCCGATACATGATCTTCCCATCAAGAATCATGCCATCCTTCGTCGACTCAACAAAGGGGTCAAATTTAACTAACAGAGCCACGTCGTGCTTGGCAGCAAGCTTAGTCCATTGCTCAATAACCTCCCCTTCCAGAGTGACGCCTGCCCCAAGGCTTCTCCAAGTAATGGTAGCTTGATTAATCAACAGCCCGTACCGGAATATATAACCATATCCGGGAGCAGCGCTCCATATTTCCAGAGTCTTGAGGTTGGCTAGCTTCATCGCAGCTAAGGCGGCCACTATGAGAATTTGATTAACTTCTTGTGAAGAGATGGCAGGAAGATAAACTTCTCGATGCTCAAGACATAGCCGTTCAAGTTTAGATTCAACCTCTGGATGTTGAAACCCACAAGGTCCATTCATTTCCATGAAAAACTGCCAGGGAAAAATCTGTCAAGGTGGGCAAAACTCGACAAGATGATTGGATAATGCTGCCATGAGGCTAGTCTCACAATCCGAAACCTTCATGTCGCTAAGATGGATGTTTCAAATATCCCCGATCTTGACCACTGATTGAAGGAGAAACGAACGAGACTGGGAGGCAAAGCGGGAACATGATAATTTTCGAAGTCTTTTAGCCAAGTCAGCGGCTTACATGAACGTTAAGCATAAAGATCAGTTACCTCGAAAACTCGTTCCTTCATGAAAGGCCGTAACAGCCCTCCTTTCGAGCCGAAAACAAGTGACACTTGTTAGACTCTCCCGAAAGATCTTTGCCAAGCTTCGAAATTCAATGCCTCGATAGAATTGAGGACGCATCCACAAGGCGCAAACGATAGGAAGGTTAGGCAAGCAATCCGCTGAGTCAATATGAAGTGGCGTTCCTCCAAGTCGGTGGAATGCCCCTGCTATCCCAATTCTGCGATGGGTGATAGTTGCCGCTTTGATATGGGCAACCTTTTGACGTAAAGGGTTTACAGCGTCGGATGACTGCGGCAGATGTTCCTTCAAGTGAAATTGACGGTGAAGATCTGAATCGTGCCAACCGCGGTAATGATGATAATGGTGAGTATCACTGGGTGAGTAAGCGTTGAGCTCTAACGTCAGGCCTCCAACGTGACCACGGCCGGGTTTCCATCGTGAGAGGATCATGAATAATTGCTTCAGAGCGATAGTGAATAAGTCGTTATTACTAAAGGTTAATGTTAGCGGTGAACCAGAAAGGAAGTGATGAGGAGACCTACAGGGATATTCTGTTCGGGCTCTCTCGCTTCCAGCAATCAAGGCAGTCATATTCGGTGAGCAGTACACAAAGTTCCAAATAGCGAATAAAAGATAGCCTAGAAGCATTTTTGCCCCGTATTGCTTCGTCGAAGACAGGTAAAGAGAAATTATCAAGTCGGAGTAGCCTAAAACTAAAACTTTCGAAAAAATGTTGCCACTCGGAGCAGACAGCAGCATATGAAGCAACACTGTCGCTTCTATCTTTGATATCGAAAAGGAGGCAGTCCAACACAAGAAGGCGAATCTCTGCAGGCAACAGAGTCCATTGATAACCGATTGAGCGTTCCATACAGTAAGAAGTGATAACTCAGTCTGAAGATGGCAAGCTGTTGGTCCAAAATTATCTGGTTACTACAGCTTCTATTAAACTCGGGCGCAATGCCTCTCATGTACTTGATATTTTTCATACTTTAACACAGTGTCGTTTTGTCAACTTAGAATGAGTCAAAGTCGTGGCTCTGATATGCAGGTCAAACTTTTACTCTACATATATGGGTCAGCATTATCAACTCAGTTGTGCATGATGAAACGCTAAATGTCTTCTAGATCAAGTCACTGGACGTCATTTGTATCTCCCATACCGCTTCGCAGCTCAATGCATAAGCTTTATTATGCAGGTAAACCAGGTTAAAGTTGGTCAGTTGTGTGAGTATCGGTCAGACAGTTCAAGGTGTTGCAAATCGTGTTCCTTGTTGGAAACCACGTTCCTCGTCACTTCTGAGGCCATCATCTCGTTTACTCTAAGGGTGTAGAGCATGATTGTGCACTGTGCTCATCGCAATTATTAAGCACTTGAAGCAAACCACTTGAGGAGAGGACTATGCGCCTGTCATAAGACTCTGGGGGCCCAATAACTGGAAGGAACTCAGCAAGGACAGAAATCTCGGGTCTGGGCTAGGCAGCTACTAATTCAATTTTGCTCTTCGAATCACCCTGACCGAAAAACAGCAAGGTAAGAGAGTCAAGAACGCGCATTCTGTCCGGGCTGGCGGTAAAAAAAGAATATATGCGGTTTGTGTGGATCGAACACACGACCTTCAGATATCAATTAATTGTGGTTGAAGTTTGGCTTCAGTCTGACGCTCTCCCAACTGAGCTAAACCCGCTGACTAATCGCTGAGATATGAGAATGATTGCTTTGAGAGCTACATCAACATCACCGAGCAATTCTGGGATGGATCTTAATGGCAAGAAAGAAGAGTGGCACATGTTGACGACATACCCGAGAACTGCGTTATGAATGAGGTTCGCGATGTCCAATCGACCAGAAGGCCCCAAGAAGCTATGAATATCTCAAATATGCGGATACAGTGCTCAGACACAGAGTGTAGACGTGCCTGAAAGCCATAATTCAACCTCAACACAAAAGACCGTAGCAGCCTACTGAAGCAACTATGTGCATAAGTATTGAGCTTAGTTTCTCCTACCGTCCTTCGGCGAGACTTCTTAACTACCGTAGGATCTCGAGAGATTAGCCGCATTAGTTAGTGGTTAAACATATGCAAGCCTGAGTGTATTTCTGCAATAGTTACTGGCCAGACTATGGCGAGGCGTTAATCAGCGCCGGAGTTATATTAATCCCTGCTGCGTTGTTTGTTTAGAAGGGAAGAACCCCAACCTAACCACCCTCTGTGGCGCCTACTAATGCGGCTAATTTCTCGAGATCGTACGGTAGAGCGGCCGCACATTCGTTAAAGATGCCGTCGAATTCTTCTCCTCCCTGTTGAGTTAACCCCAATTAACTTTTAGCTTTTTCCAACTAACAACGGCGTGATAAAGAAGAAGAAAAACCATTCAGTTTAATTGTTGTGGTTTTCGAGATCATTTCTCTTGATTCCGTGTGTATGAGGGCTTCGGACATTCAGCATGCAAGGCCGTCTATGATCCTTGTCCTTAGCTATTCGCCCTGAGGCATAACCTGATATGTACCTCGTAGAGAGCTAAAGTATTCTAACTATAGGGAAAGCGCTTCATCTAGAGATAAGCGTGGCGAAATTGAACGAATGGACCAATTCTAGACCGAGGGACATTAAGTTCAATAAAGTCATAAACTAGTATATGGTTTGCTCAATATGTTCGCAGCTGAGGAGCTGCAGTTACATAGCGCCTCTAAAACTCTTATTGCATCCAATAATCGCCCCCAGCGACCACCCATGAAGATGTTCGAGATTGAGGCTCTGCAGCGCCACATCCGTATGATTTCGGAGACCGTGTTAAGGCAGGTCTATAACAGAGGATGGGCCCGCGGTCATCCAGAGTCACCTTAAAATACATATCAGACATCATAGTCGCTTGCAAGAGGCATCATCAGTAAATTCTTTCAAAACTCTTCATGGAATCCAGTCATCCTATCAATCAGAGCTTACTCGGGTCTCGCCCAGAAACCATCAGAAATGGCATTAAAACAAGTCATGTGTGTGTGGAGACGTACGACAAACACCCATGGGTGCAATTCGCTTCGCAGTGGTATTTAATCCTCCTGTATCTGCCATTTATCATCATCTTCACATTTTCTATGGTTTTCTGGCTCAACGGCAAGTCGTTTGAAGTTGAGGGCTCATCCGACTCACCTGGAGGAATCACTCAATCCGACGTGACGACAATTATCTCGGCGGCCTTGGTCATTGCAAGGACCATTGGTGCTGCATGGCAGGCGCTTGTAGCGTGGCGATGCGTTTTCATTCTACTTGAGAGGAACGGTCTCTCCCTTGCCGAAACTAGTCGTCTCATCTCGTGGCGCTTACCAACTCTTCCAATGTTTGGCGCCTCTCCATTACACACGGGTCATGCTGGGATGAGAGCGATTGCAATCTTGGTTCTCCTTCTTGTTTGGCCGGCTCAATTTTCAAACCCCATCGCGTCTGGTTCAGTTTCCTGGATCCCTTCGAGAGCCTACTGGTCTTTCAATACATCCTTGTCGCTAGGCACGCCAAACGCCTCGATTTTCTGGACGCAAGATTCCAACATCCAACATAGGAGCGAAGCCATTGTAAAGATGGCGACAGGCCGCGCAATATTAGCCGCGACCGATCTGGGGAAACTTTATGGAAGATCGCTTGTCCCTCCAGCTCAACGTATCATTACTAATTTCGGCCCATATCCCAATGCGACAGCTGTGAAAAACGCGACAGTGCCTATATTCAAGATCGAAAATCTCGAATGGGTCGCTAATTTGACGATGCTTCCTGGAGGCATACTGAGAGCTGTGCAGGATTATGGAAGCGGATACTTGAACTTCTCGAGAGATATTGGACCGCTTGGACAGATGATCCCCGGGACTGCGGCCCTACTCAAAGATACGGCTTGGAACCTTCCAGTCGATAGGGTAGTGCCTCGAGCGGAAGTTTTCTCTGGAACCAAGTTTGCAGCCATCTATGTCTCCCGACAGAATAACTATGGACAGGGTTCCAACTTCGATTGTCACAGTGCCCCAAGCTACTTCGACCCTCTACCAGAAGGAATACAACTCATCAACATCCCTTGGGCGAACAATTACTCCGATTGTATAGCAGTTGCAAAACTCCGGATTACAGCAGGAATAACACGATGTTATCAGGAAGGCCCATCTCCTTCATCCAACTCTACATGCCTTCTCTTCTCATCTGGGGTTCTCTTCGCGAGTAACAATACAGTCTCGCCAGGAGTTTTTGTCGAGGAAACCTTTGCTATAATGCCTGAAGTACAGTCGTTAGTAGCTGCCCTTCACTTGTTTAACCCCAAAGCACTGAAGGGAACTCTAGAAGTTTACTTACGTAACTCCCTCACCCAAGCTTATCAAGGGACCTGGAGCGCACTTATTTACGCTTTTGTGGATCTTCAGCACCAACTCCCAACGGCGACCTGGCAACCATATCTTGTCCTTGAAGCCCGGGTCCTAGCATGGCGAGTGTACCTATGGCTCGGTATCAATATGCTGTTGGTAGCTTCTGGTCCGCTATTGTTTGCCATGCAATCAAGATGTAGGGTCAGAACGATTAATGACCCAGTCGTGGCAAGTCTGATGATGGATAGTTCAGAGGTTATTGGTACGGATAAAACTGGCCTTTGTAATGCAACTGATGTCGGAGCTGGACATGGGAATGCGGATATTAGGGTGTTCATTAAGATTAATCATTGTGGTTCTTTGACAGACGATTACTCTCACCACAAACTAGTACCGCAGTATACGGACGAGGCATAGAACTATATAAACCCGCACAACAAATTCCGATCATTACCTAATCATAGCTCCTACTAAACAGTTCTTAAAATTCTGCTAAAAATCCAAATATATTAATAAAGCTATCGAGTATTCATCTTATACCGATCATTCTTTTCAAACACCAAGTCTACCATGTCTCTGATAGATTATGTCTCATGTGTATATCCACGCGTAAAACCACGTCACTGCAGGTAATCACATTATTGAATGCAACACTGGGAGCGTCGAAGGTAATTATGATGTATTAAGCTAGCCTAATAGGGATCGGTTCACTATATGCGTACATGAGAAACACTCTGGGAGCGTCAGCGATGGTCAAGTCATTACAACAGAAGATCCGTAACACGCTTTCAATCAAGAATCAGATGAAAATGACCTCTTAATGGCTTTCCGTCCGCCTTGAAATTTTAATACAGCAGCCGCGTTACTGGCTCTCTGCTGGTTTCCATTATAATTCAGCGTGGCCTAGCTCTATGATGGAAATGGTAACTGTTACCGTCTGTGCTTTGTCGAGTTTATTTATTAGTATCAACGACTTGAAGACATTTCGAAGAACCACCAATGGCAGGCTCAGCAAGGAAGCACAGATCCAGAGCCTAGTCCAATTCATGACACATCCAACGCGATACAGTAACCTCTCAGTACCGTCTCTTTTTGTTTAATGGTCTGACTGAGACTTGAATGCGATTTTCAAGAGTCGTTCTTAGTTTTGTCGAGGCCCTTAACATCCTCTTCATGATCACTTGACAGAGGGAGGATTGTGACTGAGGTTGGATAAAACGAGGATGTTTGATGGATTGTTTCAGGGATACCAAACACAGATTGATACAGAGTCGTTTGAGTCGTAACTCTCCAACCTAGCAACATTCCATACTCTTCAGCTTGAGCTCATCAATAGAGTCTTACGTGTCCTACAGATTCCTCGATCTTATGAACAGCCAATTGCAATCCGGTATGGTGTAGTGGCTAACATTTCGCGCTCTCATCATTAAGTTGAGAGATTACCTTGATCCGCGGAGCCCAGGGTTCGATTCCCTGTACCGGAGATGTTCAGCCTTTGCTTTTGCTGGTTGCGGTGACATCTTTTTGCTATTTAACTTGTGGTGGTGGTGGGTGGTTGGGTTGGTTGGTGAGGGTTGATGATGTACCTAGCAAGGGCGATTCTGTTTTAATACTGATTATAACTAAGTATAGTACTAGAAGGAAAGACCTTTAAGTGAGTTACTATTGTTCCGGGTAAAATAGCGCACTCTCACACTTGTATTGTATACCCCTCCTTTTTGAAATGGGAGATGTACTCTATGAATAATGAATAATCCCCTATGCATAGACTTTTCTGGACAATAGACTAGGAGAGGCTTTCCTATAGATTTATATAATAAGTCTGCCTATTGAAAATACGCTCGTGTTTACTGTCTCTTAAATTCTGGGTATTTGTTAATACTAGGTAGACTTACCTACTTACTTATGAGGTTCTTATTAGGTTCTTATTCTGTTTGTGTATATTTAACACACCGTGAGGTAAGGCGTTCTTGTCACCAGGAAATGTTAAATAGAGGTTTCCCTCAGTAATAGCAGCGACCCTTAGAGTCCTGTGGTTTATGAGTCGTAAATGCAAGTGAATAAAGCAAAACACTAGAGGACAAACAGCTTACGTTGGTTTAACGCGGTCTCAAAGACCAGAACTGCTGTTATCTCGTAAAACTCTGCCAGGCTTGTAATCAGTGGATACCCATATAGTCAAGTCATAGAAGCTGTGGAGTCATCAAATCCGGTGTGGTGTATCGGTTATCATTCCGCGTTTTCACTTGTGAAATACCGCGGCGAGGAGGGTTCGACTCCCTCCATCGGAGCTCCTTTTTTTACTTAGTAGTGCTACTTTATAGGTATCCTCTCTATAGAGTACCGCTCCCTTTATAAATGGATCAATTCTCAACCTCCTGCACCGGAAATATGTGTCTTTTACATGATTTTAGCTTTTTATTAGTGTTGTCAAGTCCTTGTTCTGGTCGTACGTTGTTGAGTCCCCCGGGGGATTTTAGAGGAGCTAGCTGTTGCCGATAAGGACTATGAGTAACTGATATGAGCTAAAAATGGAATGAAGTTCTCAAGCCCCTAGGAGAGATCAAACTGTTGAAATTTAGTCCTAGAGCCCCTACCCTTTGCGAGTTGCGGAATGGCTAGGTGCAAGCATCATTCCCAACCAGATGTGCACTTATACTATCCATACCTATCTCGACGGCTGTATGTACAAAAAATATAAAGTTGTTAATTCGAAGTTCATCGGCCGTGTCTCTGTAATCTGTCACCTTCGTGTGTTTAGTCGGCTTTTTTTTTTAGTGAGTCATGACGTTGATGACGTCCACGACAAATATGTCAAAACTTTGATATGCGGTTAAGCTACCCTGCGTTTGGGGAATTTCGCACCTCTATGTATATCACACAAGGGAGACGAAGCGCCAGTTACACGCCCTGGAGGTTGGTATTTAGTCAATATTAATTTGTTCTACTTCCTATGTAATTAATAATTCAAGGTGATTGTCGTTGTAGTTGGCGCTGATTCATAGTTTTTATAACATGCGTGACGCTCGTCGCGCACCCGCGTTCTAAAAATGAATTCAAGTGCGGATTGTGTGGTGCAGATGTCGTACGAAGAATATGTCGGCTAGTTAGCCCCTATTACCAGCCTTCTAGAATATTCGTGCAAGAACATAGGATCATGGTCATCTCTTCCATTAACATAATGAGGTATCAGAGAATTAATTATTTGCAGAGATCTTCCAAGTGCCTCTCAAACTCAGCAAAGTCGACGGTGTGTTCGCCGGTGAGCTCCCAACCTGGGTTGTTATATAGCCCCCAGTAAGAGCCTTGATCGTCCTCTATTATTCCGGTCATCGCCTCATGGCTAAGAATTTGATCGTCCTGGGCTGGGAGCCAAAGGTTGTTTATGGTATCCCATACATTATCGTCAAGCAAAGGGAGCTCCATACGAGTGTCAGAGTGTCCGTTTCCGGCCGTCACAACCTGACCTGGGTTTGAACCCCTCTGTGTGTCTTCTCGATTTGGATCAGTGATACTAGATTCTGCTGGGCCATTTTGTGTTGCTGGCTTGATGTTTCGTAAAAGGCTTTGCATTAATGCCCAAAGTCGCTCTATTTCTTGCAGTCTCTCAAGAGCAGCCAAGTTGCCTCTTTTGACCAGGAAGCGCATAGTGTCGAGAGCATCTTGAAGGCCTGGCGTTGAATGAACTCTGACCTCATCGTGACTAGCCAAGTCGAAAACGGCAGAGAGTATCATAATGAAAGCTGCCGAGAAGGTCGCATCGAAGTCAATAAAGCCAAATATCACTAGTTAATCAGTAAAGGCTCAATAATTTGAAGTTAGAACCAACCTAGCATCTCCTTTTCGCGTAACATGACTATCACTTTCAAAAGGCGCCGTGCTGCTTCACAGCATGTTCTGCAAAGCTTGCCCAATGGCGATACACTCAGGCGGTCTCGAGAGGACTGGTCGCCACTTAATATCAGGTTGGCTACGTGTAGCATGACCGGACGTATAGTAAGAAGTGTTGCCTGTCCGTCAGTAATAATGCACGCATGAGAAGACAGGGTCAATACCTGACAAAGCATGAAGTGAAGGGAGGCGACTGCCCTGAAAGTCACTTCAGAGGTAGAACTATATCTCTCTGGCTCCAGCTCTGACGGTAGCTCTCGAGAAATATCACTAATAGCTTGTAATATTTGTTGGACACTCGATACGAAGCTCTGTTCTGGTTGAGGATTCTTCCCATATATCACTACAGAGGTTAGTCAATTTCCAGAGATACGTGAAATAACTTGCCGTTAATAATTCTTCCGGTGACTCTACCAATCTTAATATTTGTACATAAGGGCGCTGCAGGGTTAAAACCTGGTGAGTTTGTTGGTAGGTCTAGCTCGATAACATCATCATTAATCCCTGATGGACTACCGATAGCAGCAGCAAGCCGCCTGACCTCAATCAGTATATAATACTTATTTGATACTCGCACTTACCTCTCTTGCATATAAACCGTCCACCAGAGACGATTGAGATGAACTCGCTCTGAGTGTGTATAGTGCTCGACTTCAGATCGTCGATGGAAACCATGGGATATGGCGAGGCGCAAAGCTGTACTGATCTACGGAGAGTAAGCAATGGAAACGAGATAAGTTTCAAACTCACATAGATATATGCTTCTTTCTCTTGATCGGAGTTCTGCAGATAAACTGCCATCAGGGCCAGCAACTCAATACCAAGTCTCCCCAAGTTACATAGCTCGCCGAGATGTGGTATGTTTTTCTGAGCAAAAGCAAACAGACTAGACCCAGGAAGTCTCTCTTCGTCGAATTCACCGAGAAAGAGCTTTCCGATGGCCACGATAAGCATCACCTCGATCAACTCAGGTGATCTAAGGTGAGCCTCTGACCTGTTGGCTGGCTCTTTGGCTAGATAAGAAATTCGATCGGAAATTTCACGCGCATCGAAGTGATACTGAGTATGGCCTATGAAGAAAACCACTGCTTCGAGGAGTCGTCGAGCATGCTGCTCGCTTGGGAGCTTGGGAACACTCCCATCCTCTAGTCGAGGTTGTATTTGAGTTCGATAGGGTGGTGAAAAATGATTTGGAGGCGTAGCCGCAGCTCCGGGTGTTTGATGTTGAGGATGACCCAGAAGCTGCTGTACCTTCGACCCAAAGGTGTGACTTGAGCTGAGGGATGTGTCCGCAGGAATAGCTACAGTCATAAGCTTGGGGAGGCCGCTAGACATGCTTGAAACTTACTTGATCCTGGAGAAATTTCTTCTACGGTCCCAGACCCGAATACTGGTTCATCATGATTTACACTAGCCTGTGGCTCAGGCTGACTTTGTTGTGAGTTGTTGTGGTGTCGGGGCGGTAAGGGTTGTGTAGAATCTTGTGTCAAAAGAGATTGTAAAATAGGTATAACCTGACTCGCGTTCTGGTTATACCCTGAGTTTCTTATCAGTTTTGGATATGCAGGAATAAGATACATGACTTACCTATTTGCTGATCCGAAACCTGTGTCCGACTCCCAAGCTGTGCAGCATTTACAAATTCTTCATCTTGACTACAAAGTGTCAGCGTTAATGAAGATAATTGAGTATATGTACATACATATTTGAATGGTTTCTCCTCTGGTGATGGTTCGGAATTCGACATTCTGAGGCCAGTCCTCGTTTTGAACATTGCTGGCATGGACTTGTACCAGAACACTTGACCTTCTTTCTTCGGCAGTAATAGCATCTTGAGGACGGTTACTTTCAATGACTTGGATGGACCTTGTCAATTGTTTGACTCGGTAGTAAACTCACGCCAATGGGGCTTTGGTTGGTCTATCTCTTGACTCAGAAGACCGAGAGGACATTTGCCTCGGAGACAGGAGAGGATGTGCTTCTGACGCCATGACAATGCGTGCTGCTGGCTGGATCCGCAGGTGAGTGCGGGGGTCAGTTATTGATCATTTGGGACGATAAGGTATGATAAGCTTTCGGAGTTTATCCGTGGCTCGGCGGTTGTGTCCGGAGCTAGTGATCGGGAATAAGACGATGCTACCCTATTCCCCCCAGAGATTCTCTGAATTTGCTATGAGCATCAGACAAGGTGGAAGGGCCTGCCTTCGACCTTGGTAAAGAACACGTTTTTTTTCTGTTCTGGCCAATGCCAGGAGGCATATCTCATTTTTGAATCCTTTTCTAGTTGATCCTGACTCCATCGCCCCGTTCGGTGGTGTTCATCCCCTCAGTCTAAGCAATCATCATACTAATTACCCTCCTCAATGCATCTCCTTGCGTATACAGATCCATTGGCCAAGGGCACAAACTTCAACCCATTTCCGTTGCTCATAATCTTCCCACTATCTTCAATTGGGCCATACCCACCACCTCCAGGTGTTAGAATCCTCATCCGATCGCCAGCTTGTACCCGACAAGCTGCTTTGCCTCCAACATTTATCACCCGGCCATTCCTGCGGATCCACAGGTTTTCACCCCTGGCGCCCGGTTCACCTCCCGCCATTCCATAGGGCTGAAACGCTCTTCTTTCCGAGAGAATGCCGGCGTGCATGTCGATAAGGTACTCGAGTTCTCGAACGATACCTTTGCCTCCAGAGAACTTACCTTGACCACCGCTTCCTTGTCGCAAACCGAATTGGCGAAGTAGAACTGGGTAGCGACGTTCCAGGATCTCGGGATCTGTGATGCGAGTGTTTGTCATGTGGCAATGAACGCCATCCTCGCCATTCCAGGATGGTCCCGCACCGCTACCTCCAGCGATAGTTTCGTAGTAACCGAACCCATCATCGGTGGCGAGGCCAAAGGTGAAGTTGGCCATGCAACCATTACTTGCTGCACACATTTCAAAGGCTTTGAGAATAACATCGACGATCCGCTGATTAGTCAATCCGTTGCCAGCGGCTACTGCAGCTTCAGGGGATGGTGATAGAAAAGAGTCGTCAGGAATGATAAGGTTGATAGGTAGCAGGCAGCCCTGGTTCAGAGGCACCTCGGCATTGACAAGGCAGCGGAGGGTGTAGATGGTGGCAGAATTGCAAATGGCGATAGGTGCGTTCCAGTTTCCTGCATGGGGTTAGCCAAAGCAATCAACCTATCAGCGGGACACTCACCATAAGCCTGGGGACTGGTGCCCGTGAAATCAAACTTAGCACTTCCATCGTCAGGGTTGATGATAATCTCGAGCTTTATTCGTGATCCATCATCCATAAAGTCTTCAGCCTCGAAGATGTTTCGCCCTTTCTCCTTGCAGATCGTCTTGAGAGTCTCTCTAACAGCGTTCTCAGAAGCCTTTTGTACTTCGTCCATGTACAACTGTTATCATTAGTTACAGTACCATATGTTAGTAAAAGAAAACCTACAGTAACCATTGGGAGGGTGAACTCTTGAATAAGAGAATCGATCAGGTTGACGCCCTTCTGGTTAGCCGCTGCTTGAGCTTTGATATCGGTGATGTTGTCTTGAATGCAGCGAGCTCCTTGACAGCCTGGGTGTCGAGCAGGTGCATACAGCATAGCTTCAAGCACTCGTTCCTCTTGGAAAACGCCATTCTCAACGACCTTCATCGCATCTATGACGGCACCTTCCTCCCATAGCTGCGTAGATGTAGCGGGCATAGAACCGGGAACGATACCACCAACATCTGCGTGATGCCCTCGAGAAGCAGTCCAAAATAAGATCTCCTCTCCTGCATCATCAAACACTGGGGTGATAACTGTCAAATCAGGTAGATGCACACCGCCTGCATAAGGTGCGTTGGACAAAAAGACATCACCCTTCTTGATGTCTTTACCCCAGTGATCTATCTGCCATTTGACTGCAAACGACATCGAGCCCAACATGGCTGGTACGTGAGGTGCGTTCGCTACTAAACCGCCATCTGCAGAAAAGATCGCACAGCTGAAGTCAAGACGCTCCTTGATATTGGTGCTAACGGAAGTCTTCTGGAGTGCTCGGCCCATCTGTTCTGCAATACCCATAAATCTGTTTGCAAATACAGAAAGTCGAATAGGGTCGACTTTGGGTGTTGTGTCTGTCGCCTCCAAGGGATTGACATCGATAACCAGCATAGATGTCAGCGCCGTAGCAGTAGATCCTGTGGATACCACGATAGACTGCGTCTTGTCGATGATCATCGCAGGTCCTTCAATGACGTCTCCTGGAGAAAGTCTGTCTAAGTGAAACAACGGAGCTTCAACAGCACCAAGTCCCTCGAAAAACATGGGCGTAGTTTGGTCGGATAGGGCTGGACGAGTTTGTTCCAGCGTCCCGAGTTCACGCAAGCTCACCTTGTCACGACTCTCAGCTGTTGCTGTGCTCCGGACCCGAACATCGTCAATCAAGATGTCTCTACCGGTCGGTGTGAAGCCAAATTCTTGATAGTGCTGTTGAGTGAAGCTGCCCTCGAAGTCCCAGCTGCCTTCGGGCTTTTCAACCATGAGAGACGTGTCACTGCCATCATATCGCAGGTTCAAAAAGAATTTGGATGATACAGACTTGCAAACTGGGTCCATCTGCTTCAGAGATGCAAGTGTCTTTGCCCGCAGCTCCTCGAAGATAGGCGTGACACGAGAAAGTGATGAAGCCGACAAAACTTGTGCGAATGGTAATCTTTCCTCCTGAACTGTTTCGGCTAGAGCAATGCCATAGGCTGACAAAACAGAAGAATACTTGTGTAGAGCCACGCGCTTGATCTTGAGTGCTCGCGCGATATCGCATGCATGTTGACCACCTGCTCCACCAAAGGCTGCTAGGTTGTGATCAGCAGTGTTATGCCCTCTAGCCTCGGTAAGAGCTCTGATAGGACGGCACATAGCCTCGTTTGCGACAGTAATAAACCCCATTGCTGTTTCTTGGACACTAAGGTTGGTGCCCTGGTCTCGGTTAATCTCGTCTGCGAGTTCTGCCATTCTCTGGTGTGAAGCCTCGACATCCAGCGGTTGGTCTTGGTTCGGTCCAAAGATAGAGGGAAAGTATCGAGGAAGAATGCGGCCAAGGATCAGATTAGCGTCGGTGACTGTCGCGGGGCCTCCTTTCCGGTAGCAAGCAGGACCTGGGTGAGATCCAGCACTATCAGGCCCAACAGTGAGGATGCCTTTCCGCCAGCCAAGTACACTACCGCCTCCAGCAGCTACTGTGTTGATGTCAAGTTGCGGAGCTTGAACAGAAATGCCTGCAGTTGTACTCTCAAAGACATGCTCCAGGGCTCCTGCATAGCGAGAAACATCTGTAGATGTACCACCCATGTCAAACCCAATAACTGGCACCGGCTTCTCAGGGATGTATGACGTTTTGGCGTATCCAATGACACCACCAGCAGGTCCAGAGAGCAGGGCTCTGAGACCAGAAAGCTTCTTGGGGTGAACAAGGCCACCATCTGACTGCATGATTCTCCAGTTGACGCTTTCAAGGCTTTTCTTGTCGACGCCTGACTGGAAACCGTCCAGATATGACATGATCTCAGGCGTAAGGTATGCATCTGTGACTGCCGAGCTAGCACGAGGAAGCATCCGAATGGCTGGTGACAACTCGCTTGACGCCGAGACTTGTGTGAAGCCAATTTTTCGTGCAGCCTGGGCAATAGCCTGTTCGTGATCGGAAAATGTGTAAGAGTGGAGCAAACAAATGGCGATACTGCGGAATCCTTGATCGAAAGTTTCCTGAAGAGCGGTCCTCATGGCGTCCATGTCGAGTGGTTCAATGACCCGTACGCGTTCTCCTGAGATACCAGTGCGTACATCATCTTCATTTGCATGGTCCAACATGGTTTTATCATCACCATTGGTCTGTGGCGCATCTTTGTCTCCTCGCTTGTAGGCTGTTGAATCATACAAGGTGACACGTTCAGGGACCTCGACGACTTTTGAGTAGAGTAGCTCTGGGCGTTGGACATTCAACGCAAACATGTCTGGTCGGGATTGATTCCCAATCTTGAGCAGATCCTGTGACTATTAGACACAGTCATGTAATGTTTGGTGGAAACCTACTCGAAATCCTTTGGTAATGAAAAGTGCGGTCTTGGCGCCCTGGCGTTCAAGCAGAGCATTTGTCGCAACGGTGGTGCCCATGCGTAGTGATTCTACATCGTTAGCTTGAAATCTCAAGATTTGGAATCATCTTACCAATGCTCGCGAGGTTTAGTGGAACATCCTTGGGTATGGATTGTCCATCGACCTCCTCCAAAATTCTTCGAAGGGCCTCAATGGGTGCATCCTTGTAATTGCTAGGGTCCCTAGATAATAGCTTGAAGGCTCTTTCTCTGCCGTCAGCGTAAAGAACGATGACATCGGTGAAAGTGCCACCCCGGTCTGTCAATGTTAGCCAACACAGTCGGAATGAACTGGAACATCCAAGCTTACCGATGGCTACCCTTACAGGACCATAAGGGATGTTTGAACCAAGAGAACCCATTTTTGATAATTTAAGATTGTTAATATTCTGGAAATCCCAAAATCAACCAGAGGATGCAAATGCTTATATTTGTATTATTTGTATCTAGAGCGTCATGCTCAGGTTGGATAATGTGATGCGGCAGATGAGGGGCAAAGACTTTGAACGGAGCTCCACCACCCCGGACACTCTCTGCATCTGCGGGGTAGAGCATTTGCGTTCCGTTCATCTTGATAGTAATTGCCAAGAGGGATCGACTTTCTGATAGGCAACATACAAGTGGAAGCAGTTGTGGCTCCGATATCAATAGTTCGGGCCGGGCATCCTCGGAACCGCTATTCTATTCTGGGTTTAACCTCCGGGTGATCTCACAATCTGGAACCTATTCGGGCTTAGCTTCCGAAGCCTCCGACCCTCCAAAAGATTGGCTCCGGAACTACGACTCGTGAAGATAGGCACAGCAACACGATAGTCCATGGCTGATATCCATACATTCGTGGAACTAATCCCAGTCGACCGGAGTAATAATACATGCGCTTATGCAATCATTCCATTGACGTTTCAACTGATTTAGCGCAGTGATACGCCCCGGCCTGTTGCCCGGGCTACCTAAACCATCGTACCAGTTTGCCGGTCTGACAATCTAGCATCTCTTGTCACCCCAGAGTGAATGCCACACGCACACTACGTATCTACGCTAGACCATTAGACTATCAAAAGCGGGGAAGTTTATCTAGAGGAATCCGGAAGTCTGGGGTACGACGCTAGATACGCGGGGAAAATGTGAGAGGTAATGACTCTGGTTATCTCTGCTAGGGGATATTTTCGTTATAAAGATGGTCTCACCAACCTGCTATTTCTAACCCGCAACCATTGTTACAATCCAGTGCACTATACGTCAACATGGGTTTTGGTTTCAATGCAAAGTCCAAGTCCGCGCCATCAGAGGTATTTAATTGGCAGCTATGCTATGTCATCCTCGCTGGCGTAGGCGGTTCCATCATCTTCGGCTATGATTTGGCCTTTATCGGCGGTGTCTTCTCTTTGGAGTCGTTCATCCGTCGTTTCAATCTCAAAGACTTGGATGCCTCGGCGATCCAAGCGCACATGGTCAACACTTGCAAGTTGCGAACGGAGGCCTGAGTCTGATAGCCTGCTAATGTTATGCAGTCCAGGGCGGAGCTTTCTTCGGCGTAATGCTAGCATACTGGTCGAACGAGCGTTATGGACGTCGCCGTGCCCTCATGCTCGCTGGTTGGGTCTTCAACGCAGGTGTGATTATGCAAATGGCTTGCCAGGGCAACATTCCAGCGTTCTACGTTGGCCGTTTTGTTAGTGGTCTTGGTATCGGTGGCACCACTTTTGTCATCCCTCAGTATCTCTCCGAATGTGCTCCTGCAGAAGCCAGAGGTGGTATCGTCGGCTGTGTAAGATTTTGATATTCCATATGGTAACGTTTAGACAGCTAACACGTTATAGTTCGAGATTGGTGTTCAAATTGGTACCATTATCGGATTTTGGATCAATTACGGAGTTCAGCAAAATGTAAGCAGACGGAAGGGAATGCCTTAACGAACTTGACTGACCCTGACAGGTATCACCGAACGGCGATACGCAATGGTTCATCCCTATCTCTTTCCAATTCATCCCCGCCACACTCATGATCATAGGTCTCATGTTTCTGTGTGAAAGTCCGAGATGGTATCACTCTAAGGGCCGCCGAGAAGATGCCGCGAAGTCTCTGACTTGGCTTCGACAACTCCCCGTCGAACATCCATATGTCGCTAGCGAACTTGCCGATTACGAACGACAGATGGAACACGAACTCTCAATCTCTTCCGCCTCTGATTTCAAGGCCATCATCAGAGAGACTTTTACACGAAAGATGTGGCCACGTCTAGTGCATGGATGCTTGCTCATGATCTTTCAGAACAGCACTGGCATCAATGCGATGAACAACTTCTCGGTTACCTTTTTCCAAGTGTTAGGATATCATGGCGCTGTGAGTATCATACCCTCAAGCTATACTACGCAGCTAACCTTCATAGTCTGCCAAGCTATTCTCGACTGGGATCTATGGTATTGTGAAAGGCATCATGGCTACTATAACCTTTCTCTTCCTTATCGATCGATTCGGCCGACGAGCGTTGCTCTTTGCTGGCTCTATAATGTGTGCCTTTTCCATGTACTACGTTGCTGGTTTCTCTGCTATAACCAAGTCTTTCACAACAAATCGGGACCCGGACGCAGGTAGCCAGTCAGCTGCGGCGTTTATTTACATATTCGGAGCAGGTTATGTAAGTCATCCTCAGCTGGAAAATGTGACCTTTACTGATTCCTCAGGCCGTCGGATGGAACTTGCCCTGGATTATCGCAGCCGAAATCTTTCCAACACGTATTCGATCCTTCTGTCTTGTTATGACTACCTGTTCTCACTGGCTAGGGGAGTTTTACGTCTCCTACGCCGTTACATATATGTTCAAGTCCATTACCTATGGTACTTTCATCTTCTTTGGAACGATGACGGTACTTGGTGGCATTTATGTGTACCTGTTTCTGCCCGAGACAAACGGTGTCCCGCTGGAGGACATGGACATCCTCTTCGAAGCTAAGGGATTGGCTCCACAGCAGATGAAGGCGTACAAGGAATACCTGGCATCTCAAAATCGAGAGGAAAAGGTTGTGGACGCCATAATCACTGCGCAAGACTCTATCGGTCAGTCGGCATTTCCTTCTGCCATGGCAACCGCTGAGAACAAGGCTTGAAAGTAGATTAAACAGCAGGGGGTTGGGGCTTTTTATTATTAGGACCGTAGCATGATCGATATATTAGACAAGAGTGAAGATTTTACCACATGGTTCTTGAAACGCAATGGCACCGCTTTTACAGATGTTGATTGAGATCTCTGTTGACTGTGACTGAAGTTGAGTATCAAAAGCCAGAACTTCTACTCATTTTATTGATCTGATAAATTAAAGCCGAGTATTTAAATAATGCGGCAAGTACGGAATAGACCACAAGTAAACTAGCAGTTCATGCCCGCCCTGACCAAGGTACAGGCTCTTTGAGATATTTGAGAATGTGGAGCTAATGCAGATAATACACATGATGAGATACCAGCATGTTCCGACCCTCATAGCAGAATTCTAACAAGAGAAACTTTAAAAAGATTTCCCCATTCAGCCACTCAGTTACCACTCGTCTGAGTAGTAAGTCCTACAAACACGACCAGCACAGCAGCATAAGCCGCCGTAGCGGACATAACTTCCATCAAGCTGGTAAGGAAAACAGCAGCCAGCAACCCAAACGCAGCAACGAATGCTGTAGTAGAAATCAGTCCCGTGTAGAGAGTATTATGCAAAACCATTAACCACATGGGTACAATGAGAAAGATCCCAGCTACCGCAGCCACACCGAGTCGTTGATGGAAACCCTTGGTCCAGTTGCGCTGGTAGTTGTGCTTTCTTGTGTCGTGGGCAAAGTCTGGTCCACCAGGCCCTCTCTGCCAGTTCCCTATAGCACCAAAGATTGGTTGTCCTTCTAGTCTGTACGCCTCGTTTCCGATGATGGTTTCGAGCAGCTTTCGATCTTGATACTTCTCGCCGCTCACGTAAAAAGGATCCTCTGGCTGTAAACTTCGTTTTTCCATGTACTCATAGTTCTGAAGTGCCTGTACTGCACAAATCCACTATCAGCAAGTCTTGCCAGAGCCTTGAACAAGTAATACCTGAAGTGGTCTAGCCTACCGTATTCGCCAAGGGTTTCTTGCCACATTGGAGGTTCATTCGCATCGAATCTCAGCGAAGCTGCATGTTTGGCTAGCTTTACTCGAAGCTGTTTCAAGTGTATTCGTTGAAGCACGGCAAAGTTAATTCTATAACTCTATCTCATGACATCAAAACTCGTTCCGTTAATTTGTAATGGGTCAGCGTCTTACTTTGCAGAGATCCCTGGGATTTGGATCTCGATCGTTATCGGGTTCTTGAAAAGTTCTGCGAAACGAATCTTTCCAGGTTTCATTTTTTATTATCGTGGTGATTATATTGTCGAGCTCGAGATCGATTATCCAACGGTCATCTCGAAGATCAACGCGTAGGTTCTGATCTGCGTCCTCTTCGTCTGTGGCTCTTGAATCCTTGTTAGTACCGAAACAACTCATGGTACTATGTGCTTGGGAGCCTGCAGCTGCTTGGTATAGAAGTCAAGGAAAGTAGAAATACACAATGATTGAAACATCATGTGCGCAATTTGGCAGAGCTGACATATTAACTTTTTGCTAAGTTCAGCAGCAGATGTCTTGTTCGCAAATGCGCCTTGTGGCTGAAAGCCGTCCAGCCTAACAGCATGTACTTAGCACTGCCACTACACCTCAACATGTCATTCAGTAGTGTTGAGTGGTCAGAATGCGGCATGAAGCGATAAAATCCTAGACTATTGGTCTTAGACAAAAGTTAAATAGAAGGAAAAGTGGCCTACGGTTCAGCGGCAACACTCGATTGAGACTAATATTAGCAAAAGGCGCAACAGTAATTTGGCGAGCTCTTTTTATCTTTACCGTCCCGGCTGCTGTGCTCCACTATCAAATCTGATTTTCAAAAGCAACAACAAACCCTTCCTAGAAATAACATCATATCCAACTATGTCCTATCCCAGGTGCATCATCACCGTCAATACTATTTCACCATCAACACTCGAACTCAAATTCTCGCATCCAAACTATGCTGGTCTCTACGTCAAAATTCTAAAAGATAAAATCAAGAACAAAGGCAATTGCACATACGAATATGATTCCAGTAATAAACGGGTCAACATGCAATTCGCCATCACGTGGACGACCATGGGGGAAGACTTTGTTTTCATCAATGAGGAGGATGCCGCTGACTGGGAGAACGTGGTTGGCCTCTGTATCACCACCATAACTCCTGAGCGGAAGCGCATTATGAAGGAGTTGGAATGGACCGTATTTAAAAAGAAGCTTGGAATATCTCAAGCACAATGGGCAGAGTTTTGGGCTACCGCGGTTGATGCACCTAGGGTTCAACAGACTCCTCAGAACCAACTTCCTATTACCACTAGTGCTGTACCTGCCGGTGCGATACGGAATACAGATCAGGTCACTCTTCCGGATGGAAGAATCAGGAGGATTGTTTATCGCCTCGGTCCACGGTTGGGTATACGTGTCCGAATGCCAAAAGTTTCAAGGAATAAGAATAAGGTGCAAAACCTGGCCTGATAGTATTTCTGGATTGGTAGAGAACGGCCCCCGTTATAATATGGGCTTTTATGATGAATTGGCTCATCACCACATCTCTATGTGATAGTGGTGCCTTTCCAGAAGGTATGCATTCACTATAATAAAGAACACAGTATTTCCAAAATTTAAATACAATACTCTATGCTCCCGCTGTAACCTAATTTAAGCTTTTAAAGCTTCTTCTTGCGTTATGACTCCAAATGTCTCCTGCAATAGTTACAGAAGGCTGCTCTTCCTCCCGCAAGACAGCCCACGCAAAGATATGCGGCTAGGCCATTCCAACATCTGAACGAAAGGATATTTCAGCGGGTTCGCTCACGCCACAGAGACAAACTAAAATATCAACAATCGCGACACGATACCCCCCGAGAAGCCCAAACCAAAGCCTCTCAAGAGACGGAGAACAGAGGCGGACGATGGGCAAAATGACGACCCCTTGTCCCTAGAACACAATATCTCAACTAATAGCCTCCTCGGCTTTAACTACTACCCAACCTGGAGGAATGCGGCTTTGAATAGTCTTTTCTAGCCCATCTATTAAGACATTAATATTATAGACCAAGATGTAATAAGCAAAGAGAAACATACCTTTACAGATGTTGAGGACTTCTACAGCCAATGGAAGAAATGTTCCAAGTGCTAATATCTGACCAAAGGACCAGGATGAATCTTCCGAGCTGTAACCACTTCTCTTCAGTAACAGCTGCCTCAAGACAGTGATACATATTAGGACGGCCCACATCACTAGGCCACAAGTCCAGAAGAGAACCCACAAAGCAGCCCTCTGCCTCTTTCGTATTGTCATCGCAGCCCCCGAGCAGCTGTACCTTTCCAATATACGCGGTAAAATCGAAAAGATAATAGCTACAAGTAGCATTGCACAGCCGGGTATCATTATGACACCATAGGTGGCAAATCTTACCTTTGACATGATGCCCCAAGAGCAGTAAATCTCCCATGGAGAGTTGACATAATCCAAGGATGCCGACGACGAAGCCAAACCCATTAGAACAAAGTAAAGAGCAACGTTGGTAAAGTAGATGATGATGGGGAAGGGATATGCCTCCAAGGTATCATACATCGCTGCAGGATAGACGGCAAGAACGGCGAAACCATAGATGGAGAATACAGCTAATTGAAAGGCAAGCGTGACTTGAGTGCTTTCGCCAATTGAGTTTCGGCGGGCAATGACCACAATAGCTGCAATATCGATGGCAAAGTTGAGAAGTACACAAGTATTGATGAAAACGCCGGTTATGGCGTTCTGCACCTCGAATACCCAGCGAAGTTTGCTACCAGGGGTTGTTCCTCGATGATTCAGCCGCATCTTCCAGATGAGAAGCATAGGTAGAAGAGTTGAAAGGACGGCTTGTATCCACGAACTAATCATGACCTTGTGACAGTATTCTGTAAGCTTACTCCTCTGAAATCTAGAAATATTCTCAACGTGTACGTACTCCTGGTCCAAGAATATCTGGCACACCACTCCAGTCGACAGCCTTGCATACAGGGTCTAGGCAGGCATCGAATGAAGGGATGAAGCTCACGTTGGTGTGAAGGAGATAATGGTACCAGTCGATCAGCTGCCCATTAGTCGGTTGACGTTGCAACGTGAGCGGGAGAGCTTGGCGAAAGTATGCCGCGACTGCTTGGTCGTTAACTCCTAGTTCATCGGACAGCCATGTTCGAGCGAAGGCGGCGACGATGGTGCAGTTTCGCGAGAAATTGAGCTGGTTTATCGGTGGTGCCTCCCAGACACAGCTAGAGTAATTGAGTGTCATGTTTTCATTGACTGCCATGGTTAGGCTGTGGTAATGACAAACGTAAAGGCTGAGTTCTTGTCAGAGCTGGATTCATGCACTTGTGTTCTCTTTTGAATTAATTCTGGTTTCAATCCCCCACTTACCGCTGGGTGCCTTCTCAAAGCCACCTGGTAATCAGGTTGTTACACAGCCTCCCCATCTCGCGAGCTATGCTGGTGGCGCTGTTAGCGGTCGTGCAATGTCAAATAGGCTATAGCTAGCTAGCTCAAAGCCCCTCGATCGGGGTTCAACAAGACCACCATTACAAGTTTCACAGCTTACTAGTCCCTTAATTCAGCTTGGCTGTCATCCAATCGTTGCAATCAGGTTCTGGATCAGTTTTGGTAATTTCATGTACGATTGCATAGAAAGGCGGAGTAAGGTATCTATACATAAGCCAGCTCTACCATCGGAGACTCAATAGCCCAGCAAATCACTGGCGCCAAAGAAGCATGCATATTCCACAACAGTCGAATTACGCGTCTTACCGGTGCGATCAAGCAGGGAAACGAGCGCAGGGAGCACTTGGAGAAGAGGGTCGAGGTTACAAGGTGGACCTCGCCGGGATGAGACATGTTCGTGCGGACGTCTTGCAGTCGATTATTGAGTTGGTGGAGAGTGCATGATTGATGATAGGAATCAATGGCGTTTTAATTGAGAACATTTACAATCCAGGAGGCTGGCCGACCCCTAGAGCATCCTTGATATTGAACAGTCGACCACAGAGAAATTGAAAAGTCCGGGCCGGCATCAACTTGTCGCTGGATGTTTAGCCGTCTGAACTTCAAAACGGTGTTTTATGAAACCTATCCATAATACAGTATATTCAAGTCGAAGCTTGGGGGACGTTTAGACCGCCATTTTATTTGACCGTTTTGCTTCCTATCGCTCCGTTTTCCGGCGGCGTGACCAGATAGAGAGAAACGGTGGTGCCCCTGCCGTTTTCTCCATAAACCGGTGTTGGCTGATCAGTCAACCGTGGCGTTCCTCAACCACTTCGACTACAAGCGGAATAACGGTTTTGCACTACGGGAAGAGGCAAACTGAAAGCTTGATCATATTCTGCGCTTCGACCTTCCCTCGCGAATGTCCACTTATGCTGCAATGGATCATGGCTAAGCTACGGAAAAGTCCAACTCATTGATGTTAATAACAAGTAGGGCGCAGTTGACACCATGACAAGTTACATTTCCTGGCACTATGATGTCACCCCGAAGGGGCATTATGGAACAACTAAATCTATTTGGTAAGTGGGCTAACGTATTGTAACTCAGAGCAAGGGCTCGTCTCGACTTGCCTCTTAGTTCGCCCATTCTCCGAAGGAACTTCGTGGCGACGAGTGGTAAAAAGTGGAAGGGGCTGAGACGAGATCCTATACTAGTTGGTCATGACTATATACCAGGGTTGAATAGATATAAAGTTATATATGTTGCTTTCGATCAGTGAGTTTTCTGTATTGACTGCCAAGCTTCCTGCACAAACGCTCCAGCTCGCGATGGCGCTCAACAAGTTCTTCTATAACGGACGGATCCTAACACGAAACGAGACGGAACGCAATGGGTCAGTGTCTTTGGCAGACAGTATGCTGGTCCAGTCTGGAAAGTTTACCGCGATTGGATCTCATCTGGACATCCCAGATAGCCTAAAAGATCTCGAGGTCCATGATCTCAAACAGCGAGTCGTCCTACCTAGCTTCATCGACGGGCACATGCATCTTCTACTTCTTGGTCAGTCACTCCGCAAGGTAGACCTTACCAAATGCAACAATGTCGAGGATATTCGATCAACAATCAAGGCTTTCGCTACTGCGAACCCCCATGTGGCCACCATCATGTGCAAAGGTTGAATGCACTTTATGACTCCTGATGGGGTGACAGCAGCTATGATCGATGATATGGATCCTCGTCCGATCTTCATCGACAACAGTACGCTGCACTCATGTTGGTGCAATTCCGCGGCGTTGGGGGTATTGGATCTCGGTGATAAGCCCGACCCAGCAGGAGGAAAGATCTATCGAGACGCCAACGGCAAACCATCTGGCCTCCTCGACGAGGGTGCCATGATGTCTATCATCTGGCCTTTTCAAGCAAGATCATCCCCCAAAGAGGAGCGAATAGCCGCAATCCGCGCCGCGGTCCAGGCATATAATGCCTCAGGTTATACCGGCCTGGTGGAGATGGCTATGGATGAGGAGGCATGGGACGCGTTGGTGACACTGAATAAAGAAGAGCCAGATCTGGCTATTCGCATCGCAGCCTACTGGCTCATAAGGCCTACCGAAGACCTCGAAAAGAATCAAAGGCAGGTCCAGCGCGCCGGCGAGTTGAGCAGAAAGTTCAATGCTGCGACTAGTCCGAATCTGCGACTTGTTGGTGTAAAGCTTATTTGCGATGGTATTATCGATGCTTGCACTGCGTACCTTTCACAGCCATATTCCCCACTGCCGGCTTGCTACCCCCCTCTAATCTGGGGAAAAGAGTACCTCGAGCCTGTCGTCAAAGTAGCTGACGCTCTCGGGTTGCAAATTGCGCTCCATGCTATCGGCGACGGAGCGATTAAGATGGCTATTGACGCTTTGGAGAAATACGGCACCCCAGGACGCCGTCATCGCATCGAACATTTAGAGCTCGCATCACCAAGAGATGCTCAACGCCTTGGGGAGCTTGGTCTCACAGCGTCAATACAGCCTGTTCACGCCGATCCTTCAATCTTACAAGACTGGCCAAAGCTCCTAGGTAAGGATCGCTGTGACCGAGCCTTCGCCTACCGTGAGTTCGCAGACGCCGGTGCTCTCATTGCACTGGGAAGCGACAGTCCTACATCACCTTGGCTACCTTTGCATAATCTCTATGTTGCAACTACTCGCCAATCCTCTCGAAAGCCGGGCTATGGGAAGCCTGTTAACGAGCATTTTCGGTTGGGCTTATTTGAGGCCATCGTTGCAGCGACTGAAGGTGCCGCGCGAAGTGTATTTGAGGATCGGACGGGAATTCTGAGTGTTGGGAAACTGGCCGATTTTGTTGTTGTTGATATGGATTTAGACCCAGCCAAATTGTTGGAGGCCCGGGTCAAAGAGACCTGGTTTGAGGGTCGACGGGTTTGGAGCGAAGAAAAGGAAGAAGCAAAACAGGTCGCTTAGTGCAAGTCCAAATATGATAGATCATAAACTCTTTTGCGGGTTGCTCTTTGCAAGAATAGGCTAGAAAATGGTAGTATCGTTTATAGTAGATGATCCAGATATTCAAGCTGCCTCCGGATAAATGTCCGTGAACAAAAACTCAGTTCCAGATAATTTTAGGATACACGCAAAGATTACAGGCTGTCAAGTTTGACTGTTCAAGTGATCTCTGTTCAAACCGACGCTTTAAAGGCAAATAGCGAGGTTATCTAACTGATAGCTTGAAGCTAGTTCGTATCAAGCGATATCTATTTTCTCAAGCTTCATATCCTTCCAGCCATCCATAAACTTGGCACCTAAGCTCTCGTAGAACCGAACGCTCGGTTCATTCCACTCCAATACCCGCCACTCTATTCTCGCACCTCCCACGGCTTGCAGTTCCCGGCCAAGAGCGTCCATCAAACGCTTTCCATGACCACTTCTCCTCCCGGACGGCGATACGTAGAGGTCCTCAAGGTAAATACCTGGCGCTGCGTGCCAGGTCACATAACTATAGAAGTATAACGCCATGCCTACGGGCACACCGTCCTCGTCGAAAGCCAGAAGAACACGAGCCGGTCTCAAGGGGGAGAGAGTTCCAGCGGTAGCGCATGCGTCGGACTCCTCGGGGTCAAATGTGATTGTTTGGTAAAGCTTCTCTTCGGTGGTCGTGATACAAGAGAGCTCATTCTGGTAGTCGGCGAGTTCTCTGATAAATCTGATCAAGGTTGGAACATCTGATGCATAGTGTAAGCTTGCTTGTTGCATATTTTGGTCAGGCCGACGAACCACTTCGACGTGCATGTCGTACGTAACTCTGATTGACTGCCATGGCTGAGAAGATACAACAACCACCGAACTGGTAGATTTGTATACGGAACTTGAGGGCAACTGAGAAGAGTTCTTCACAACCATCATATTTACCCTTCAGACTGTCATCTACGACGAAAAGTCGCCGTCGCTCTTGAGTCCGTCGCACTTTTTGATTAATCCCGAGCTTGGAACATAATGTGGGACACTAAAAGGAAATTGTTGGCGATACTGGGAGGGCAAGTCGAAGCGCCGCTCGGAACGAGCTTTCAGTGGTGCAGGCCGAAGCTGGCATTTACCTAGTCAAGTTAGTAGAAAGGAAAACTCCACTCTCCCAGGTGACTCTCCCACCAAACACAACTCTCCCCACGTGAGATTTCTCCCCACTAGATACGGCGTAGACCTACTATTATCATCATCAACTGTCCCCGAAACACAATCCCCAGGCGAGCAAACGTCATGAGACCCTTTCCGACCGGATGCTGGACCTGCAAGCTCAGGCACCGTAAGTGCGATCTCAGAACCCCGGCATGCAGAGAGTGTAGGGACCGATGCATTCCGTGCCACGGCTACGGGCCTAAGCCCGTTTGGATGGACGGGGCCGCTGCGGAGAGACAAGAGCTCAAGTCTATCAAGAAGGCTGTCAAACGAAATGTTCAGAACTTACGAAAAGCTCACAAGCGAGATAGACAAACAGTGGAGGAGACGACGCCTATTGTTGGAGAGTCTTCACCACAGGACTTTGACAATAGCCACTTGACGTTATCAGCACATGCTAATACTCGCACTTCCCCCCCTTCGCGGCCGGACCATGTAGCAGAAGAGGAACATGCCAGTCTCGAGCATGACCCCAGTTCAGATACTGTCGATCCAATTCCTGAACATGTTCCAAGCCCGGTTCAAGAGGAGACCAGTGCACAAACTGTCTTGGGTCCGCGACATTCGGCCTCATGCGCCTTCAGCCCCGAGTCAGCATACCTAGTTATGCACTATCTCGACCATGTGTTTTACTGGCAGTTCCCTTATTTCCAACCCCGCTCCCGTCTCGGCAATAGAGGCTGGCTCCTCTTGTTCCTCAGCAATAGCGGTCCTCTATCTCACGCCGCCCTAGCGCTCTCCGCCCTCCACAGAAACTCAGTCCAAGCATCTCGACGACGGAACTATGTCTGTAATCAAGAAGCCTTTGAGTATCACTCACGGGCTTTGCGGGAGCTTTGCGAGTTTTCGCGCCGAACTGAGACCGATATGCTCCTCAGAGATAAATCTCAACTTGCAGAATTTGTTGCTTCCAGCTTGATGCTGATAAGTTTCGAGGTAAGAATTAGCGTAGTGATAGAACAAAATTACCCCAGAGCTTGTCACTTATGTTGACCATACTTTCAGGTCTTCAATGGCGCAGAATACGACTGGCTTCCTCACCTCGATGCTGTGACGAGTGTTCTCAGCATGTACTCACCACAAGCCCTGGTCCAATGCCCCCTGTCTCCCAACAGCACAGCTGTCTCCCCAGTCAGCAGGAAACACGACCCCAGTGACGAGGAAATACAGCCGGACTTTTACTTTCTGATAGCGCAAGCAATATGGTTTGACATTCTGGCGTGTGTCTCGACAGGTCGAGTGCCGCGGATTCAATACCAGAAATGGCTTGAAGACTCAAATTTGGACATGTCTGACCTGATGGGTTGCTACAATTGGGTTATGGTTGCCATTGGCGACCTAGCTCATCTACAGGCCTGGAAGAGGGACATGAAGGAACGGCACATACTAAGTGTACCGGAGTTGGTCGCGAGGAGTCGAAGCATCGAGGCGAGAATACAGGACAGCATTTCGAAGCTAGATTTGGCCAGCGAGGTGAGTTCCAAGAACATCCCATGATTCAAACTACATATTAATGTCTCAGCAGGGAGACACCCATACATCAACATGGGTCTCGCATATATTTGCGCTCGCATCGCTGATTCTATCAAGTACCATAGTCTCAGGACCGTGGGCATCTCTACCAGAAATTACAAAGACAGTTGAAAAGGCCGTCGATGTGCTTAGCAGTTGGCCCCGAGGCATATCATTTCAAGGTCTCGTCTGGCCCATTTGCGTCATTGGGTGCATGGCCAACGCCGACCACCAAGAATTTTTTGAGTCACTTCTAATCAAGTCTGTGGGAGAATGTGGGGGATTCGGGAACATTGGCACTGTACTTAGAATTTTGAAAGAGTTTTGGGCTTCGCAAGAGCAAAGAGATGGAGATGGTATCGATTCGGCATTTCAAACAGGAGTTCGCGTGTTGTTGATATGAGCCTCCGATACAATTGAAGAATGGCGTAATCTTGTTTCCTCTATGGCCGATGACAGCCCTGATTGTTGCGAGCTTGAGTTAAGCATCCTCGGAAAGCATCGTGTGATGGGGCCTACCCACATCTAGAGCTGCGTCCTACCTGAGAATATTCGGTGCTTGCCATGTTTGCTGGGATAGCAATTCGAAGAGCTAATTCCCAAAGAGATGAAGTTCGGGAGGGCAAGTCGAAGCGCTGGAGCTCTAATTGGTCAACTCTACCCCTACAACACTTTGTCCCACAGAGTTAGAACCGCTATTAACCCGCATTGAGAGTTGTATACGTTCCGAAAACGAGATATATAGTCCGTAATCTTCTCCATCTCGAAGTAAAAAACAGCTCTTGCCTGAGTATCGCTCTATATATATCAAGATTTTGATAGAAGAAGCCCATCACAGCAACAATGAAGTACGAACGCATGCCCATTGAGATCGAGTCGCCCGAGGAGTATGGGTATGACAAGATCAAATATAATCTCTCCGAGAGCTCTATCACCGACCAGACTCTCGAGTCCCTGAACCTCCAGATCCCAAACCTCACCCTTCTCTACAACGAACATCGCGGGGAGACCGAGCTGCGAAAACTCATTGCCGACGACGCCAATGTGAGCGCCGGTGATGTTCTCATCACCTCAGGTGCGGCCGGGGCCTTATTTATCATCACCACGTCGCAGTTGGGAACCACGCATGCGTCAGAGAGCAACCACCTCGTCGTGGTGCGCCCAAACTACGCAACCAATCTGGAAACGCCAAAAGCCGTGGGTTGCGAAATCTCTTATATCGATGTCACCTTTGAGACTGGCTTCCAGCCCAACATCGACGATATCGAGGGCGCTATTAAGACCAACACTCGGCTCGTCTCCGTCACATGCCCTCATAATCCTACTGGCTCTACTCTATCCCGGGAGGCACTCGATCGACTCGTCGCTATAACCAAGCAGAAGGGTGTTCTGTTGCTTGTGGACGAGACGTATCGGGATATCGCTTTTGGAGAGAAGCTCCCTGTCGCGGCCTCCTTGGGCGATCATGTCCTGAGCGTTAGCTCTCTGTCCAAGTCCTTCGGTATTCCCGGCGTTCGCATTGGCTGGCTCATTACCACCAACAAGAAACTCCAGGAAACATTCCTAGCCGCAAAGGAGCAGATCAGCATCAGTGGCAGCGTGATCAATGAGTGGATCGCGACGCAAGTCCTCTCGCGCCGCCAGCAGATTTTGTCCGACACGACGAATGAGATGAAGCACCGTCTTGGAATCGTGGAATCGTGGAACGAAAGCGAGGACCTGCTGGAATGGGTCAAGCCTACAGGCGGCGTTGTTTGCTTCCCCAGGATCAAGAAGGAGCCCAAGGGAGGACTTCCTGCATTTTACGACAGGCTTCTCAACAAGTATGCCACCTATGTTGGCCCCGGTCATTGGTTTGAGCTGTCTGATAGCTTTTTTCGACTTGGGTATGGATGGCCTACGCGTGAAGAGCTTGAGGGGGGTATGAAAGCCATTTCGGCTGCACTGAGGGATGAGTGAAGGGTAAAAGGTCTGAGGAACATAAGTCTATTGTACACTTACCAACTTGAGGTCATGAATGACCCACCCCTAACTAAGCGACCTCACTTAGACCTTTGCGGAGTGGCACGGTTCTCAGATAAAAAGCAACCGACACCTGTTCATCTACTCCGTAGTGGCCTATCCAACCTTCCAATCCCAAAGCATGCCTTGTCAACCCTATGAGCCTGCTCTAGATGTCTATTTTGCAAGATTTAATGCGACATAGGCTAGACTGGTATTCCTTGTACCAAGTGTCAGAGTAGAAAAAGAAACATTCGCAGGGACAAGACTTACCTGAGTTTGTCTGACTTTATCTGCTTCCATCAAAAGAAGCAGTACTCATAGTCTAGTCAGACTGTCGCCCAGTATACCTATCCTAGTTAGTGTCCTAAAGCTAGTCATAGGGCAGTATTACAAGGATGGTACATCCAATTAGTGGCTCTGTTGCAGCTGTGAAGGATTACAATGGTGGCTGTGTGTCAGCGCTATATCAATCCCATCAGCAGACCAATGAGAATACACTACCTCTTCTCAAATTAGCATGTTTCAGCCTAAGTTGGCCTTGCCAATGCCTATGGACGGTCTCTCGTATCTTCAACTCTTCATCAACCTTAAATTGTGAGCCTAATAATCATGTCGAAGTCAACGCGCAATAAAAGATGGACGGCGTGGGTTCTGGAGTACTGGGCGCTTGCGGGCTCTGTGGCGTCGCTCGCCGCTATGATTGCCTTGTTGCGCGTCTTTGACGGCAAGGAAGTATTTGCGTGGAATAGCATCACGCTCAACACCATCGTTTCCATCCTCTCGTTGATCACCAAGGCGAACCTCGCGTATATACTCGCTGAGTGCATGGCGCAGTGGAAGTGGATTCTATTTGTGGATGAAGAGCGACCGCTCATGGACTTTGACCGCATTGACGCGGCGACTCGAGGCCCACTCGGCAGTTTGAGAGTTCTGGTGCGAACAAAGAGAGCGTAAGCATTCCGGGAGCGAGCGAAGTGTACTGAGGCTTACATAGCAGGTACTTAAAGTCTATGTCTTCAGTTTGGTGCTCTTTTGACCTTACTTGTGGTTGGCCTGGATCCTTTTGCCCAGCAACTCGTACAGCTTCGACAAAACGTCGTGTTTGAGCGACGGAGTGCCCAGGACTCTAGCGATATCGCTCTTATCTCTCGAGCACAATCATATTCCATGGGACAAACTACAGTATTGGAAGACACTATCGTAAACTCGACGAAATCCAACTGGACCGTCATTGACACCCAGATACCGCTGTCGATGGAATCTGCCATCTTGACTGGGCTGTCTCGATCCCCGTGGGAGGTGGCGCGTGAGCCGCTCGTGCAATGTCCAACAGGAAATTGCACTTGGGATCAGTTCAACACTCTTGGGGTTTGTCATAAGTGCAACAATGTTACTTCAGATCTGCGGCGTGTCAGGGATTTTGGAGACGCTCTTATTGCCCTCGGGAATTACCGATTCGATGGCGACAACGTTCCAAGCACCGCATTTTCTTTACCAAATGGTCATTTCATCGCGAATATTGATGGGTGTCCGCCCTACAGTGGCGTTTTCACGGAGTGTGATAACGAGAAGCCCTTAGTTATTTATCGTGACGATAAGTACGTCGCGACATCTTTTGGCACAGGCAACCCAAACAAGACCAACTCGATGAAAGACATTGATACCTTGATCTGGTCAATGAGTGTTATTTACCCTGACGTCGACTGGGTCAACAAGACGTCTCCAAACAATATGGGGGATGATGCAAGCGAATCGATCAAGTGGCCAGATATTCCTCTGCACGCCATGGAATGCGCAGTTCACTACTGCGTAAAAACCATAGACTCGGCTGTGGAGGGAAATCAGCTTGTCGAGAACATTACAGAGGCTACTGATGCTATCCGAGACCCCGAATCCTGGCAGCGCTCTTCCGAGCATGAGGATAACCTGCCCGAAAACATCCCACCCGACGACGAAGTCAACAGTCTAGAATTTGATAGCCGATATTCAACCGCAGGCTATTCAGAACTTGTCCTCAAGTTTCCAAACAACGACACAGAGGATTGGTACCGCATAAAGTCAGAATCCGTCTTTTCAATCAATGCATATTTCCAGAAATTGTTCATGACAAACTACACAGGCGGAACCAGGATGACAAGGGAGATAGAGAAGAAGCTTGGTAAAGGCGCCGTGGGTATTAACGGTGCGTCGTTTGGACCAAATCGAGATGATCTATCTATGAAAGCCACTCCTCCAGCGCTCAATGGTGTCTGGACGTGGACAAGGACAAACATGACGAGCACTTTTGAGGCACTGGCTACCAGCATGACGAACGAGATACGACGAAACTACGAGCCGCTACGCTCACGGGAATCTGGACAGGACATGAGCCGCTTCCAAGATGGTCTTATGACGCAACTGGGCAGCGTGGGCTTACTAACCGTTGTTTATGATGTACGATGGCCATGGATCGCGCTGCACGGTACAATGCTTCTCTTAGTCGCGGTCTTCCTCTGCATCACCCTGGTGAACTCTGTACCAACTGAAGCCGCACCGTTGTGGAAGAGCAGTACATTGGCGACTCTTCGCCGCGGGTACGAAGTTGGTGATATTTTGGCAGGTGCAGATACAGTCGAGGATATGGAAACGAAGGCCAAAAGAGCCCATGTCAAGGTGGACCGGAGGAATATTGATGAAGATGTTTTGTTACGGAGACTGAGTAATGGCGGGGAAAGTCATTAATGAAGTCTGTATTTGTCAATATACCAGCCCTTCAAATGAGCCAACCGGGCTCGAAATACAGATGCGTTGCTTCGACATTGGTTCTTGATCAACTCAGCGTCTTAATAGTTCGGGCATTTCCCTACACCGGCCTACCAACATGCGCAGATCCCGAAGCTTAAGATAAGTCCTCGTTGGCTTTCTCAGGGCGTATCCATGTAAATTATGCCCTGTAAACTCTAGATCTAAAGGAGGCCGGCGTAAACAATAACAAAGAACACGTTTTGTTTCCTATCTTAGAGATATGATACGCCCATGCCCACAAAATTGCCCTCCAAGCTGCATCACAGCAAAGTTAATACCGTAGGACTCCTTTTTGTTATTATGAAAGCCTATAGATCTACTTTTCCTCTCTTGAGATAATTCAGTTCTATCATAAGGTGCTGTAACCCTCGCAAAGGTTAGTTTGAACAACTATAAAGAAACCTTTTTTTTTTTTTTTTACGATTTAAGCATAATAACCTTGGCTTATACGACTGCCTAATGTGAAGCTTTTTGACCTGCATTATGAATCTGACTTCTTCTTTCGAAGGGTATAAAATCCTGCAGGCATTGACCTGCCTCTTCTTTTTCTCTTGAGGCAACCTACTGATAATTCATTTCAACAAAGATCGCCCACCAATCAATCGGCCATGCCCAACAACTCCAAAGATGACATCCACCTTCGCGCACTGCAGATCCAACGCCTGCACGCGAGACACCAGCAAAGCCCTGGGCCCTAGCCCTTCGCTGAACAAATCACCAACGAAGATCTCGCTCTAGATACCTTGCTCGGACATAACTGGAAGCCCGAAGCTCACGTTAGTTCCGAGTACCCTGCCAGGTTGGTTACCAAGATGATGTCTCTCATGACAGTACTTTAGAATTTCCGCACCAAAGCACAGGAACCAGTGCACATACAAAACCGGTCAGAAGCGCGCCACACGCTTCCCACGCCTCTCCGTTCTTGTCACAAGAAAGCCACACCAGCTAGCATTAGCCATCATATGAAGGAATCGGAAGGATTTAAGAGGACCGTTGGCAGAAATGGGGATGTGGATTTAGACAGGTCCCTTCAGAGGGCATCGGAACACTTGAAGCGTCTGGAAGCCAGTCGCGACGAATGGAGAGAGAGAGCACTCATGGCCCAATTCCTTAGCCATCACACCAAGGAGAACAGCCAGAGGATCACGAGTTTTGAGTCAGCCTTAGCTTTGCCGAACAAGACCGCTCCCTCGGAAGAGGTGCACTAAGAAGAAGCCGAGAAGGCGCTTCAGGATGCAGAGGCCATGTGGGACCTTCAGAGGCACGACGTATTAGGGGGAATGAAGAGAATCGAGTGAAGTAAACTCATATTATGGACATGTTCTGTTTTCTTTTCAACTAGAAGCCAGCAATTATAAGTCAGTAAGAAGACGCCATTAACACCTTTTCTAATTCTAAATGTATTCCATGCCAATTCACATAGACGAGTAGGTATAACACAAAGGACCAGCCTGAATGTCCATATAATCCTTGACAACGGGCTCCTCATCGACAAGGCGCAGAACGGGCATAGTATCGGTCTTATCAGCCTGGATGGTCTTGTCGGCGTCTTTGAAACCGGTGTAGTCAGCCAGGCGGGTGGCATTGCGGCCTTGCCACTGGAGTAGAGGTTAGCAAATGCACGCTCCCAAAGAATGAACGGGACCAAAAGCATACCTTGGCCCAAACACGATCAACGTTTGCGTGGTGGAGGAAGAAGAGAGGCTCGTTGGGCGAAGTAGCAGGGCCCATGTCGCCAAAAATGACACTGTGGACTTATGATGTGTTAGCATATCTAAAGACGGGAAGAGAAGCACCAAGGTGGGACAAACTTTGAGCATGAGGTAGACCCTCAAGCATGCTGACCATATCGTGGAAGTTGTCAAAGTTGTAAATAGTCTTCATGGTCTTCGAATTGTATGCTCCGGCTTGCATATCACCAATAATAGGGTTACCGTCGTCGTCATTGCCCATACCACCGTTAAATTCACGAGTGAAGCAGTGCAGACGGTCGCCAGGAGTGTTCATATCCGGCCATCCCATAGCCAATGTCAAATTCGTGTTGGCGAAAGGTCCATCAACGACACAGCGACCAAATCCAGGAACGTTGCTCTTAGTGAGCTTGCCGTCGCCACCGAATCCGGTTTTGGCGTCGAAGAGGGGAGAGTTAATAACGTCATTCTTGTCTGCGTCGATGCTCCAGTCCCAGTACGGCTGGACGCCCTTGAAGTTGCACTCGTCGCGCAGTAGGTCCTCATGCAGTTGCACATACCAGCGATGCCAGGGGAGGAAATTGGCGACGAAGTGGATGTCTGTGTTGAGGGCAAAGTGGGTGTAGACTAGATCGTCCATGCGCGTCGTGACGGCATCGAGGTATTCGTATTTTTTCTTGGGTAGGTTGCGGACGCATACAGCGGCGCGAAGATACTCGGCCTTCTCGGCGCCGGTGAGTTCACGCCATTCTTTGCGGACGACGGGATCTGAACAAGCGCCAGTAGCACGGGTTACCGGGCTGGCGAATGACACAGCGGCAAGCGCTAGACTGGCGAGTAGTGTATGGGCGAGCATTTTAATGTTGAACGAGTGACAGATAGATTAATTAGGCGGCGATGAACGAACAGCTTGAGCAGGCTGAGAGTAATGTTGGAAGACCAAAGGGCTGCCATCTTATATACGATATGATTTTCGTTCAATATCCACTTGGGTATCATAGTCTAAGGAGTATATGCCCCTGGGCCGGCACACCCGCAGCTAGCCTTCAAGCCGGTATTCGACCTGACCAGCATATGGGATGAGCACTGTCCACTTGCCAAGACAGCGAGTCGGCCAGTTCAGCAAACTCCGTTAAGCTTGATCTCAAATGCATGTAGGGTCCATTATTACGAACTTCAGCATATTCGGCCATCTCCAGCCATGCCCACCTTGGGTTCCAGAAGCCAATCGCGATCTCGATCATCTCGTTAGTGACCCGAATTCTAGGGTTATAGACATGGTGCAGAGCGGCTTTGTCGCCAATTGCATCGACTTGAAACCCTTCACTTTTTTCGGGTGGAGTTGACAATCCTTGAAGCAGTCTTTTAATGGCTGGAAGAATCGTGGACAGTGCCCTCCTGGCCGGATATTACCCCATGTCAAGTTTAGTCAGGACACACGGGCCGCAGGACCAGATTTCATGCAACACTACGATCCCTGTATTTTGATCAGCTCCTGACTTTAATTATACTAGTCCAACGGCTAAATTTAGCCTCACCTGGTCTTTTCAGTGGGTGAGAACTCCGCAGAAATCTGAGAAGCCTCGGAGCTGCATCTTTTCACACATTTAATAGCGTCCTGTCTTCCTTCGAACAAAGATATCATTTAGTCAGAGTTAATATAAAATTGTAATACGACATTAATAGATCATCCTACCATTAGAATAAGTTCTTTTTCCTATCTCTTCATAGGCTCCTTCTAGGGTAACTCGCCGAGGAGAATAACAGAAAGCAAATACGTATCACACAAGCGTGCTGATCGAACATGTAGCACCTGGCGTTGAGAGATTAATAGTTCTGTCGTGATTTTATAGAAGTAAATGGTCGCAATTGACTGTGGTCATCAGCGAGCAATGGTAGAGCAAGTTGTGAACGATTTCATCGATATCAAATTTATTTGTAGCCGGTAACTGGTAACAACCAATCAACTACGGTCATCTATTTTTAGCCATCATTTTATCGATAAGCGTGTCGGCTTGTTGGTGGCAGTCAGTGATCTCGTTCTCCAACACACCACCTCATCTCCCGCGACGGTGATGATCCCGATATGTATGTTTCGCCTGCTTGCACCAAGTAATTTATGAGAACATCTCTTCTGTACAGCAAGCTGTTACCAAGCCATTTTTTTAATGCTCTCAGGATTATTTCTCGTGAACTGCGCCACAATTTCACTCAAATATGGCCTGGCTTCAATCATTGCAAAAAAGCACCTTTTATGCTTTACAATACACAAGTCTCGCTCGATGAAAATAAGCTGACAGTGGCTTGATCCAAAAAGCGTTATCGATAACGGTCGCAATAACGCCTGCGTTTAGGTATTGCATCTGATTCACCCTTGATTGAGGCTTGAGCCAGTTTGTAAGTTCCGTTACACAGCCTCGCTTACAATTTTTCAACTTACACATATCAAACCTACCGTATGACTCAACCGGCGACTAACTTTGTTATGCGGTTGCAGCTTCCTTGGGCTTTTAAAAGAGTCGCCTTCCTCTTTCCACAAAGCCAGTCATCTCAAATCTCTCCCACTTTCCCAAATTTTCACTTTCACCAAACAGCCACCATGTTCAAACAACGATCTCACGACACCCATCACGGGACTCACCTCCCTCAGATCGAGAGTGATCAAGGCCAATACACAATCGCGCTACTCGGCGACAGTCTGTTCGAGCGATTCAAGACCACAGGCGAAAATTTGAGCATCAACAAGAACGAGCAGATTCTGAATCTCGGCGTGGGCGGAGACAAAGTCCAGAATGTGCAATACCGTATCAACCAGGGTCTTCTCAAATCCTTGAAGGAGCATCAACAAAACATCAAGCTCATATATGTTCACATGGGGTCCAACAATTTGAAGAAGAATGGGCTACGCAAGGAGGATGCGGAAAGCTACGACACATTGATCAAGGAAGTGCGAGCCGAGTACCCGGATATTCCGATCATCATTACAGCAATGTTCATCCAACGCGGGCTTTGCGAGGATATCATCGAAGACGGCAACAAGGCTCTGCGAAAAATCGCAGATACACACCGATGCGAGTTCTTGCCATTCGGAGCTGAGCAGACGGGCATCATGAGCGACGACAATGTTCACCTCAATGAATTCGGATACACAAAATGGAATACGATACTCGAAAGCGATATGAAAAGCCGATAACCGAATGCATTAGTAACAGGAGGAAAGAAAGGAGGTCGCGCGTGGTTCTTCTATCATACATTTACTAAAAGGCGATTCATTACTACGAGGGAATGTGGTTGGTCTTGAAGACGGGTCACCGTTCTTATCTCATCGTTCGGGGCTACCAATTAGGCAGAGAACTAGCTGATAGCTTGCTATTAAAAGAATTCATTGAATCCAATCCAACCAGGACACTTGGTGTCTTATTTCAAGCAGTAAAAACAGAGTAATGGCGCCAAAACCGCCACCAGTGAGCTCGATGCCGGTGCCGGTGTTGGGGCTGGGGCTGGGGCTTGCGTGGATGGCCTTCGCGTTGGAACTCGAGGTGCTCTGTGATCAATTAGGTGCTGTGGCGCGATTTGCTGCTTTTTCAAAGATTTTAGCGTCAGGCCGCCAAATACGAATGCTCTGCTCTCAGTTCTTGAGGCAAAGAAATGGGAACTGCAGTGTCCGGAGAGTGACCACTCTCAGTTCTTCGCGGTGAGGCAGTTGCTGCTTCAGTATTTGGAGGGCGAGTGTCCTTTCATGGGATTTGCGTAGAGCGAGAAGCAGGGTCTGACTCCGCCCGGTGCTTCCCAGTACTCTTATTAGGAGGACAAATTTTGACCTAGAGGAGACAATGTGTAAAACGTCGAAACTGGGTGAAACGACAAAACTTGAACTGACGGGAGGCACGGGAGCCATATGTCCAAGTTTTGAATGCAAAATTGGGTTGCGAGTCGGTGAGGACGCGATTGAGAAGTACTGACAGAACTATATTCCATTCTTATCCTGATCTTGCGTATATATCAGGCCAAGACTCTCGGCATAGACGAACACGCTCTTCACGCTCCTTAGCCTTAGGGCTGCGACTCCTGCTTCGGCCTCGGTCTCGTCCATTGGCGCCTCCTCTGCGGCCGAGTGTGCCTCTTCTTCCCACAGTCGCATGGGTTTCATTTGCAGCCGGGGCCTAATCCGTCGGAAGCAGTCGATCTTGCGGTTGCTGAGCGTGATTCTGATCTTGACCTCCAGAGCAAGAAGTTTCCTCTCGGTTAGAGGAGTCATGCCCGCTCAAAGGGTACCAGGGCATCCAATAATTGACTGAGGCAGTTGGTCGGTCAATCGTAATGATCGAGTTGTTCCTGGTTGGGCGACGTTTGTGGTTGTCAAAAGACCTTCCATCCGTACGTTAGGAAAGGGTTGATATCCAAACGGCAACAGGCTGCCTTGAGTTGTTGTGGTTGTGAGGCTGGATGGCTCTCCATCAACCGAGAGCAGCAAAGATGATTCGACATGTCGACCTGAGAGCGACCAGCATCATCGCTGATTTGCGGTCCGGTGGAACGAAAGTACAGTTGCTTGGTTGGTTTGAAACCAGCCTCGAGGGACAACGACACCGTACAGGAATTCTCTCGCTCCAATGAGAGTGAAAATAGAACTAGACTTTTCGATCGTGGTCATGAGATGCCGAGCAGTAGCCGACCGACAGAGATGATGATGGGTGAGATGGAGATGGAGATGGAGATGGAGATACGAGCACTACACCTCCAGAGGGCGGTCATGGCAGTGGGGTAGTAATGTGAACAGTCCAAGAATAAGACGAGAATGGGCTCGATAGAAGACATGACAAGATAGGAAGCACAGGTGATGACCTTGGAGTCACGCTGAAACGGGACTTTTGGAGGACAAGGTTGGGGAGCCCAAGAAGGCCAAGTCAGGGCAGGTTAACGCCATAGCTCCTCCAAAGGCGCCTCAAAACATTACCGCTGTCTGCACTTTGTTGCCGGTAGAAACATCTCGCTGTATGGGAGGCAATGGCGATCTACCTCGATATTTAGATATTTCTCTTCAAAACGACGCAGTCTTCCTTCGCTCATGACCGATGGCGAAGGGCGAAAAATAGATCCGAGTAACCTGAAACTTTGGATAGGATTCGCAGCCTCACTTTCAAGGATATGCCAAGCTCGCGACTTATAAGTTTTGATTGCCTCATTAGCTTCGTTCCTCAGACGGAACAGCTCACAGAGAATTCCGAGGTTGCTTTGACAGACTGGGGGATACCAGAACTCAGACCCGAGGATAGACCTAACTCTTGATTTGGTTTGTAAAGGGCCCAGGAACAGGGTTTCGCGCAAAAACAGCCTAAGGCGACAGACCAACATTGCGTCGGACAACATGCTTTGAGTCCGGAGCCATGATTCTAATTCCATTATGATTGGGCGTAGAATACAGCGACGATGCAAATTATAATTATTGAAAGTAATAGGTGAGGCGGAAACAAAAGCCTGAATATCCCGTGGGGACGATAGCTCCTCGACAATCTGAAGAAAAAGCTCTGTTGGAAGTTCTTCGAGCTGGGTGTGCGCCATTCTGAGAACTGACGGATCTGTAAGTCCACGATGCGTTCTTGGATGAATAAACGGTAAAGTGCCAGCGTGGGAATGTCTTGGTTTATGTACCTGGAGAAAAGCTTAAAAAAAGAGAAGGAACATGTCAGATGTACCGTATGGCTTGTACGTCCACAAACTTTGCTATAGATGCTCCGCCCCAATAGACCCGTAACCGGCATGAATGTATTGATATTGTAGCTGAAGGCTTACTCCCATTCCAGGGACCTGCTCGATCTGTACAAATTGCATAATTGGCAAACGCGAAGTACTCTTCTCTCAAAGCCGGCTGTGTACAAAGATACTTAGACTACAGAACCACATCCGGGTTTTTGGTAGCGTAAACTGAATGAGGGCATTTGCAGTTGAGTCGCTGTGTGAACACTACACCTCCCCGCTAGCCTATGACTCCCGTTACAGGCGACTCTCTAATGCGGGTGTCTGTATTAGTTACATAAAAAAAGGCTTTTTAGTGACTTGTCAGCAATTCTCAATGTTGGAAGAACATGGCGATCCAGATTGGTAGGACTGTCAGCCTTTCCATTATTGAAGCGGATGATGGCCTTCCAAACTGCACCCAACTGATTTTTCGAGGCCGATAGCAAGATAAGAAAGCTCCGATAAGCTCTATCTAACCCCTACAAGAAGGTAGATCTGCTAAGCTCCCCCTACAGTAGCTAGCTAAGGCCGCTGTAGTTTAGTGTGCTTCCAGTGGAAGCTGCCCTAGCGCCTGAGTCCTACTGGAGCACTGTAATATCATCCACTGATCAACAAAAGAAGCAAAAGGGGCACAATCTCGAAGGAAGAAAATGCAATCCCCTACAGGTTTTCGTTACAGTGCTCATGATTCTCTACAACTCAATCGGGCGGGATTATCGTGCTCCAAACTGCAAACTACAGGGAATTATCCAAGACCAAGAAACAGAAAGTTTAGCCCCGCATCTAGAGGCTGACGAATGATGGGGTTGATGATGCCTTATGTTTGAGGACTTCTGTTTCATGTGAGTCACACTGGAACAGTACGTGGGTCTGATTGGTGCATTGCTATCCTCAGTGGAGCTACCAACCTTGCGAAATCCCCGTCTGAGGTTCCTTTGAACTCCGCTGACAGCTCATCGTGCATGAAAAGTCGGTAGGTACTGTACAAACCTTTCATCATGGGAATCTTAAAACAAAAGCTTCCCGCAGACGTTTTTTGATCCCTTTCACGCATCCTTGCTCTGTCTTATAGCGATGACAAGCAGACGTCACCTCCCAAGCCAAAACTATATACTCCGTAATAAGTAATCCGATTTTCCATGGCACCCAAATCTCTACATATCCCTGATCTCACCAGAAAGCTCAGACGATGAGCTCATTCTACCGACCCTCGACAAAGTCCACGGCCCAAGCGGCGACAGCCAAGCTCTCTCGCGCCGAACGAGCAGCTCAAGAAGAAAGTAACCTCAACATTTTACGTGCGAGTATCGAACGAACACTATGGTGCCTAGATCCGGATTGCGAATTGGCCGCTCAGCTCAATGAAACAATGTTGGGGATCCGACGTCATTCTTTGGCGGCTCTACTCTCGGAAAAGACTCAAAAGTCTCGTCTGGCGTCACCACCCGACTCGCCGCGAACTTCACTCGACACCGAAAGCATATTGCCTGACGAGGTTTTCGAGCCCAGCTCTCCTCTTGGTCGGGGCCAAGTTGGCCAACTTCCCCGCCGCATAAAGAGGCGCTCGGGCCGACTGGCTTCAGTGGCTTCTGAACGTGGCTCTCCCCTCCGCCTGGACCAGCGTTCCCGAGCCGGGAGTAGCTCTAATCTACGTCGGAACCAGATTCTTCCCAGCATTGAGAAGGACTCTGATCATACCTCGGATAATACAGGATCGGCGATGCCATCCATTATGGATGATGCAATCGAAAAGGAACAGAGTACAACCACAAAGGCTACCAGTGAGATGGAAACTTGCCCAGAGGAGCACCAGTCACCCACGAAAAAGCGACCGGCCGATAACGATGCCGAAGTTTCACCGACCAAGAAGCGACCTGCTGACGACGATAACGACGCTTCACCGGTCGGGAAACGTGTCAGGACTTGGCTTAGTCAGCTCACGGGCGGCTATATGGAATGAACACCACGCATTTGGATTGACGAAAATGACCAGACATGGACGCAGATTAAAGTCAGCATCTTCATCATGACTTCTCTCGACGTTTCCTGAGTTCTCGGGCCACAGAAAAAGGCACGAGACCAGGGTAGGATTCAAGTCGGGAACTATTGTTGGCAAACATATCAGTATTTGATTCAGAGTCTTGGGCGAGTTTGGGAAGCAAGAAATGGCATTGTTGATAAGAGGCGTTATGGATGGCTGCGAAGGAGGACTTTGCATTGCGTATCGGTTGCTTTGGGAGTTTATTTGACTTGGTTCACTCTTGGTGAAGGAGTTTTGTATTGGATGACTTCGTATGATACCAAAATAGACGAGCCGTAATAGCATCCCACGTGGAAGTGACTCTTCGAAAATCTAAGTCCATAGCTTGAGGAGGAGGAGTCATCCAAGATACGGAATATGATTCGTCTAAGATAAAGATAAAGATACTTATTGTGGTCATGTTTTTCTTTGCGGAACGAGACTAATAATCCCTGGGCAAGTCACGATGTCTTCATCAATCCAACCTTAAAAAATCTTCCGAGTTGCCAACGCTAATCAGCCCGTCCCCAGCGCACGCTAAACTAATATTGGAACGTTGATAGGATTGCTTCAATGAACCCCGCCCATCTAAAGAGTTGGCCACAGACCTTCTGTGCGCTCCAGCGGAGGGTGCGGAAGCTGAGTTGAATATAGAGAGAAAGACCACCATTTTCTAGCACATACGACCAAAGGTAGTGGAAAATACGGGATCCCGTCCGCTCTCCCATAGTCAAGCCACTAACCGGCGGATTAGTAGTTGGGTCGGTGACGACCAGCGAATCCCCGCTGTTGTATGTTTTTGCTCATATCATCTCTTTTTGCAAGGGATTATCTAAAATGCCAATTTCTCACTCCAGGATCGTGAGCGCCTCTTCCACCTGAGGCCCAGCTCCGGTGATTGCCTAGTGTTGAAAGTTTGCCTGTGGAGTAAAAGTCAAGATGTCTTGACTTTCCCGCCTCACCTGTCGACCTTGTCTTCTTGTCAGGTTGAGAGTCCGCAGCGCATGTTCTATTGTCTATTTTCACGATTCCTTTAACGGCCAGTGGAAACATTAGTGTTCGAAGGTTGGGGGCGCAAGTTCAGCTGGCAATCAACGGAAGAGCTTTGATAGATCCCCGGGCTGACTTCCACCGGCTTTCAAGATCACCAGCTGTTCAAGGAAGTGATCATCACGGCATGAATTAAGGCTTGCATAAGCCTAGAGCTAGTCAAGTTGGATCTCCGGGGAAGTATAATATTATAGAGTACGAACTAGCGCCTCGTTCCATGGTCGTCTATCAATTGGTGAATGGATGGATCTTGGCATGGGGAGCGAGTAATGCATAACCATAGGGCGAGTTGCTAATGCAATGATTCCTGTTCTTTCACTAGTCAAGGAATAGTTTCATGGAAGGACCAAGGATAACTCTAGGTTAGCGCCGGAGATCTGTCTTGCAACACAATTCGAACCCGAAAATATAATTGAACCAATGGGTAGCGAAGCATACTCATCTGAGTTTATAATTAGAAGATCACTATTTACAAATATCGAGTCAATCTTATGCTTTGGTAAACTCCAAGGTTGAGCCAACTGGTTTTCACAGCCTAAAACGTGACTTTCTACGTTTCCAGCTCATGATGTGATTGAGAACCGTCCAAGATTTCAGCTTCACATTTTTAACCTCGGCATAAGCTTATTTGGCAAATTGAAGATATCTCACCACCCACGTCAGTAACACCCCACAAGTGCCTTGAACCCCTCACTGCAGTAACACCACGACGCGTCAAATCATGATCTTCCAAAGGCTTATTCCGTGGTATAGAGAATGTAGGATCGGGTGAGTAACGGACTTCAGCCCGCAGGAATGAGGGGAAGTTAGATGAATAAGCCACGTTTTGTGGCGGCCTGCCACATGTACTTCTACTTGCTTCGTGCACTGTCACTCTCTAAAACCCAGGTTCCTCTACCTAGGAACATGCGTCCGAAAATGCCGGTGTTGTCTTTGTTGACCACTGCGGGCTATGGTCCGCACACCAGAAGCTCGGACAAAAGAAACTGGACAGTAAGCGAGTCATGTATCGATTAATCCTGTTGGCGAATTCTTTTACTAAACTACACAATGTGTAATTGCATGTTTGTGACGTCGATCTCCCAGGGTCAGCTCACCCAAGCCCTTTACTGATCTGAGGGTATATATCGGCATGCTGCCAGTTGATTCCTTCTCATCCATCCCAATAAAATATCATATGAGCCAGATCCCCAATCACAATCAACTTGACTTCGCAACTCGATCCACTTGAATCATCTCCATAATGAAGGCTCTCGTCTACGGCGGCGACAACTCTGTCACCTTACAGGATCGCCCGATTCCTACCATTTCCTCACCAACGGACGCCATCATCAAAGTCACCAAAACAACAATCTGTGGCACAGATCTGCACATTCGCAAAGGAGACGTAGCCACATGCGAACCAGGAAGAGTCCTGGGCCACGAAGGCGTTGGAGTAGTTCATTCAACTGGCGCATCCGTGGCACAATTCAAAGAAGGCGACCGAGTTCTCATTTCGTGCATCTCCAGCTGTGCAACCTGCGAATACTGCCGAAAGGGCATATATAGCAATTGTACTTCTGGTGGATGGATCCTCGGCAATAAAATTGATGGGACACAGGCTGAATATGTTCGCATCCCTCACGCTGACTCGAGTCTCCACCCAATCCCCCAGGGTGCGGATGAGGCGGCTTTGGTCATGGTGAGCGACATCTTCCCCACAGGGCTTGAATGCGGTGTTCTCAATGGTAAAGTCCAACCTGGAGGAACTGTCGTGGTTGTCGGGGCTGGGCCTGTTGGTCTGGCGGCCATCATTACTGCGCAGATGTACTCGCCTTCCAAGATTATTGCTATCGATACGGATCAGGCGAGACTCGACGTTGCCAAGAAGCTTGGTGCTACCGATGCGATAGTCAGCGCTAAAGAGGGGGTTGTTGAACAAGTCAAGAAGTTGACTGATGGTAAAGGATGTGATTCTGTTATTGAGGCGGTTGGTATTCCAGCGACATTCGATCTATGCCAACAGCTCTTGGCGGTGGGCGGTGTATTGGCCAACGTCGGAGTTCATGGTACCAAGGTCGATCTTCACCTGCAGAATCTCTGGGATAAGAATATTTGTGAGTTTTGCTTCAAATTATTTGGGTTATTATTCACTGATGTGGCTATTCAGCTATCACCACAAGGCTGGTAGACACAGTCACAACTCCAATGTTGCTCAAGTTGGTACAGTCCGGCAAGCTGCAACCTTCGCAGCTAATCACACACCGTGAGTTCCTGATTCTCCTGATGATGAAGCCAGACTGACATATAGCACTATAGATTTCAAACTAAGTGAGATGGAGAAGGCCTACCAGACATTTGGCGAAGCGTCGAAGCATGGTGCACTGAAGGTACTTATTGATGTTGATGAAAAACTTTGATGAAAAACATGAGATGATGAGCCATGATGAAAGAGCGGAATTGAGGTTGATATTCGTATGGACGAACTGGGCATGTTTGAAGGAGTAAAGACTATTTATCACAACGCATGCACAGGGCGAAATGATGTATTGTTGGTTTAAATTATATTTATACTTGCTAGCTAGCCACTTAACATTGCACAATTCAGATGCCGCTGGTCAGGGCGAAATGAATTTTGAAAAGCTTCGGCACGAAGCAGATATGGAGGACAGAGCTATAATCAAGCCATTGACTGGCTCTCAATTCCCTTTTTCCTGCGTCGCAAGAAGAAAGCGACGACTAGCTGAGGCGGAGGCAGAAAAAATAGTTATATATGAATAAGTTCAGGCTGAAGGAATCCATAGGTGTTGATAAGGGTTCTCACTCAGGTCGATGAAGTAGCTAATTGGTCAATGCTGTAGCTCTTGTCTGCGCTTGGAAAAGGCAGGATAAAATTTAATGACGTAAACATAACTGACGGAAAATTAGACAGGCTAGCCCGTTCTGAAGACCCTGTGGTGCGATTAAACAATCACCTACCCTGCACTAGCCAGTCGTACTCGAGGAAACCTCTAAATGATCAGCTTTCACCCCTACGATTTAAGCATGGGGTAGTTATATGTCAGAACATGAAATAGGATTTCGCATTGACATGTATGGAGTGTTTGTAGAAAAAAAATGCAAATAGCTAACAAAATGTAATCTATTAACGCTGATTCAATGGCAAAATCCACGACATTATGCTCAAGCTTCCCACACGTTACTAGTTCAATAAAGAATCACGTGGGACGGTTTTCTAACCAATCAAAGCAGCCGATTCCCTTGGAAGCCACATCCAGCCACATCCAGCCCCAGATTGGACCGGATAAACAGACGCCCCAAACCTTGATCTCCCACTAAGGTCAACGCGCTTTTACGCGATCAAGGTCCGCACCTCTGACGCGGTCATAAACCGCGAGATTTATATTCACAACATTAGGGGAGAAAAAAAAAGTTCATCCTAAACTCATGTCCAAGTTTATCCTAATTTTAGGGCTTGAGTGTTAACAAAGCGCCTCGTCGTCATGGATCGCTTGGTCACTTCACCACTCCTTTTACTCCATGCTACTGTGCAAATTAGTCGTTCTACAGATCATCCTCTGCATCTTTAGCTTCGTGACTCGTCCATTCCACTGATACCCCATCACAATAAGGTAATATATGCAAAAAGATCAATTGCTTAACATCTAAAACTAACAAAGGAAAAAAACAACAACGATCTGACATAAATACATATCAAGAGACTACAACAGGGGTGTCCAGATCCTTCGAGAATGCTGTGATACTGCTGCAGAGCGAGTCAAACATTTGCTTTGCAAAAGCAGTGTCAATAGCTCCGTCCCCGGCATAAAGCAGGCAGACCTCGGTAGTATTCGCGTCTTGCGGTGTAGTGACAACGCTGAGATCAGCAGTATCCTCCTGTGAAGCAATCACGCCAACTTCATACGTGTTCTGCCCAATTGCCAAAGAACCTGTCTGGGGCATGCTTTGGTGTTGGACAATAGTGGAAAAGCCATTTTCTCCGTTGTCTTCCCAGTCGGTGCACTTGCTGATAATCTCCCTGAAGCCGAGTGATTCATACGGCATATTGTCCACCTGCTGATTCTGAATGTGTTGAAGGAGATGGAGTACGGTCCAAGAGGGTTGATGACGAACGCGTACAGGAACGACATTCAGGCAAGGGCCGACAATGCTCTCGATACCAGGCACGCTACCCACGTTACGTCCGCTGATAAGGTGGCCAAACACTACGTCGGTCTTGCCTGTGGCCTTTGCCAATACCATCGACCAGGCGGCTTTGACGACGGTAGCAGTGGTGATATTGACTGACGCGAGGGAAGGTGTAGACACGACCTTCTTCAAGACTTGAGTAGGAGTCGTGTGCAGCAAAGTACGTTGTCGTTGAATGACATGTGTGGGAGTAGAATTCTTGAGAAGGGCTTTCCAGTACGCGAAGTGTTCCACCTTCGTCATTCCCAATGCTCCGTGGATATAACTTGCATATGAAGGTGTGGGATGAATGGGTTCTCCCTCGTATGAAGCCCTCAAAGCGTTGAGGATAGTTGGGAAGCACAGACCGTCGTACTGCGCGTGAGATATCCTGATGAAAATTCTGTGGCGTGGCGACGACTTGTGTCGCGCCACGATGAAGCGAAGGGAGGGTTGTTCAGGGCGAGGAGCTTCGTGAAGATGACCAGATCTAAGCTGTGAAGTGAAATGCTCGATGTCATCGACATCTTCGACCGTAAGCTTGGGCTGGACATGTCGGAGGATGACCTGGAGGTATCGTTCGTGGTGGGATATGAAGACGGTGCGCAACACGTCGTAAGTGGCAACGACGTTTGTGATACTTTCCTGCAGTAGGGCAATGTCAAGTGAGCCCGTACCATCTAGGTGGAAGTAGTTGAGCATCCACCGCGACTCGAGCAGGCTGCCCTGGATGGCTTGGGCCTGGAAGTCGGTTGTTGGGAGGACGTCGATAATGCTGGCTCGAGACACGCCTACAACAGTACAAACATGGTCTCGGACGAATTGCTCTGGGTCCTCTTGGCCAAGCATCGAGAGGGGCTGGTATGCTTGCTCACTCATGGTGGTTGTCTCCTTCTTGGAGTCAGAGAGGTACATCCTGTCATTGCTTGACGTCGTGTCATCGTCCTTGTATGATTTGTCCTTGAGAATCTCAAGCATGGGACCAAAGTTCGGATTCTTGAAGATGTCGGCCACGGTGAGCGGCAAATCCATCTCTCTAGCGCTGCCCACCATTGACATCGCGATGATGGAGTCACCACCCAACTCAAAGAAGTTGGAATTGAATGAGATTGCAGCACTTTCGAGATCGAGGTTGTCCCTCCATAATGCTGTTAACTTGTGGTGGAGGCGATCCTTGTCATGGGTAAAAGAATTGGACATGTTGGGTGACGAAAACACTCCGGCACCAAGATCCGTTGAAGATTCGCTGATGGTCGAGCTCTGGACCATGGCGTCGCAGTTTACATCATCATGTTGGTCTGTCCAGCGATCAACCACATGTGAATGTGAGTGCGCGCTGTTCGGTCGATGTGAAACCTGTGATAGACGCAAATGGGACAGGGCTTTCTCGCTGTGATCGATGAAATCCCCTAGCAACTCGGACATAGCTAGAGAAAGATCCTTGGCTTGCGAGTCTGAAAGGATATCGGTCCAATAGCGGAAGACAATGCCTTCATCGCCGCGAGTGGTGTTGGCATTAAGTGTTACGGCGTATTCGCTTGGATCGAAGGCCTCGACTGAGTCGTATGTAAGTGCGTTAGGATCTGTGTCGTCCGAGGAACCGGCGTTCTGAATGGATACAGCCGTGTTGAAGAAGCCTCGCTTCGCTTGTCCCAAGGTATGGCTAACGCGAGCTAGAGAGAAGTGCTGGTGCGGTAGACTGGCAATGTAATCTTCTTGAGCGTCGAGGAAGAGTCTTTTGAGAAGCATGCCAGGTGTGAATTGAAAGCGGAACACGAGCATATTGATTAGAGGGCCAACAATGTCATCGATACCCTCAATACGGGCATCTCGTCCGGAGGCTAAGTATCCAAAGCAGACATCCTCAGAGTTGGTGTAGCTTCGAAGTACCAGAGCCCATGCCACCATGACCATGTTTGAGAATGTGACTCCGAATTTGGAGCCAAGGGATTGCAGCTCGGAAAAACGATCAAACTCGACCGCCACAGAACCCAGGATGCGGTTAGCCGTGGGTTCCGTATTCATCGTCGGAAATCCGGTATACTGTGCTCCGGAGAGGTAGCCTCGCCAGAAGTTGAGGCTTGAATCGGGAGATCGGTTGGAAATGTACTTGATGTATTCCTTGTAGGAAGGCGCCCTGGTGGAAAGCAAGCCGTCGGCGTATGCGTTTGAGATGTCGCGGAGGGTGATCGACGTCGAAGCACCGTCTGTGACCGCGTGGTTCAATTCAAGCTTCATAAAGACTTTACCTTGAGGCGTCTGGCAGATAGTAATCTGGTAGGGAAGCATTGGACCGTAATGCCTCTTGTTGGTTTTCTCAAGCGACCTGGCGTTCAGTTTTGCCATGACGTCGATTTCCCGACACTTGATGGTGGTGACTCGAGACTGGCGGGGCTTTAACACGACCTGATCGAAAGAGCCGCCACGGTGGATGCTATCGATAAAGACGGTTCGCAACGCGGAGTGACGGTCAATGACTTGGTGACAAGACTGGACCAACTTCGCAGTGTCAATCGTCGAGCCGCTGGGGGTGGATACTTCAAGGACAATGTGGAACAGATATTGTGATGGATCCAGGAGTTGACTGAGTAGTATACCTGTCTGCATGGGCGAGCAGGGGTACATGTCCTCAACCTCGTCGAAGCGAACGTGAGCAGCAGGAAGAGATTTGGTGACCAGATGCTGTAGCTCCCTGTAGCCCACGGGCATGAGAGGGAAGTCACTGAGCGTGGGGGTAGAGGGGGCCTCGCTCAGCTGTTTTGCCATGTCTACAAGCATCTCCTGGCAGCTGGACACCCATTTGTCGATGCGGTCTTGGTGGAGCATGTGCTGGTTGTACATGAAGGTGAACTCAATACCCTCATCAAGGATGGATATTGAGATCTCGAATAGAGCTAAACGGCGAGTCTCAGGGGCGACGTCGGAAATAGCCGTCATTTCTTCCTTGGTCAATGATAGATCAACCGAGTCAAAGAGTGAATCACCATGGTTCGTTTGTTGAGTACGGCCGAGGAAATTCAACAAAACCTCTATAGGCTCATGGTCGCTGAGATGAGACTTCCCCGATTCAGTCAAGTAGCGGCGGGCAAAATAGGGGCGGCCGTTGCTTGGAACGCTGCGTCGCACATCTTTGACCCTGCGAACATAGTCGATGATATCGGCGGGGTCGAGGCTGCGCTGAGGTACGTGAACGGGACAAAGGGAGGTAAACCATCCGACAGTTTGGGAAAGGTCAATGGTATGATCCCAAGGTTCACGCCCGTGGCCTTCGTTGAACAATGTTGGCAGCTCTCGCTCTTCGAAACTGTGTCCGAATGATTTGAGTAGAGCCGAGACAAAAAGATCCAGAGGTTCGGTCTTGAGTGCCAAGTTCGAGTTACCCAAGATCAAGGAAACGGTATCGGCATCCGAAACGACAAAGGATTTCTGGTTGACATTTCCATACGTGTTGGTGGTGCTTGACATGCCCCAGAAGTCAAAATCGGCGGGTTGGATATGGAATGGCAGTAAATCCTCTCCGTGTCCTTCAAGAGATTTGGCGTGTTCGACCTGCGCTGAATTCCATTTGCGGAAGGAGAGGGGCTTGGAGGATATCAAAGAAGTAGTTGAAAGCAATGTCTCGAGGTCTTGGATGATGTTGATCCAAGACACAATGTCAACGACCAGATGGTGAGCTATGAGTGATAGTACTTGAGAGCCGTCACGCTGTTCGAAGAGATCGACAACGAAGACGGGACCGCGGATATCGGTACTCTTTTGGCTAGCGGCAACCAATGAAATCATATCAGATTTCGTAGTGACTTCATGGAAGCGGAAGCTGTAGGAAGAGTCAATCTCGGAAGCGATTTGTTGAGTCCACTGTCCATCAGGTGATCTGTTGAAGCGCGCACGAAGCATTGGGTGTCTCTTTACCAGTGCGCGGATAGCATCCTCGAACTTGGATACATCAACGGCACCGTTGATCGACAAGAGTTGGCTCTGATTGAAGCGATCTCCATGTTCTTGGTTGGTGCTGTTGTTGAAGAAGAACTGCTGGATTGGCGACAACGCAAAAGGCTGGTCGTCTGGTTCTTCATATTCAGAGACGTCATTCCGTGCTTGTCGGTCTTGCGTCTCGATGAGTGTGGCCAACTCAGTGATGGACTTGCCGCTCATGATCTCCGTCATGGTCAATCTGATGGATTGGTCACGGCAGCGAGTCATGATTTGAATAGCTGTAATGGAGTCACCCCCGAGGGTAATAAGAGAGCGGTTCATTGGTGTCGCCTCCTCAGAGGTGTTGAGGACTGACGCCCAGATACATCGGAGTTGACGGCCAATTGATGTGGCCTCGGAGTCCAGAACGTCTTCGTTGTATTCTAGATTGACCACAAACTTATATGCGTCTGTATCCATATTGGCGAGCCAGATCCTAGCACTCGCTCTGTCGAGCTTGCCAGAAAGTAAGAGGGGGATGGCCTCGACCACGAGCCAATCCGAAGGGATCATATAAGGCGGAAGGTTCTCGGACAGGTTGTGCTGGAAGGCGGAGATCTGTGCTCGGGTAACTTCCATAGTGGAATCAGACACGGGAACAAATTCTGAAGATGCAAGGCATGAATTGTCAGACACGACATCCTCGAAAGAAACGATGGCCACCAGACGTCCCTTGAACATTCCAGATTTGGGAAGAGTGACAAGGGCTTGGCGAATGCTGGGGTCCGACTCAAGACGAGATTCAATCTCACCAAGCTCCATACGCTGACCATGAAGCTTGACCTGGTGATCTTTGCGCCCCACGTAGGTCAAACTTCCATCAGGGCAATACCTCACCAGGTCACCAGTCTTGTACAGACGCAAGGACAGTTGATCCTCCTCACTGGCGAAGCAGTGCATCCACGCCGGGTTTGAGACGAATGACTCAGCCGTCTTTGCGCTGTCATTCAAGTAACCCCGCGACACGATGGGACCGCTGATGAGCAACTCTCCTTCACAACCCACGGGGACGAGATAGTTGTGATCTCTGGGGTCGACAACCCACGCATGACATTCGCCCGTGGCGTGGCCGATGTTGGTGGGATCCTTTGTGATCGAGACGTCGGTGTTGGTAACGGCAAACATGGTACACTCTGCTGGTCCGTAGCCGTTAATCAGCTCAATCTTGTCTGCCCAGGTGGTGATTGTCTCGGATGTTAGGGCTTCACCTCCGCAGACCAGTGTTTGTAGTGTGTTGAATTTTGAAGGATCCTGGATATTGGCGAGAGAGGGGGTCATGAAGGCCCAAGTGGCCCCGAGGGTGTTCATAGCACCTGGCAAATCGGCCATCCTCATCTCCTCACTGGGAACGCAAAGACAGGCACCACTAGTCAACGCACCAAACATCTCTGCCATGGCGATATCGAATGCATAAGATGTAAAATGGAAGACACTAGATGCTGGAGTGAGCTTCATGCGTTGCATGAAGGCTTTGGAGCTCGCCACAAACGAGCCATGGTCAATGACAACACCTTTTGGCTTTCCAGTACTGCCGGAGGTGTAGATGACGAATGCAGCATCTTGGCTTGCAACGGCTGGTAAGTCTTCTGGTGTGACATCTTGACGGGACAGATGGGCAGTGAAAAATTCGCCATCAACCTGAATAACAGACTCGACAACGCCCTGGAAGCGGTCTTTGTACTGTGGTGAACACAAAGCAATAGTTGCCTTGCAGTCACGAGCGATTTTTGCGTGACGAGCAGCGGGATGAGCTCCGTCTAAAGGAACGATAGCACCGCCAGCGAGTAACACGGCCAGCATCGAGATCGACGTCCAAAGGGACTTGTCCATACAGCATGGAACAAGCACCTCAGCTCGTACACCCCTTTGTATGAGTAGCTTGGCAAGGTGGATGGCGTACTGTGCGACGGCTTCGTAGGTTAGATGACCGTCCCAGGCACGGATGCTGGTATCATCGGGGTTCAATGTCGCCGACTGCAAGAACAAGCTAGGAATGCTTTCTCCGACATGCTCAAAAGTGTGGTGGTTCCATCCCTTGATCATTTGGACATCTTCTTGGCTGTAAAGTCGAAGTTCTGATACCTTGCGGGCGGGCTCTCGCGATAGTTGGATGAGTTGCTCTACCAATGCGTCGAATTGATGAGCGATGCGCTGTGTTTGCCAGCTCGTTACGACCGCATCGTCATGATGGATTGTCAAGACCAGATGACGAGCCTCAATAGAGCACTCGACGACAAGTGGGTATGTGAAAAAGCCTTGCTCATCGAGTTCGTCTTCAAGCGGCTGGAACAAGTCCTGCTGCTCTGTTGCTTCATCACTGGACTGGATAACCAGAAGGTTCCTGAAATCACAAGCAACTCCTATAACATCACCAAGACGCTTGATGTGCTGAAGGCCAGCATGCTGATAGGGAATGACCTGAGTTGCCTGCTTGTGGAGTGTACTCAGAAAGTGGCCAACAGTAGCGTCCCGATCGATCTGAACCCTTGCAGGCACCGTCGTCAAGGTAGGGCCAAGGATATCTTCCACATGTTCAAGAGCAATGTCACGTCCAGATAGAGTCTCTCCAAAGACGACGTCATCAGAGCCGGATTGGGATCCCAGGACAAGCGCCCACGCGGCGCGGACGATTGTCGGGATGGTTATGTCCATGCCGAGATCCTCTCTCTTGTACTCAACCGTATGCTTCTGGATGGCACGAGACGATTCAGCACCTGTTGTTGAAGAGATTGTTGGGAAATGAGAGACAAGAGAGGCGTTTTGGAACCTAGTCTTCCAGAACTCATCGGATGCTTGTGCATCGACGTCGGACAAGTACTCGATGAAGTTGGCGTAAGGAACAACAGGTTCGAGCCCTTCGGTACCATCCTTGTAGTAGAATTGGGAAACCAACTTAAGCAAAGGAGGCATACTCCAAGCATCGTACAGCGCGTGATGGACGGTCCAGATAAAGTAGCGAGAGCCAGAATCCACCGAGTTGATGATCGTGTATCGTGCTAGGACACCACCATTCTGCTCAGGAACTGACCTAGTCTTGTCGTTGGCAGATTCAAGACTGTCGTAGTATTCCCAATCAATATCGTGAGGTACGAGAACAGCTTGATAGGATCTTAGAGACTGGGCGTTGACGATACGCGATCTCAGAATGTCGACCTGGTCAACAGTCTTTTGCCATGCGAGTTTGAAACGGTCAATGTCGATACTCGAGGGCAACTCAAAAACATTCCTAGCGACATATGCACCCGGCTGTTGTAGAGAAGATGCCACAAGACCCTCCTGAAGGGAACTGCATGGGTACACGTCCTGGATCTGGCTCTTCTGGATACCACAACGCCCTGCGAGCTCGTCGAGAAGCAAAGAGGGAGATGCAACGTCTCTCAGAAGTGAGAAGGGCTCCACTACCGAGACAACGGCGTCCTTGGAGGGTTGACAAGATGTCGCCATGTCTGACAAGATGGGGTTCTTGAAGATGTTCATGACGCTAAGGACCACATCTTCCATCCTGGCAGCAGCGACAAGCTTCATGGCACCAACAGAATCACCGCCCAACCTAAAGAAGCTGTCGTCTCTGCTAATTTTGTTGGAACCAAGACTCAGAACCTTGCCCCAGGCTTTCTGTAGTTTGCGCTGCATCAATGTAGTAGGAGCTCGGTTTTGGCTAGCCCCGACGAGCTTGTAGGGGGCAACCTGCTGAGGGGGTATAGACTGAACAATGGCCTTGAGTCTCTGGCGGTCCAACTTGCCGGCCAAAGTCCATGGCATCTTGCTCACTGGGATGTATATGGTTGGGACCATGTAAAGCGGCAGAGCATTCGCCACTGCCGTCTTGAGTGACTGGCTAAGTTCACCAAGATTGCTTGACATGGGCAGGAGGATCTCGTCCATTCCATCCGTGGCCGCACCTTCGACCTTGTCGTTACTGGTAAAGAACACAGCGAGTGCCTTGGTCGATGTCTTGCTCTGAGGAACAACCAGGTCCACAGCTGACTGAACATCGACTGGTAGGCTGACCTTGACGTGATGTTCGATCTCGCCGAGTTCAATACGCTGTCCGTTGAGTTTGATCTGTGTGTCTTTGCGCGCCAAATAGTTGAAAGAGCCATCCGAGTTGTACACGACCAGGTCACCAGTCTTGTACATACGGTCTACACGGTCCCCAGCAAGTTTCATGTCTGTGCGCCATGGTGGATGCTCAATGAATGCATCTCGCGTCTTGGTCTCGTTACCCAAGTAGCCTCTCGCTACAATGGGCCCTTCGATCAGAAGCTCACCAATACTGCCAATGGGCATGAGACGGTTGTGGTTGTGTGGATCGACGATCCAGCAACGAGACCCGACAGCCTTCCCGATAGTAGCAGGCTCCCGGTTCAAGACCTTGCCGCGATGATCAACTTTGGTGCTTGTGGCGGCAATGACAGATGTCTCACTGGGCCCATAGGCGTTAATCAAAGCAGCGTGGTTTGCCCACTTGGTGATGTGGTCCCTTGACATTGCTTCACCACCAGTAACGAGGACTTCAAGGGTCGGCACACTGCCTGGTTTGAGCACGCTTGCTACAGATGGTGTAAGTAGGGTCCAGTTGATGTTGAACTTGGTGATGACGCCAGCCAAGTCGTTCATACGATCATGGTCGCTGGGAATGCAGATACAACCACCTACTAACAAGGTAGACAATATCTCCATGATGCTAGCATCGAACGTGTGTGATGCAAACTGCAGCACACGGGAGGTAGATGCCATCTCAATGGCCTTGGCATGAGCCGTACCTCCAGTGGTAAAAGCGCCATGCTCTATGATTGTACCCTTAGGTAGACCTGTCGTTCCTGACGTGAAGATAATGTATGCCGTGTTGTTAGGTTGAACCTCGACTCGCGGTGAGGCTGTCGGCAAGTCAGATAATCGTGAAACCATCTCAGGACCGATGGAAACAGCCGGGATATCCAGGTTTTCAAACTTGTGCGTCAAGGACGTCGAGCACAAAATCAGCTTAGCATCAACATTGTGGACGAGGAATTTGATGCGCTCAGGCGGGTGAGTAGGAAGCGGCACAAAAGCTGCGCCAGCCTTCAAAACTGCCATCATGGCAACGACTGTCCATGCTGACTTTTCGAAGCAAAGAGGGATATACGTCTCGGGCGTGACTCCGAGAGATACCAAGTGCTGGGAAATCTGCGAAGCCACCGCATCCAGCTCTGAGTAAGTGAAGGTTGCATCCCAGGCATCAATAGCCGGCGTCTCGTGAGGCAGCTGTTGAGTGTTGTGCTCAAAGACGTGATGCACACATGTGTCCAAGAACTCGGGTTCAGCAGAGTTCCACGACAACAACTGCTGCATACAATGGCTGCTGAGGCTATTTAGCTCTCCTATCGGCAGTGCCGAGTCTGAAGTCACGATTGAAGTCAGAATCTGATCAAACGTGGAGGCAATGTTCTTGACTTGTGAGTCAGAAATCTTGTCTGCCCAGTAACAAAGCTGTAGCTCCGCACTCGAGTCCCAGACTTCGACGTTAATGGTCAGATCGTATTCGTTAGGATCTTGTGCGTCCTTGACGTCGAACGAGATGGGCCCAGTCGTCTTGGGCCCAGTTGTCAAAGGGTTAGGATCCATCGTCAAAGACTTAGGATCAGTCGTCATATACTTAGAGGAGGACCTGCGCTGGAAGGAGTAGGCAGTGTTGAAGAGTGGCTCGTTGTTGCCTATCACGCGTTGGAAATCAGCAAGCGAGACACTCTTGTGGTTCATCGCTGCTGTAAGGTCTTCTTGGACGGTTCCAAGGATATCTCCAACGCTAGTTGAGGGACTGAGACGCACTCGGCAAACGAGCATACTGATGAAAACACCAATTGCCTCGTCAATGCCACTGACTGGAATGTCCCTCTCGGCGGCCAAGTATCCAAAACACACATCATCAAGGCCTGTATATGCTTGAAGGACTAGTGCCCAGGCTGTTTGGAGTACGTTGGATAGCGTAACACCTCGTTCGGTGCAGAATGCCTGGAGGTCTGACGCATGAGAAATATCCTGGTCAAGCGCTCGCAAAACCTTGGGCTCTCCGACTCGGGCTCCGTCAACCAGCAAGGGTATACAGCAGGGCTCGACGCCGGCGAGGTATTCCTTCCAGTAATTGGCGTGGTGCAAGCTACGGCTTCCTTGTAAATAAGCAACGTAGTTCCTGTAGACAGAAAGACTCGTCGTAGCCAAGGCACCCTCGTACGCCATAGCCAGGTCACGGAACAAAATTGGCATTGAGGTTCCATCGGCGATAGCATGGCTCATCTCAAGAACGCAGGAAACTTGTTCCGGAGACTTGAAAATGTTGAGGCGGTGGGGTGGCTGGTTGGCAGGAAGACCTAGCCATGAACGTTGACCGAGTCTTTGAGCTATCTCTTCGTCGGAGCATTCGATGATAGAGATGTTGGCAGAATACTTCCTTAGGACCACTTGGTTGATGATGCCCTCTTCAAGTAGACTATCCACAAACACGGTTCGAAGAGTGGAGTGACGTTGGACCACATGTTGCCATGCATCTGATAGACATCGCACGTCCACCTCGCCGTCTGAATGTACGGACTTGGCCGCAAATGTGACTGAGTACGAATAATACTCGGGATCCTTGATCTGGGCGAAGAGAATGCCCTGCTGAACCGAAGAACAAGGGTAGGCGGCTTCAACGCAGTCGAGATCGATGCCCACATCAGTGAGCCTTCGATCAACCTGAGACTCTCCCTTAAAGGACAAGGGAAGCAGAGACAAGTCAGCAGCTGAAGGTCCATTTATGGCCTGGGAGAGCTTCTGGACAGCCACGTGGATAGACTCCTTGCATTTCCCGATCCAGTTGTAAATGGAGGACTGATGGTCCATGTGACGGTTGAAGGAAAGGCTGAAGCTCAAGCTATTGCCAGAAAAGGAGGCTGAGATCTCGATGAGTGCGAGTCGTGGGATATTGGCCCCGATGTCGGTTTCCGAAGTCACAGAGTCTAGCATGCTCCCATCAAGCGACTTGAAGACGGACGCTTCAGAATCAGCCTTCTGTGTCTGTCCAAGAAAGTTGAAGGCAATCTCCACGGGCCATTCCCGGGTCTGACCTTCCTCCGACAACATGCTGTGAGCAAAGTAAGGACGGCCCTTGCCAGGAAGCTTTTGTCTAAAGTCCCTTACCCAGCGCACAACGTCGAGAATATCATGCTCTCCGGGTAGGTACTCAGGTAGGTAGACGGGACAAAGGGTGGTAAACCATCCAACAGTGCGTGATAGGTCCAGATTATCATCCGAAGGTTCTCTGCCGTGACCCTCATTGAATATCGAGGGCATTGAAGGGCGGTCTGGGAAGACTTCATTGAAAGATGCCAGGAGCGTGGCCATCAGAACGTCGACGACATCAGTCTGAAGGGTGTCATGACAAGGACCCAAAAGAAGAAGCGAATCGTCAGTGCCTATGTCCATAGTCTCGGTGATTGCGTCGCCGTGGAGGTTTGGTACACCTTGCATTCCCCAGTATGAGAGGTCCTGCTCAGGTGCTGGAATGTCGTGGAAGACATGTTGGGCTATTGTATTGCGAGCTTCCTCTTGTTGTAGAGAGTTCCATGTCTGGAATGAAATTGACTTGACAGGACTGTAGGTGGCTGATGACAGGAGTCCTTCCAAATCTTGCAGAATGATGTTCCAGGAAACTACATCAACAACAAGGTGGTGGGCGACAAACGTGACAATTTGGTTGCCAGTTTCCATCTCGAACATGTCTGCGGCAAAGAGGGGTCCCTCAATGATATTCAAACATGTCTGGCTATCTTCAACCAATGAAGACAGGCGACATTGGTCGACGTCTGAGTGTGATCGGAGGGTATACGAGCCAACGACATCGTTAGTTATAAGCTGAGACCAGTTTCCATCAGTGCATGAAAAACGAGCACGAAGCATGCTGTGTGTCTTGACGATGGTTTCCAAAGCTGTGGAAAGCTCTTGGGGGGTTATTGTCCTCGTAGTTCGCAGAAGCATGCTCTGGTTGAAATGAGTAGAGCCAGTACCCATGCTTTCGAAGTACACCTTCTGAATGGGCGACAAGGCAAAAGACTTGTTCACCTGCTCCTCATCATGTAGAACAGCCTTGACTTCGGCGACAGAAGATGCAAGCTCGACGATGGACTTGCTTCGCATGATTTGACTCACTGAAACAGCCATGTTAGAAGATCGACAAACAGCCATCAACTGCATCGCGGAGATAGAATCGCCTCCTAAATGGATGAATGACTGCTTGAACGGCACTGCGTCGACTTTCAGGTTGAGAACCTTAGCCCACGCAGTCCTGAGCTTGACCTCGACCTCCGTCGCTTCTCGGTCCAAAGCAGATGCCTCTTCCTGCGCATCAAGAACCAGTCGATAATGCTCAGGAGTCATATTCTCGACCCAGTTGACAGCACGCCTGCGGTCAAGCTTGCCAGATGGGAGGAGAGAGATGTGGTCCACGACAATCCACGAAGATGGAATCATGTAAGATGTCAGGTGTCCTTCTAGACGCTCCCGGATACCCGTCAAATGAGTGGGAGCATACTTTCCGACGACCTGCATATCTTCGTCTCCCGTCATCTCTCCTTTGTGAGTAGATTGTGACTGCAAAGATAGAATGGCGACCAGACGTCCTTTGAAGGGACCAGATGATGGAACGGCCGCCAGACAAGACTCAACGGCAGGGTCCGCGCTCAGATGGTGCTCGATCTCAGAAAGCTCGAGCCTCTGACCGTTGATCTTGACTTGGTTGTCCTTGCGGCCATGGAACTCAATAGTGCCATCATCGGTGAGCTTGACCAAATCTCCAGTCTTGTACAACCTACGCTCGGTGCCTGCAGCCGCAATCGGGAACTGATCGCACCACTTTGGGTTGACGATGAAGGATTCTGCAGTTTTCTCCGGATTCTTGAGATACCCGTCAGCGAGAATCGGGCCCTCTATAACGAGCTCGCCGAGAGAGTTTATGGGCATCAGTCGATCATGGTTGGTCGCATCGACGACCCAGCAGAGACCTCCCACTGCACGGCCAATATCCGAAGGGCCAGAGTCAAGTGTGACATTTGGGTTGACAGCAGCAACAACAGCAGTCTCACTGGGGCCGTAAGCATTCATCAACTGAACTGATGGCGCCCAGGTAGAGATATGAGCCGAAGACATGGCCTCGCCTCCAAGCACCAGTGTCTTGAGTCCAGGGACAAGAGACGGCTGAATCAATTGAGCTACTGAAGGCGTTAACAAAGCCCAGTTGACGTCCATGCGATTGATGGCCCCTGCAATGTCATGAATGCGTTCATCGTCGCTGGGCACACAGACAGTTCCGCCATGGATGAGGGTAGTCAGAATCTCCATGATGCTAGCGTCGAAAGTATATGAAGCAAATTGTAAGACCCGAGATGACTCGGTCATACCCATGGCAGAACCATGTGCAGTCGCACCAGTGCAAAAGCCTGAGTGACCATTGATGGTTCCCTTTGGCCTTCCAGTTGACCCGGATGTGAAAATGACATATGCTGGGCTACTGGCAGATAGTGAAGGTAATCCGTGAACCATGCCCTGTGAATTACCATGGACAAAGGCTTGTGATACTGGGATTACCTTAGATCCAAGGTTCGCTAGGCGCTCAGCGTACTGGGGAGAGGAGAGGACAACGGTAGCCTCGACATCGGCAAGGATGCCACTGATTCGAGCATCAGGATGTTCTGGTGCAAGCGGGACAAATGCAGCACCCGATTTGAGAATGGCCAGAATGGAGACGACGACCAAAGACGACTTCTCCATACAAAAGGGCACAATAGAGTTGACTTGAACGCCTGCCTCGACCAGGACACCGGCAAGACGGGTAGATTGTTCTTCGAGCTCTGAGTACGTAAGACTCTGGTCCCATGCATGGACGGCCAGCTTGTCTTGCGGTTGGGCCATTCCTTGAGCCTTGATGACATCGTGGATGAGTTTATCGATGAGAGGTGTTGTTGCATGATTCATATCCCATAGCGTCTGATGATCGTGGGGGTTCAATAAAGACAGGTTGCTAAGCTGCTCGTCCAACAAGTCAGAGGATGAGACGGATTCCAACATCAGCGCAAACTGGTCCATGACACGTCGTATCTGCGACTCGGAAATGATGTCCGGGTCGAAGTGTACAACAGTCTCAAGCTCGCCGTCTGCGATGTGGCATGAGAGCATGAGGGGATATGAGTAGAAATTAGTGCCAGCCATCTCGTTGGTTTGCTCACACCAGAATGCGTCAGTTGATTCTCTTGACCCATAGTTTATGGCCAAGAGGTTTTGCGCTTCACAAGCAAGCGCAGTGTCGGCGTTGATGTGCTTGATGGACTGAATGCCGGCAAACTGGTGCGTTCTCACAGATGCTGATTGGGATTGGACAGAGCCAAGGAGCTCAGAAACCGTCTGCGAAGGCTCTAGCACTACCCTTGTCGGTACAGTTGCCAACGTCACGCCCACCATCTCTTCAATCCCGGGGACAGGAGCATCACGTCCTGCCATGGTTTCCCAAAAGACGACGTCGTTTGCTGAAGAGTAGGTGGAAACAGTCAATGCCCAGGCTGCGCGAATCTTTGTGGCCGTAGTTATTTCTGATCCAGACGAGTTCAGGCTAGTCTTATGGATCATTAGACTACTTGCGCTTGCCTTATGATCCGGACTGGGTAGTCGCGGGAAGTGCTGGGCCGAGATGTTGGACAGGTGGGATTTCCAGAACTCAGTGTCTTGATCTGAGTCAATCTCTGTAAGGTATCGGATGAAGTTGGAGTAAGAGGGGCCCTTGACTTGCACAAAGCTCGGATCCTGGTAGCATCGCTTGATCTTGTCCAAGATGAGAGGCAGACACCAGCCGTCATAGATGGCATGATGAATAGTCCATACGAAGAATGTTCCAGTAGCACCATCGTTGACAAGGTCGTAGTTGGTCAATCTGCCACCATTATGGAGGGGAAGACATCGAGAACTTTTCAATTGGGAGAGGCTGGTAACAGTAGACCATTGGGGGGTATCCTCGGCTATGATAGCTTGCACAAACCCAGAATCTTCAGTATGAACAATTCTGGTTCGTAGTACCGGCTCAGCTTGGACTACGAGGTCACAGGCCTTCTTGAACCTATCGGTGTCTATATCGTCGGGCAAGCGGTAGATGAATTGCGCAACGTATGCTCCAGGCTCCTGGATTGAGACCGACATGAGACCCTGTTGTAATGCGGTACAAGGATAAATGTCCTGTATTTCCTCGACATTTATGCGGGCAAAGGCTGCAATCTGGCGCTGGAACACATCCACCGAGGCAACGTTGGATAACAAAGAGAATGGCTGGACAGCCGTGGTCGCAGACTTGGACATGGGGAGTGCCGAGGAGGACATGTCCAGCAGGGATGCCTTTTGGAAGACAACGGCCACGGTCAAATTGATGTTGGACCGTCGGGCGAGCGTCACTAGCTGCATTGCACCGATTGAGTCGCCCCCAAGACGGAAGAAGTTATCTTCCACTCCAATGGATACCGCGTCAATATTCAGGACTTGAGCCCACATGCCAGCTAATTGCTTCTCCATATCACTAACTGGAGCTCTGCCGCTCTTCAGGGCGAGCTTGTAGGAGGTCATGAGCGTCGTCGGTGCCGCCTGTGCTAGTAATCGGAGATTGCGCCGATCTAGCTTCCCAGACGAAGTAAGAGGCATCTTCGAGATAGGGAACCACACAGATGGAACCATATAGACGGGTATGAGAGTGGATAACAGGATCTCCAAGTCTTTGGCACGTGACCTGAAGGTGTCGTTCATACTCAATATGGTACTTTCGTCGCTTGTGTCGCGGAGTGATACGTCTGCATCTGCACAAATGAAGCAGGCCAATGACTTCCTACCCTCTGACACGATGAGCTCCACAGCAGACTCCCAGCCCTCAGGAAGGTACTTCTCAATGTGATGCTCAATCTCTCCAAGCTCGATGCGCTGGCCGTGAAGCTTGACCTGGGTATCCTTTCTTCCAAGGTACGTGAGTGTACCATCGGAATTGTAGCATACCAGATCACCAGTCTTATAAAGCTTACGGTCTGGATCGTCGCTCTGAGCTATCTCTTCAAGACAGGCAGGTGGAGTGATGAAGGACTGTGCCATCCTCTCGGGCAGGTTCAGGTAGCCTCGGGAGACAATAGGACCATCGATGAGAAGCTCGCCTACACAACCAATTGGGACGAGAAGGTTGTGGTCGGCAGCATCTACAACCCAAGTAACGCTACCGACGGCGCGGCCGATGTTGGTGGCTTTCCCGGGTTGGGCAATATCACCAGAGTATGTAGAGTTGACAGAACACTCTGATGGACCATAACAACATTGCAGAGACACAAAATCCCGCCAGATGTCAACACACTTGGTGGTCACAGCTTCGCCGCCCAGAGCTAGGGTCTTCAAGGTCGGAACATCTGTTGGCTTGAGGAAGCAAGCAACAGTTGGGGTAATATCAGCCAAAGTGACTGCGTAGCGGTTGATTGCACCAGCCAAGTCATTCAACCTCTCGTGATCCGAAGGCACGCATACGCAGCCTCCGAGAGTAAGAGTGGAGAAGATCTCGGCAAGACTGTTGTCAAAGGTGTAAGAGGCGAACTGCAACACCCTCGAATCTTCCCCGTAGCCCAGCTTAGGACCCGAATACTTGGCATTGGTGGCAAGGCCTCTGTGTTCCAGGACCACACCCTTAGGTCTGCCCGTGCTACCGGAGGTGTAGATGACGAAACAGGCGTTGTGTGGTGTCACCTGGGGAAGGGAGAGGTCCTGTGGTATCGAAATTGTTTGCAGTAGATGGGCGTCCACAGCCACTGTGGTCTTGGTTATAGTGCTCATTCGAGAGACCATTGAAGGGGACACAAGAGCGATAGAAGCGCCTGTATCGTCGGCGCGAAGTTGAACCGCAGCGTCAGGATACGCTGGATCTATTGGAACACATGATCCGCCAGCCTTCAAGATGGCCAACATAGCAACTATGGTGAAGGCAGACTTGTCAAAACACACGAGAACAAAGACTTCCAGACCAACACCAAGGGAACTGATGTGATGGGCGAGCTTGGTTGAGGCATCATCAAGCTCAGCATAGGTGAATTCCATGTCCCACGACGCAATCGCGGGAGCATCGGGGCGTGAAATCACCTGCTGCTTGAACAGATCATGGATGCAGCTTTCGATGGCTTCGGGGATATGTTGATTCCACTGACGGAGCTGCTGGAGGTGTTGGGAACCGAGGTGATTGAGCTGATGAACTGGTCGGTTGCAGTGATGCAGCACATTGCTGAGCGCCTTGATAAAAGTGCTGGCAATATTTGTGGCCTGCCCGTCTGATAAGGTATCCGACCAGTACATTAGGTCGATAGCCATGTCATTCTCGCCTGCCTCGATGTTGACGGACACATTGTACTCGTCAGGATCATAAGTAGGTCGACATTCCTCGAACACAATGTCCGGAGGATTCTGAGGGGCAGGTGGTAGCTTTCTATACGACAGCGCCGTGTTGAATAGAGCAGCGTCAGAGAGATGTAGAGCGTGCTGAACTTCGGCCAAGGGGATGTGACGGTATTCCAAGCTGTCCAGATAGTCTTTCTGCACAACGGCCATCACGTCTCCCAACGTGGTCGGGCCACCAAAATTGACGCGGCACGGTACCATGTTGATGACTGGTCCGACGACATCACGGATGCCTTCGATCTGCGAGTCACGAGCTGACGTGAGGTAACCAAAGCAGACCTCTTCTGAGGCGGTATACAGACGCAAAGTCAGTGCCCAAGCAGCATAGATCGCATTGACAATGGTGACACCCCGATCATCGCACAAGCTCTGCAACTCTGCCAACTCCTCAAACTTGACCCTGAAGTGCCTCAATTCCTTTGATCCCGCAACGTTGCCGTCGTCCAGAACGGGGAAGTGGCATGGCTCAACACCCGCCAAGTACGACTTCCAGTAATCGATACCGGGTTGAATGACTTGGCTTTGAAGGTGCTTGATGTAGTCACGGTATAGCGGACCTTTCTCTGGTCCAAGACTCCCCTCATATGCCAGTGCAAGGTCGCGGAAGAGAATTGACAAAGAGGTACCGTCCATAATAACGTGACTGATGTCCAGTTTGCAAAAGACCTTGCCACTTTTGGATGTACAGACTTCAAACCGGTGCAACAGCTGAGAGTTGTCTTTTTGGTGGAGATGTGGTACGCTCAGAGCAGCAAGAACGTCTTCATCTGTGTCTTTCTCGGATACGATGAGCGGGGACTCGACCTCTTTGAGAACCACTTGATCGTAGAGAGAATCTTCCAGAGTTACACTCTCCACAAAAATGGTCCTCAGCATAGGATGGTAGTCGACGATGTGCTTCCATGCATTGACAAGTCTCGTCACATCCACGGGCAGGCCGCTCCGACTCTTAACCTCGTGGAGTGTGTAAGCAGCGTAGGCAGCGCGGTTCTTTGTCGTGCTGACCAAGAGTCCAGATTGCATGGGGGAGCAAGGGTAAGCATCTTCGACGAGATGTATGTGGCTGACTCCAGCCTCGGGCAGCTTTTCTTCTGTTAAGAGATGGAGACGATCGTAGGTAAGGGAGAGAAGTGGGAAGTCGCTGAGGGTAGGCTCTGGGGCCATGGCGGTCAGAGATTGAATAAGCGTGTCGAGGCTTTCCTGACAGGAAGCAATCCACTGGCGGATCTTGGGTTGGTGGTTCATGTTCTGATTAAAGCCAAACGAGAACCGGAGAGATCCCTTGATGATCACAGCAGAGACCTCGAAAAGGGAAATGCATGTCGTTAGCGGACCAACGTCTGCTCCTGCGGTAGCACCCCTGATTTCTCCGGCGATGTCTCCTTGGGGAGTGAATAGAGCACCTTCACGTTCCAGTTGCTGATACTGGCCAAGGTAGTTGAAAGTAATCTCGAGCGGCCAGTGACGAGAGAAAGCTTCTCTACCCTCCTTTGTTAGCCAACGGCTCGCAAAGTAAGGTCTTCCGTTATCGGGAACTTTGCGTCGTCCATCCTTGACCATCTTGGCTGTGTCGATAAGACTGGACTGCGTATTTGATCCAGCAAAGACAGGATAAATGGTAGTGAACCATCCAACCACGTTGGACAAGTCAATGGAAGGGTCCCAGGATTCTCTGCCGTGCCCTTCGGCGAATACGGCCGGAATTGGCCGGTCCGTAAATGTCTGGCCAAAGGAATAGATCATAGCTGCCATAAGAACATCAGGAATCTCTGTGCGCAGTGACTCGTGGCATTTGGACAAGAGAAGGGAGGTATGCTCAGGTCCGATTTCGAATCCTTCACGAGCTATCTGCCCATAAACGTTGGGGGTGTCCTCCATTCCCCAGTACTCAGCGTTCCCATCAGGAATACCGTGGATTGGCAGTGCTTGCTCTGGAGTCTGGGCTTCGGCATGGTCCAACTGCATCTTACACCAGATCTGGAAAGGTAATGGTTGATCTGCATCATGCACCAATTCCGGTCGCAGTAGCAGTTCTTCTAGCTCTTGAAGGATAATTCTCCAGGAAACGAGGTCAATGACCAGATGATGCGCGACGACGAACAAGAGCTGTTCTTCCCCATTTCGACCAATGAGGTCAGCAGCAACGAGTGGACCGTCGATCACGTCAAGACAAGTCTGGCTGTCGACTAGAGAATGGTCAACTTCCTCACCGGAAGCCAGTTCAAGGGTGCGCAACCGATATGAGGACACAACCTCGTTGGTGACTCGCTGCTGCCATTGGCCTTCGGCGTCCTGACTGAACCTGGCGCGAAGCATCGAGTGTTTCCTAATAACAGCCTCAATGGCTCTGCGCATATCCAACTCGGAGATATGCTGGCTTGTGCGGAGGAGAAAGCTCTGATTGTAGTGACCTTGTGCATGATTTGGTCTTGCGAAGTATAGTTTTTGGATTGGTGAGAGCTCGAAGGGCTTTTCCAGAATCTCCTTATGAAACAACGGTTTGCTGATATTCTTGACCTGTAGTGCCAGTGCGCTGATGGATTTGCAAGTGATGATGTTCGAGACGGTGAGGCCAAGACCACGCTTCCTGCACTCACTCATGACTTGCATCGCTGAAATAGAGTCACCGCCAACACTAAGGAAGGATTGCTGAAGACCAAGCTGTTCCTTCTTGAGGTTCAGAACATGAGTCCAAATCTTATGCAACTCCAACTCGGTCTTGTTCCCAGACGACAGGTCCTGAGAGGGTCCGGTGGCTGTCACAGGGTTGAGTCGCCGATACAGATCCTCGCTCATATCATCAACCCACTTCGCAGTCTGCTTGCGGTCAAGCTTTCCAGACTGAAGACGAGGGATGAACTCAACGGCAATCCACATGGAAGGGATCATATACGCAGGCAACCTCTGAGTGAGCAGCTGCTTGGCCTCAGTGATCTTGACTTGCGCAGTCTCCTGGAGTTCGCCGTCAATCAGCTTGTAGGGCTGACCCTTGGGCACCAGGTCCTGGTTCAAAGAATCGCTGAGCTGAACAATGGCCAAGAGTCGGCCTTGACAGAATCCTTCCTTGGGCAGAACGACCATGCCGTGCTTGATACTAGCACTGACGTTGATATGGTGCTCGATTTCACCCAGTTCTATGCGCTGCCCGTGGAACTTGATCTGGGCGTCTTTGCGCCCGGAGATGTGAAATGTCCCATCGTGATTGTACTTGACGAGATCACCCGTCTTGTACATCCGTCTGGGGCCACTATGTGGCGGCTGGTACTTTGTCCATACAGGATCGACAACAAAGGCGTCGCTTGTCTTCTCGGGCTCTTTGTAATACTCCCGTGCAAGCGTATGGCCTTCGATAACCAACTCACCGACCGCCCCAACGGGCATCAATCGGTTATGGTTGTACCGATCAACGATCCAGCAGTGAATGCCGACCTGATGACCGATATTCAACGGGTTCTTACCCTCTCTCATGCCTCGATGGACGTGCGAGACAACAGACGTCTCCGCAGGACCATAGCAATTGATGAGGTTGATATGTGACCATGAACGGATGACGGCTTGCGTCATGGCCTCACCACCAGTCACAAGGGTCTTCAGAGATGGGACATTGTCAGGGTTGATGAATTTGACAAATGTCGGTGTCAACAGCGCCCAGTTGGCTTGGAGCTGGGTGATGGCCTCCTCGATGGCGTTCAGCCGGGCTTCTTCACTGGGTATGCAGACACAGCCACCCAGGATCATACACGTGAGGATCTCAGTGATGCTTACATCAAAGGTAGATGCGGCGAACTGAAGTGATCGTGTGTTGGAGTCCATCATCATCGCAGGCCCGTGAGCAAGGGCGCTGGACATGAGGGCCCCATGCTGGATTAAGGCGCCCTTTGGCTCACCCGTGGTGCCACTCGTGAAGATCATGTAGGCACCGTTATCCCAAGATCCACAGTTGACCTCACCAACGTGCTCGGCTAGTTCCACGAACAGTTGGTCGTCCACGGGGATCAACTCGGGCGCTACACTCTTCAGCATAGCCTGGTGATGGGGGGAACACAAGATGGTCTTAGCATGCACCTTGCTTGCTAGGGCTTGCAGACGTAGTAAGGGGGCTGTTGGGTCAAGAGGGACGAAGATTCCGCCCGCCTTGAGAATCGCCAGCATTGCAACAACAGTCCACTTAGACTTGTCAAAACAAATCGGCACGAAGATTTCGGGACAAACACCTGACTCTTGTAAGCGAGAGGCGAGACGATCCGACAGAGACAATAGCTGTGCGTATGAGAAGCTTCCATCCCATGAGCAAACCGCCTCTGCATCGGGTCTCAATGCTCCCTGCTCCGATATGGCTTGGTGAATACATTTCTGTACATTGCTCACGGGGTTGTTGTTGAAGGCCAGGATTTGTTGTTGATTCTGCTCACTGCAATAGTTGAGACTTGAAATGAGAGTTTCTGGGTAGTTGATGATTTCCCTCAAAATCTTGTCGTAAGTGTTGCTGATGTTCTCGGCCTGTTGCCTGGTCATGAAGGAAGGGTTCCATGACAGGATAGTGTCGAAGGTGGTAGGATCCACGGACATACGGATCTTGCACCACTCATTAGAGTCTTGTCCGTTCGTTTGAGATCCCTCCACGCTGCTTGAACCATTGGCTAAGCTTCGGATGGAGAGTGTAGTGTTGAACAATGTTTTTGCCTTGCTCTCTTGTAACAGTACCAGGGCGGAGAAGCTCCCAGATAGAATGCTTTGGATCGTCTGATCGGCAGGCACATGCAGCTGAGCAGCTGGAGTAACATCTCCTGCATGTCCCGAGCTGTTGGTAATGTGCTCACTGTCAAACCCAAAAGTTACATTCTCGAGTCCAGTGAAACATGCAAGAAGGACTGCCCATGCTGCGCATAACGCACTGCAAGTCTGGGACGGGTCCTCGCGTACATGTCCCAACCGGCTGGTGAAACTCAGGAATTCGGACTGGTTCCTTTCTCCTGAGTCAAATGCTGGGAACATGCTTGGCTCCAAATCTGGCATTGATTGACTAGCAGCCTTGACACAGCCACATGTTGGTGGAGCCATTGCTTAAGCTTTGAGATGTTTTAGGAATATTAGGTATAATAGGGTGTATTAGAAGGATGGGTTTGATCAGTTCACCAACATGGAGTAGAGTTTTGGGTTTCTACGTCGGGATGGTGGTGTTGTTCTTGAGAAAGCTTACGTATGGCCGTTCTGATGGAGAATCCACCAGATATATCCTTGTTACATACAGTACTCAAAGCCAGGCGGCAAAATATCAGTCCTTGAAATGAGCACGCAGGGGGGAGCAAGCCATAATCGACAGGATGGTTGGATTTCAGGTCAAGAGAACTTTTCATAGTGATTCATGATGCAAGTGGCCGCACTTACTGGGGTGATATGTTGGTCCCAAATAGGAGTGCAAAAAAGAATTCTAGTTTGCAGGGCAACAGTAGATTTGTCTCCACCCCTTTCCCACTCCGTCTATGCATATACCAATGACAGATACAGTCAGATTAAGCTTGCGCACGCCATGCTCGCCCCGGTGCCTCTGCCTTGCATATTCTCCTCTTCTAGTCCAGGTTACATGGGTTGGAGATGTTTCGGTATTCTACAAGGCCGGGTTCTGTCTTTCTGATAGGTTTCTGCCAAGAATATCCTATCCTTTGGAACAATTTGATTAGTGGCTTGGGCTCTCAAAGGCGTATGCTTCTAACCTCCTATACTTATTACAAATGGTTGATCCTCTGCTATGGGAGGTACCAGCACATAGCGACTTCGTATATGCAATCCCTTCTCAATCCTTGCAACCCATTCCCAGACCAGGCCTTGGCGGGAGTGTTGGCTCAAAGCAGGGAACAAGGATGGGCTGACGCAGAGACACAACATAAGGTTGATCAGATCAGATCAAGGATAGGCCGGAAAAAGACCAGACCGCAAGGATTATGAAGCCCTGTGGTTAAATCAAGATTGGACTGCCCATTGGTTAGAGTACAATGTGAGTGCTTCGAAATAATATAGTTAGTTCAAATAAAGTCATTCTAAGATATGTTATGTTCACTAAAAACTCATAAGCCGATAATAGTTACCAAGTCTTTAGGGTAGAAGACTATTATCATGTAGTCATCGGGGCTCGTACTTGTGAAGCTATATGAGAAAGACGTCTGCTTCCTGAATTATCCCCTGGTAAGGCTTCTCTTGACTCAGAGGTTCAGAGATGGAAACTAGCCCAGGGTAATTCCAAATCAGGGCTACACGGAAAACCCGGATGTGGCAGCGGACCCAGTGATCGATAGATGTCAACCACTTGAAGAAGAAGAGAGAGGTCCATTCCCTTGTCATGCTGCTGAAAATTTTATCGATTCCCTGTCATGCCTTGATGACTGACCCGATGAGGCTACTGTCCCTGACGATGGATTGCATATTACCCATCTCATAAACAAGGATACACAAGTCCGTAAAACTGGATAGTGTATCCACCAAAATGTATTGTCAAATCATATGGCGCTTAGAAACGGGGACTATTCATTGGCTGGCTTGCATTGTCGGCCACAAACCAGAATCTTTTCTTTTTTTGATCTGCCGGGTACTTTGACTTCCGTACGGCACATGCTGTGGCGCTGCATGAAACGGACTTGGCTGGGCCCACTGAGAAAACAAAGCTTAACGTGTTAACCGCGCGGAGAGAGTCCGAAGACGGACTTGATCGTTTACCGGCATGGCAGTGGAGACTAGTGAAGTTGTGCATATGCACGTAACCTATGGTAGGTGGCGATTCTTTGATGACAGTATATACCGAGGTAATAAGAGATGGAGTAGAGAATACGAGTCCTATGGTGGAACTTTACACGTAATTCTTATTTTTTACAGGAGCAAAGACTAGAAAGTCCGACCTGCCAAGTCCTCAGGAGGCGCTCCACGCAAAAAGCAAAGAGAGAACGTCCGTCATTAGCGTCATGATGTTCAACGACTTCTTTGGTGCAAAAATTTGTTAGCTTTGAATGTCATCAACCACGCCTAGCCCTATTAGGAAAGAGTAAATACAAAGGAAGAAGGTGCACGAGCCGACAAGAAGCTATTCGGGTTTAGGTGGCAGCTAAAAGGAACTTTTCACACGGCAAGATGCAAGATTAGATAGAGTTCCCGCACATACAGGACACTATTGAAAATGAAAACAGGAAATCAGCACCAGGAACACATGGGTATTCTTGGCTGTAATTGGCTTTAGAGATTATCATTGCATCTCCGTCTAGTGTCTTTTAGTCCGGATAAAAGGATCGACCAAAGATCCCCAGCCACACGAGCCATCTCTCGTTTTAGTAACTGTCCACGAGGCGCTAAAACAAAAAATCAGGAATCAAGTCATGGCATTAATGGGTCCCAACTTGATCAGACTGCGTGACGGCCCGTGTGCCTGCGTCTACTCCATCAAGAGCTGAAAAAAAGACATCCAATTTGATCTACCATGTGCATGTGCAGGGGTATATGCTTAATCGCGGAGTTGATGACACATTGCAGCCTCAGCAGCCCCGTTTTGGACACAACGTCGTTGTTGGTAGGTTGATTAAACTTCCGCTTATCATTGCCCAATTTAGCTTCCGCGCTTCCCGTCGACCCGTCCCGCCCCTACTGATCTATGCACTTGATCAGATCATGAAACCTTCTCGACCGGACCGGATGCCTAAATTACTAGCCGCCTCAACCGGGGGGTTGGACAATAGCCGACTGGTGTAACGGCAACGGGTTGTGGGCAGCGTTAGCAAATTTCGTGTACTCTTGCTTCTTCCCTTTCGGATGACTAAATGATTCTTGGCTCTGAGTTGTCAGAAATGAAATGTGAATGACAGCTCGGTTCCACAGCGTGATGTTCCGTTGCAGACTGTTGAGTCTTCAGCAGCCTATTCATACTCCACTCACGTCTGACGTGTCTCTCTTCTTTCCTTCCAATTTGTTTTCTCCTCCTTTTTCTGTTTCTTTGTTCCATCCAGCCTTTTCGTGGACGGGCTGCAGGGTAGCTGATCGACCAATTGCTTACCTTGTTTAGTTTTTTATTGCTCAAAATTCTTTTGACTCTTGAAGCAAGCAGATCCGGGAAAAAGTGCCGTCTCATCACTAACACAATGGCCTCGTCGTCGTGCGACGACTCTTTTGGGCCACATGCAAGCAATTGTAGAGGCGGTTTTGACTTTACCTTACTTTTTGAAGAATACATACTTGTTTTGCCCATTACTGCCCTGTTGCTTCTCGCTGCCCCGTGTCGAGTTGCCTTCCTCTTGCGCAAGAACAAAGTAAAGGTCGAGCTTAACTACTGGCTGTACTGCAAAGTTGTAAGTCGATAGCTCTACACTTCTTGGTGGTGCGTATTCTAACAACCCCAAGATACTATGTCTTCTCCTAATCGCGTCGCAAATCGGTTTTCTCGTCTCCTGGACTCGGTCTTCAGCCGTCGCCACCAAAGCTTCTCTGCCAACTGCCGCTCTATCATTTGTCTCATCCATTAGCATACTAGGTCTATCTTATGTCGAGCATGTCTATTCATATCGCCCATCGACAGTACTCAACCTCTTCCTCCTCTTCTCAGTCCTATTTGATGCCACCCGAACACGAACACTATGGCTTCAAGGCTACAATCGGCCCGCTGCTATCACCTCCCTTATCTCGACAGTGATAAAGATTGCCATGCTTGCTGTTGAAGCAATAGAGAAGCGTGGTTTCTTACGTCCCCAATACCGTACATTGCCGCCCGAAGTCACAAGCAGTATCTTCTCGCAATGGTTCTTTTCTTGGCAGCTGTCTCTATTTCGTGCTGGCTATTCCGAGCAATTAGAGATTGAGAGTTTATTCCCTCTGGACAAGCATTTCGAGTCTCCATATCTTCAGAGCCTGTTGCAAACTGCATGGGCTAAAGGTTTGTCGTCCTGCCCGCAACAAAACATAGACATAGCTCATGGGATGCTAATAGTCGCATAGCGTCCAAGAAGGGAAACCATGCTTTGATGTTAACCGTTCTCAGGACACTCAAGGGGCCTGTTCTGTCCATTGTCTTTCCGCGGTTATGTTTCATCGCCTTCACCTTCTGCCAGCCGTTCCTCATTTCAACAACCCTCGCATGGGCGGAAAGTGACAGCGACTCTGATGACATGAACCAGGGATATGGCCTCATAGGCGCTTGGTTCATTGTCTTCGTCGGTTTAGCAGTACGTTCTCCCTCAGAAGCAAACCATAGCAGCACCTCACTGACACTTGATATGACAGGTGACGAGCGGTCAATACCAGCACCTCACGTACCGCGCCATCACCATGGCCCGTGGTCAGCTCGTTTCAATGCTGTACAACAAGGCTACGGATATTACCATAACGAATGCCAACCCCACCGCAGCACTGACTCTGATGAGCGCCGACATTGAGAGGATTGACATGGGCTGGCGTACCGGTCACGATGTCTGGGCCAACTTGGTGGAGATTGTCGTTGCAGTCTATTTGCTAGGACGGCAGCTGGGGATCGCGTGCCTCATTCCTGTTGGAGCAGCAATTTGTGAGTCTTCATCTGACACCCTTGATCATATTTTCAGATGATTGAAATGGCTGAGACAAATGATCAACGTGCTAACTCAGCATCCATACAGTTTCCATCATCGGATCTGTTATTGCCGTCAGCTTCGTCATGGCTCGCCAAGCCATGTGGCTCGAGGCCATTGAGAGAAGAATTAGCGTCACATCGCAGATGCTGGGGAGCATGAAGGGTGTCAAAATGTGTGGCCTGTCCGAAGTACTCGGCGCTCGTATCCAGGCCATGCGGATGGAGGAGTTGCGAATTTCGGGCAAATTCCGTAGGTTGTTGATTTGGAACATGGTCTTGGGTGAGTACTTGATAATGACCCGACATGTGCACTACTTTGAAACCTTGCTTACTGACCTTTACAGCCTACCTCGCCCCTACATTCGCTCCCATCCTGACTTTCACGACGTACAGTCTTGTCGCTCGGTCCGGGAGTGGGGGTGATAACCTGGACACAAACCGCATGTTTACATCTTTATCGCTGTTTGCACTCCTCCAGGAACCTCTGTCCTCGTTTGTGACGTCTTTGTCTTCTTTGATGGGGTCTGTTGGAAGCTTTGCGCGCATCCAATCTTTCCTCAGTACAGATGTCCGCATCGATGACAGAATCCTTCAAAACGACAACAAGAGTGACGGCTCCTTGACCTCCAAGTCATCGAGCAGTGAGCGAGAGAAGGACTCAGCCTCGGCTGAGAAGGATCCCACATTGCTGAGAGACTCGTTACTCAAAGATTCGCTGAATGGCAACGCCATCATTGTGAAGGCAGGCTCTTTTGGGTATGATAACACTCAAAAGCCCACCTTGAGCGATATCAATGTCGAGGTCCCTCTGGGCAAGTTCACTCTTATCGTGGGACCAGTTGGAAGTGGCAAATCAACTCTTCTCAAAGCATTTCTTGGAGAAGTGGGAATGATGGCCGGATCTGTCCAAATATCCAACCCTGAAATTGCCTACTGCGATCAAACCCCCTGGCACATGAACGGTACCGTGAGAGATAGCATCCTCGCCTTCTCGCACGTAGATGAGCGTTGGTACCAGCAGGTACTAAACGCTTGTGCTCTGAAGGAGGACCTTGCCCAACTACCCAAGGGAGATCTCAGCACTATAGGAAGCAAGGGCATTGTGCTCAGTGGAGGCCAGAGCCAACGAGTCAGTCTAGCCAGAGCTGTTTATGCACAGAAGAGTATCATCATACTAGATGATGTCTTCAGCGGATTAGATGCGCACACTGAGAATGCCGTCTTCCACAACCTCCTGGGCACTCATGGTATTCTGCGACAGTTCAAGACAACCGTCATCATCGCCTCTTCTCGCGGTATGTACAACGCTCAATGTGTTTCATTTGAGCCCAGGCTGACGTTTTGATAGCCAAACGACTTTCTTACGCAGACCACATCATCAGCCTTGATGGCACTGGCATAGGCTGCGAGCAGGGAAGCTTCGACAAGCTGAACGACTCTGACAACTACGTGTCTCGTTCCGCTGTGACCTCCGCAGACTGGGCGTACGTGCAAGCTCCTACTGCGGCTGTTGCTGCTGAGTCCCCGGCTGAGGCCATGGTGAACTCTGAAGTAGCCCTCCTCGAGGACACTGAAGACGGTGCCGGTCGTCGCACTGGTGACATGGCAATTTACATCTACTACATCCGTGCCATTGGCTGGATCCCAAGCTTGATATTTGTCTTCGCCATATGCGCTTATATCTTCTGCTCAGCCTTCCCCAGCATTTGGCTCAACTGGTGGGCGGCTGCAAACGCCAAAGACCCGTTTACACGGCTCGGCTACTACCTGGGCATCTATGCAATGCTTGGCGGGCTAGCCATTATCTTCCTAGTTCTGAGTACCTGGCAGATGATTGTAACCATGGTACCACTGTCGGGCAACAGCTTCCACCAGAGCCTACTCAAGACGGTGCTCAACGCGCCCATGTCCTTCTTCGCCAACACCGACTCAGGCATCACTATCAACCGCTTCAGCCAGGATCTTCAACTCATTGACATGGATTTGCCCCTATCAGCGCTCAACACTTTTGCCACCTTCGTTCTGTGCATCGCTGAGATGATCTTGATTGCTGTTGGTTCCTATTACACAGCCATCGCATTCCCTTTCCTATTTGCGGCGCTGTGGGTGGTCCAGCACATGTATCTCCGGACATCCCGCCAGCTCCGATTCATGGATCTTGAGGCAAAGAGCCCACTCTACGCCCTGTTTACTGAGTCTGTCACTGGATTGGCCACGCTGCGAGCATTTGGTTGGCGCGGTGCCCTCGAGAAGAAGCACCACGACCTCCTGGACAGGTCTCAGCGGCCTTTTTATCTCCTCTACGCGGTCCAACGATGGCTGACACTTGTTCTCGACATGATCGTCACAGCCATTGCTGTGCTGGTCGTGGTTCTTATTACCCAGCTGAGAGGTGTACTGCCCACTGGGCTGATTGGTGTGGCCCTCGTGAATATCATCCAGTTTAGTCAGCATCTTAAGCTATTGATGACCTTCTGGACAAATCTAGAGACTCATATCGGCGCGATCTCTAGGATTAAATCTTTCACGGCTCACACTGATTCAGAGCATGAGCCGCAGGAAAAGGAACAGCCACCGTCAATATGGCCCTCCAAGGGTACAATCGTCTTCGATAATGTCTCGGCCGGGTATAGGTGCGTTTGCGGTTGTCCAAATCAAATAATCGGTTGCTAATCCGTCTGTTTGCAGGAAAGACGAGCATATCCTGAAATATATATCCATCTCAATCGAGGCAGGGCAAAAGATTGGTATCTGCGGACGAACCGGAAGGTATGCCTTCTCTTTATGATTTCCTTTTCACACTTCTTTAGCTAACTCACATGTGCTTTCAGTGGAAAGAGTTCAATGGTGTCATGTCTTTTCCGCATGGTGGACCTTCACAGTGGTCGCATATTTGTAGACGACGTTGATATTAGCACGCTTCCCCGTGAAGAAGTTCGCACACGGCTAGTCGCCGTACCACAAGACGCATTCCTCATTGAAGGAAGCAGTGTGCGGTTGAATGCAGACCCTGCCGAGGGACTTGTGGATGCTGCGATTGAAGATGCGATGAGAGCCGTAGAGCTGTGGGACATTATAGCCGAGAAGGGTGGACTTGATGCGCCCATCGAGGAGCTTCATCTTTCGCATGGCCAGAAGCAGCTATTTTGCATTGCACGTGCTATTTTACGGCCATCTCCCATCGTGGTTCTTGATGAGGCTACGAGCAGGTATTTCCGCACTTTCTATCCATCCCTATTTATGCATTTGATACTAACTGTATGGCCAGCGTGGACTCATACGTTGATGAACTTGTCCAGCGTGTGTTGCATGAACGGTTCGAGAATCGTACAGTAATTGCCATTGTTCACAAGCTCCATTCAGCCCTTGATGACTTTGACAAGATAGCCGTTCTTGATGCAGGCGTACTACAAGAGTTTGGACCTCCGCGAGAGCTCCTGAAAAAGGGGCCTGAGAACTCGGCTTTTGCTGCTCTTTATGAGAGCTTAGCCATGGAGAGGAAAGATAACAGTGAAACATCGTCCGAATAATTTACAGCTGGATTACCTTTAAACATGGATAGTACTACGTAGTATAACTGGACTTTGACTTGAGCAACGAGACTCTTGGGCTCGTGTAATCAAGTTCTTCAAGTTATGCTGGTTTTTGCCGGAGATTGTCCTTTTCAGACGATCAACCACATAAGATACTTGTAGTATGGTATCTCGGGCTGGGTACTGTAAAAGATAATATTGCTTAGAGTAAGAGGCAGGACAGGGGCGGCATGTAATCAAACTTGGCCAGTAGGGTCTGGACGCTGCGTCGTAGGGATTTGTTACTTTGATCTGGTTTTTCGAGGGCGCTAGGGGCGGAACAAGCGGTGTCATCCATCTGGCAAACTGAATTAAAGCAGATCCTCGTCTGGGCCAAAAGCTTCGGCAGAGTGTGTCATGTCGATCGATGATGCTCGCCGGGGAACGCCCCAGTCCTGCAGGCTCATTTTTCAAGCATCATACTACATGACGTACTCTACAGATACTCCCTTGCTTAGGTTTCCATTAGTGTTAATTGCCATCGACCAGAAGACCCAGTATAGGTCTGTTGTTTCGACCGATGTACCCAGCCTTGCCCCTGTTTTCGTGCGTTAGGGCAATGTCTTTGCCACTCTCTCTGCAGTCTAATGCAAGAGAACCTTGCTGCATTAGCTGGTTCAGTTGTGGATGTACGTGGCTGGTAGATGTGATTCATCACTCTATAACTGGTCTGATTCTATGTGCCGGTTATCCTCTGTTCCGGGACGTGCCTTGCCGCGCGTGCCGCGCCGTATTCTACCTGAGTAAATATTATGAATAACATGCTTGTAAATTTACAGGGGCTGATCGGAACCCTAAAACCGACGTCTGCCCGTACGCTTGTATTTTAGGTGACTCGTATTACCACATCACACCACGAGCTTGTGTACAAGCACATGATTCTGAACGCAGATAATCATGCGTCTCATCGTTTGCTTGGAGCTTTGTCTGCTCACTTTCGTGAGTGGGATATTGGCTCATCCTAGCGTCCCTGGTCCAGCAACCCGACCTCATTCCCTCAATCGTCGTTCCAAGTACGAGGCTCCAACAACCGGATGCAGCTCGGGCAAAGAAGTCGGCATTACTGCACCATGGAAGAATATTTTCCAGAGTCTTGCAGACGACGAATATGCTCATGTCACTGCTTTTCTTCATGAGCAGAAGGAACTCAATCTAACTGCTGTCGTTAACTCTACCTCGTAAGTTTACCCTTTCGCAACACTCTCTATAATGACTTTGTGAATGAATTATCCCTACTGCTCATCTATCGGTATCATGACGCATGTCAGCTAATGGTAAACAGCTGGGACAACGTTATAGTTTCATTAGACCTTTTGCAACCGAACAAGACCGACGCACTCGCGTATCTCGAGGGCCATGGTCATGCTCCAGCCAGGTATGCGAGAGCAACTCTCCAGTTTAACTCACAGCTGCAACCCTACATCCAAGAGTACATGGTCGGCCCACTGCCCATCCAAAAGGGGGTGACCCGATGTGAGGAGCTGAACTATATGTTCACATCTGGCCGTGGACGAATCAACGTATACAACGCTGATACAGAGGCCATTGCCGCTTTCAACCTAAAAGTTGGAACCGAAATCAAAAATATCACCAAGCGACTTCTCAACGGTGTCAGTATGCCTTTCTGGCGTGCCTCCGAGAAGCCTTTAGCTAATAGCAACAACAGACCGCAACTGGTGCCGATGATGACGACCTGTTGATCGCAGGCAGTGATCCTTTGATTCATAGTGGCGGCAGGGTCTACCAGTGGAATGAATTCTACTCTGCTCATACAGGCGAATTCTTTTCAGAGACCATATTGCCCACCAGCTTACAATTCAAGGTTGACATTACAGGTCGAGATCCTTCCAAGTGGAAGGTGGTAGGTTGGTACTACGATGGCGATTATTGGCCGACCACTGCCGCCTTTCGAAAGGGTGTAAAAGCCTTAACTCGAAAGCCGGGGCCAAATGTTGATGGAACTTGGACTTCCACTGGTCAACAAGGCGACAAGTTGCCGCGTGATCACCTGTACCCTCCCATATCCATTCAGCCAGATGGCCCACGGTTCGGAGTGGACAGGAAGCAGAATTATGTCGAATGGAGTAGGTGCTCTTGGTATTGTTGTGTTGTATGTGTGCTGACGAGAATACAAAGTGGACTTTTCATTTTATATCAGCAACCATAAAGAGACGGGTTTGCAGCTCCACGACATCAGATACAAGGGCGAGCGTCTGATCTACGAGTTTGGTCTTCAGGAAGCCCTCGCACATTACGCTTCTCAAGACCCACTGCATGCCTCATCAGCATATCTCGATACCTCATACGGCATTGGCACCAGTCAGTGGAACTTAGTCGACGGTTTTGACTGCCCATCCCATGCCACCTACCTCAACACAACGTTTTACATCAGTGAAACTACTCACGTGCACCCCAACAGTATCTGTCTCTTTGAATACGACACTGGCTATCCTATCCAGCGTCATTTGACAGCTAATCATGTCTCTGCAACCAAGAACATCGTCTTCACTGTGCGTAGCGTCTCCACGGTAGGCAACTACGACTATCTTTTCGAATATTCCTTCCACTACGATGGCGCCATCACTGTTACCGTACGGGCCTCGGGCTACATTCAGGGAGCCTTTTGGTCAGGAGACGGTGATTATGGCTTCCATATCCACGATAACTTATCGGGCTCTATGCATGACCATGTCATCAATTTCAAGCTCGACCTGGACATCAAGGGCAGGAAGAACAGCCTGTTGAAGACTGAGTTTGTGCCAACTACCAAAATGTAAGATCTCCTCCGCTCCTGTACATCAATTTATTGACCTTTGCTAGCTACCCCTGGTCTGATGGTCAATCTATCAACACAATGAAGGTCAACCGTTCGTACATTGCCAGCGAAGACGATAGTAAGATCACTTGGGCCAAGAACGGAGCTGCTGCGTACGCTGTTGTCAACAAGGATAAGCTGAATGACTTTGGAGAAGCACCCGGCTACTCCATTTCCCCAAGTATGCCAACCTCCACATCCACACCTTGACTATGCTAACAAGATCTCCAGATAGCGGTAGTACTGCCCACCTGACGGTTCAGTCATCATCAGCTCTTGGTCAAGCCGCCAACTGGGCCAATCATAACCTCTACGCCCTTCAACACCACGACACTGAGCCGAAGAGCGCATATTCTTTTAATAGCTACGACTCAAACCACCCAGCGGTTGACTTTGACAAGTTCTTCAACGGAGAGAGCCTGGACCAGGAAGACATCGTTTTGTAAGGATCCTGCCCACCAACTTACTGCTATCATTCAGAGCTGATGATTATTCAGGTACTTCAACCTAGGCATGCACCACATTCCCAACACGGCCGACCTACCAAACACTGTGACTACGAAAGCGGTATCATCTATGATCATTGCGCCACAGAACTACTTCGCCGGTGACATATCACGACGCACCATCCATCAAGTCCAACTCGACTACGACGAGAAGTCAATCGTCACTAACGTGAACCTGTTCGGTGCGAAACAGCCAACCTGCGCGTTCGATATGAACAAAGCCGCACCCGATTTGAGCACCTTTGTCGGGGAGCTTGAGATTCCCAAGTTTCCTTGGAATCCAAGTGGTAGCCTGCAGACGAACCCTGGTGGCTAAAGGATGAGGACACGGAGGAGGAAGTCAATAGTGGTCTCCACTCGTAAGGGAAAAGATACAGTCGGCAACAGTTGATTGTTCTGTAACAACTCTAGGTGTAAATTTACTTCTTCTATAGTGCGAACCTCTTTTGGCATAGGCAGACAAGGAATAGGTCAGCGTAGCGTGGGACATCATATATGTCAGCTGACTCAGTAGTCTCCATGCCGTAAAGACGTCGCACTTATAATTTTCGATGCATCTTGCTCAATTCAACCTAATACGAGCAGTTTTATTAGACGTTCCCCTCCTGACCTCAAGACTTTTCGTCTTTTCCATCTCTTCGGCGTATAATAAATCCGGGTGGGTCTGTGGCTGCATGTGGCGCACGAGGCTAGAGATCGATCAGGCGAGGCGCCACGTGACTTCACGCTTATATCAGCCGAAATTTCTCCGCAGTTAACCGAGGTATCACAAACTGATATCATGGCTTAGTCATGCGCCACTTCTGGTTCACTTAGCCACTCTGCTGTACATATTGATTTCACTGACCTGTCTGGATCAAGCCAACCCTACTCTAATAATACTGTGACACTTGAGACGGCCAAGGGATCTTGGATGCTGGGCCCAGCCAATGATGTCTCACTGCTTTATCTAAAAGAAAATGAATTGTCTTCCGAGAAATAAAGTTTTATCTATCGCAATTTATCATCATGAACCTTTTTTACTTAAACCTACATATTGAGAGGCGACGTATGACATCTGGTAGGACGCCGCTGACTTTCAAACTATTGAGGCAATCATTGATAGTACCAGGCTTACCACTGATGAGGTGTTGTTATCTTTGTTTGGTAAGCACAGATTTCCAATGAATGTCACGTCCCTCGTTACTGACGAAAAGGTCAAGATTCTTACCAAGATCTGGTGATAGATACGCCGTCCCATTTCTCTTCTCACTCTGCAATTCTTTCTATTTATGAAAGGGATTAACAAGGGGTTATCTTCATGACGACTCACTTTTTCCTATCCTGTAGAGGCCACTTACCCTATACCCCGCTACGATCCCTGGCTCAGGAAATGGGTGTGGAGGCTTATCGCGTATCGCCCACCGCTTATCGACTATCGCTTATCTATTATCTCCTATCCCATACCTTGGCCATTCTCACCAGTGTTCCCTGCTCAATACTATGCTAACTCTATCGTAAGGCGCTGTAACCCTGGCAGCGGTCTGCTTGAACTGCGATAAAGAACAGTATAGTAGTTCGATTCGGAAATTAACTCCAATCAATAACTCCTCATATTTCGGTATGTAATATATTCACGTCTTTGTCCAGAGCCGAGACGTGTGCTCTCTCGGCTGCTTTCACTATTGCGTACTGAGGTGCCTTTGTGTATGTGTTGGCAAAGTCCGACTTTAATGGGTTGTCCAAATCAAGAAATCACTGAGCTGCTGTGTCCTCTAACTATTTCAGGCAGGCAGAATGAACCCCCCCCCTCCAAATTCAAGGGTCTGACGTCACGTCAGCATCACATGAACTTATGTATATATTGTAGCAGATGATGACGAGGAATGATACTGCCGTATTTATCTGATCTGGTTTGCCTGCATCGAGTTTGTTCCACTTGGCAATATTACAGAAGTGAGCTTTTCGTCTCGATCAATCGCCGCGATGGGTATGCCATATTCGAAAGAGGTTCATGCCGCATTTGAGCAAGTTACACCACTCGTGGCGGCTGGATTTGAAGTCCTCAGAACGACCAAAAACATCGCCATCCTTCTTGCCGTCATTCAAGTCTTCGTGGCCCTTATACTATCTCTTACGCTATTTGCGATACTTGCGTTGATATATTCGGTTAATCCGGACCTGGAAGATGAAAGACGGGCGCTAGTCACACCTCTCATGCAATGGCTAGCAAGTTGGATAATAGAGTACGGCACCTTGATGAGCTGGTTATTGAGACTATCAATAGTCCTTTCCACTGCTGGCTTGGGAATTTTTGTTTGGCATGGTTCGGTTGCCGAATTTTATGTTGCAGGGGCTCCATCTACTGAACTGGACGACGAAGATGATCTTGATGTTAGCGAATGACGCAGGTAGGAGATCCTGTATGTCTTTGGTATATGCACTTACTAATCTGATAAGCTTACGGGTTGTTTTGTAACTTATCACTAGGCATGTCCAACGACGCCACCTGGGCATATGTCCTTTGTGTAAGATATAACCATAGTTAAGCCCATTGGACTTGACCCGCCGGGTCTGGCTAATCGGTCCTGGCAGAGCATGCGATTCGCACATATCCAGAATGCCCTCGCTTCCGTCAAGTACATTATGCTTAGATAAAAGTTTAGAGACGAAGAGAACGGTTGCTATTGAAAGGAAATTCTAAATGACGTATAAATCTTTGTAAATGTATAACGACTCTTGTGAGAATCTATCCTACGGGTCTAGTATATACTCCTTCATTTAAATCTACCAATGTCTTTAAGCTTTCATGAGTTTTACGACTAACCACCATCCTATAAAGACGCCATTTCAACCCAATGAGCATCCTTTGCCAGGCTCAGTGTGCGAAAGAGAGACAAGGCACTACAGCGATCTTCGTCTAGACACGAATTAGTCGATGGGATCTCATTTTGGTGTCGTGCTCATTATTTGAACTATTTACATGTCAAAAAACGTTAAATTGCTTGAGTGAAAATAAAAGAGAGTGAGAGAAATAAGTTCTCTATAATCATAGTTATAAGGAACTTGCAGAACTATCATATTCACTAACTTTTCAAAGCAATACAATTGTAGTAACACAAGATAGATCAAAGTGGCGTTTTAATTCATCATCCAAGAAAGCTATAGCTTCCCTATCCAAGAGCTCAGTACTCTTTGGATGACGTCGCTATTCTTCTCCATGAAGAACATATGTCCGTTGCCGTGAATTCCAACCTCACCAAGCTCCAGATGCTCTGTCTTGGAGCATCCTGCTTGCTGCAGGAACTGGACGGTGCAGTAGTCGTATGGCACATGGTACGATGACTCGGAAGTTACGAGAAGAATTGGTTTGCTGGCTAAGTTGGCGAGCTTGCGCGGAGACGGACTCTCGGCTTGGAGCACGCACTTGACGTACCCGTCACCCTTGGCGGGATACGTCTTCTTGACAAGCTCCGTGCTGGGGTCGGTCACTGCTGGGGAGTAAGTGACAGGAATATCGGTCAGGCCCCATGCACGCGAAGAGGTATTTGTGAAAACAGCCTCTTGGAATGGAGGTCCGGTTGGTTCGAGAAGAACAAGAGCTTTGGTCAGCTTAGGTCGTACATCCCCAATAAGGACTGGCATAAGACCGCCCTGACTGTGACCAACGAGGATAACAGGTTTTCCGATCTTGTCGAGAAGGGCAGCACCAGCCTTTTGAACTGTCGTCTGCTGATATGTAGCGTTGCTGATGAACTGAACGTTGGAACTGTAGAAGGCATCGAACACAGGGTCTCCCATCTTGCCTGTACCGGGCCATTGGGTGTGCTTGGAAGCTTGAGGCCAAAGCATGTAGTCTTCGCCAGCAGTAAATCGCTGCTGGATGATCTCGGCGGAGTAGGTTGAAGGCTTAGCGGCGCCTTGCGCTGGTTGCCAAGGTGAACGACCCCGTAAAGTCTGATCTACGATGTAGACCTCATAGCCTTGTTGGAGAAATAGTGAAGCCCACCCACGGCCGCCATCGGGCTTGTTGAGGAAGTTCTATGATAAAGTCAAAATACAATATGAGTCTTGGGCAGGGGGATTCTTACGGTGCCTGTTTGTGCCTGGCCATGAATAAAGACAATTGGCTCATCCTGGGTAACTCCGAGAAAAGGAACCAACTTCTCAACATACATTTGGTCCCGGAAAATGTGACCACCCGAGCCATCGTCAACATATTCTCCACCCGTGTACAAATATGAGCGAATGTAGGGGACCTCGGATCCGGATTGGCTAGAGTTGTTGAGTGGCCCTAGGGACGCAAAACAGCGCCCCCAAAGCGTAGCCGCTAGGAGAGGGAATTTGAAGAACTGCATTGCCGGTCGGATCGTCACGGCGGCACATGAAAGTAAGACAAGTGCGTGCCACGCGACAGCGGCGGTGACAAAACTTTTAACTCAAATGTTGGCGGCCGTTTCGGAAATTTCGAGCAACATCAGTACCACGTTGGCCGGAAACTAGCCTTTGGAGGGAGGTGGGAAGTGGCCCTGGCAAATTTAGAGATCTTTCTGATTGGCCATGATGTGATCCTTATCCCTGATACCCACGAGTTCACTCACGATCTAGTCCCCTTCCATGAACTGCCGATCTCGGGGCTATTACTGCACAGGGACTCTACAGCGAATATTCGGTCAAGTCGTCCTTAAATTTCTCGTGTTGACTGCTAAAGGAAGGGAAATCAGACCATGAAAATTAGGTGTTCAAGATACTTTTGGCTACAAAGAGAAAGTCGACCGACGTCAGATTCGCATCATTTAACATAAAATCTCTACGAAATTAAGTTTCGCTTAAGGGATCGAAAGGTTCTTGACAGGCTGTCAGAATGTGAGCTTTCATCTCGGCGAGATTGAAAAACCCGCAGTGTGTAGATCGCGATAGAAGGTAGCCACGTGTAGCGGAAGAAATAAGTGGTTCGACAGGTTGATCAATTGACGAATCCAGCGAATCAATATCACTATTCTTCTTAGTGAAGTCGGATCGTGCGCACAATTCGAACCAGCACGGTACTTGGGTGTAGATCACATCCCTACTGTGGCAGTACCACAGCTGATCTCTGCTCCCAAAGAGACCCAAAGAGACGGTACAATATCCTCAAGGCAAGTCAATGTCCGTGGTTAGCTTGTATTTATCCCGGCTTAGGGCATGACTAAACATCCATTCCGCGTCTTCTATGACTATCCTAGTTCAATAAGGAATTGAGCAACAGAGGTTACGTAGATGCGGAACATTTCCATATGAGCGTGGGATGTCGATGGATCGTCTCAATTCACCTCTTCTTGCGCTTCTGCCCATCCCTTTTGCTCCCACATTATCACTGGATTTCAAGGTCCAACAGCTGTTGCTATGGATGACCCGACTTTGATCATCCACTGGCTTTTCAGCTGGTTCGCTCTCATTGTCATGGGGGTGAGACTGACCTGGAGAAAAGTCGCAAAGCAGCCATACAATCTCGGGGATTTTTTGACGATGGCCGCTTGTTTTTGTGCGATAACGAGACTCGGCCTAATTCATATTGTTTTGACTTGGGGCACAAGTAACATCCCACCAGCGATTCGAAAGAACCATGAATTTACCGCCGAAGAGATTTATCGACGCGAAATCGGAAGCAAACTGTCGCTTGCAAATCGTGTCTTTTACAATTCATAGTGAGTAGCTATCTAAGTAACGAGGATCTTACTAGGAGTACGCCGACTGGATATTGGTATGCCGTGTTGGCATATTCATGAACAGTCCACAACAGTATCTCACAAAGCCTTTTCTGGCAGTATGCTAACAACTACACCAACCAGCCTCTGGTTGCAAAAATTAGTTTTGATGGACCTCTACCGAAGATTATTTCTTAACCTGAGACATGAGCATCTCATCATTCGCTCATACCTGGCGGTCTTTGCCGGCACCTACATAGCATGCCAAGTAACAACGTTTAGCGAATGCAGCCCTTTCCATCTCTACTGGCAGGTGGTTCCGGACCCAGGTGCGTGATCCTTCACAAACACAGGTACTCGATTGAACAGTCACTGACTATAGCTAGGCGATTGCGCCAAGGCTCAACTCCAACTTGTCGTCGTCGGCGTCCTCAATATTGTCACCGATACCATGCTCCTCGTCCTCCCAATCCCATTGATAGTCACATTGAGAACTGCTTGGCAGCGAAAAGCACAACTCTGCGCTCTTTTAACTCTTGGCGTCTTTATAATTGCCATTACCGTCGCTCGACTCCCGATCAATACCGAGAACAAGGACAGTCAAGTTAATCGAACTACCTGGGCCAGCATCGAACTTTTGACCGCCGCGATTGTCGTCAATGCACCCACTATCTACGGCTTGTGGAATAAACGGAGGCAGGCAAAGTCTGAATCACGGTCGCAAGGAACGCGTAGCCGCTCGTATGGGCAAGGAACACACGTCTCGGCGGGGCACACGACCACTTCTGATAATCAGAGTGATGCATACATAATGAAGCCAAGACGCAGGAATACGTTGGAGGGGATCTGGCAAACAAAGGAAGTGATAGTCTCAGAGCTAAGGGACTCAGATAGACGTGGCCAGGGATATCACAACTTAGAAGGGGATGGCGAACAAACCTCTCGCCATTCCAGTCAGAAGAATATCTTGGGAGCCTGAGAGTAGGGGCATACTTCACCCATATTATTAATACATTGAACGAACAATTAACTTGAGCCGCATCTTTCCTTATTCTGATTGAGATATGTGAGGTTGAAGTATTCTTTAATTGTCTGCGCATACACAGGACCAACAGTTGCTTTTGTGTCTCAGCTCGTCATTACTGCGAGAGTGACCATGTTGCTTTTCCGCCAACGTAACAGTTCACAATCCAAAGGGCAACCATTTATTTGCAATACGCCAGAAGGCTGGTAATCCGTATTTAATCGCTCGTTGATCTTTTCTGAGCGGGACTGAGCTTAAGATAAGCTACTATAAATATTATTATATACTTTGGGAATATTTTAGTCTAAATTGCCTAAAATGTTTCGTTGACATTACATCACACGAGTATTAGAGGTTCATTAAATTTATGCCAGTAACGACTGTATGTAGTTGGGATTAACTGATGATTTACTACTCGGTAAAGACTGCAGCCGTAATAAAAGGCTCATCGACGAGACCTGAGGTCAAGTTTCCAGACCAAATACATCCGAATCTTTCGCATTTCCGTGAAATAAAAACCGAAGGTTGACTTAGGCTAAGGTGATTTGGGTGCTTAGCTAAATCCTGCAGGTCGAAAAAGCGGAACAGAGTGTCAATTTAGCAAGTGTTGTGCTTAGGATCACGTCTGCATTGGCCGGCTGTTCAACAGTAAGCATTATGTAAAGAATGGCGTGTTCGCCCTAGATTAGAACTTACGGCAAAGAGAGAAACAGCTGCCACACTTGCATCCAACAGCGCACCCCGTGTTGCAGACGGCAATGCAAAGCTGGAAGCTCTTGCGGTCACAAGCTCGGCGCTCTAAGCCTGGCTCCGAGGAGGCCTCGACAGAACGGGCTTGAACCTCGTCGCCTTCTTTGAAGGAGACGGCGGTGTCCCAAACACTCGTGATGAAGGGATCAGATGTATCGACTACGCTGTCGAAGTTGGAGAGGGACACTCCCGCAGATGCTTTGGGAGCAGCCATGGTGAGAGCAACAAGGTTGAGGAGGTGAATGAACTTCATGATTGTGAGTAGAGTGATAGGATGATGGAACAGAAAGGTTTGATGATCTGATGTTGTTGAGGCCGGTTTGAGAGGAACACAGTTTTGCCTGGAACTCTTTCCCTCTTTTATACTTCTCATCTCCTGACTTGACTTTCAAGTTAAGCGCCTCCCTTGATGACCTTAGCTATGTCGCTAGACTGTACATATCGCATCAGGAAGGTCTTCATGGATCAAGATCCATCGAATACCCTGGGCAAGTTTCGGTCAACCAAATGAGAGCTTGGTGCAGCATCTAAGCTGCCAGGCATATACGGCGAGCCCAACTCCCCCATGGCAACTTGAATATGCTGATCACTTGACTGTGCCCTTTTGTAAATGTGCAAGATGAGCCTTTAAAGAACTCTGTACTTCAACGTGTTCTAGGTCCCTTAGCATACGCTATAGAAACGCATTGCTAACCGGAAGATTTTGGAAATAATCTCGAATAAAGGTTACCGAACCCATACTGTGTGTTGAGCTATACGACAATCCAAGGATTTACGTAGATAACACCTTGTATACAAACCATAGGGTTCTAGAAGGGCTAGAACAGTACTCTCCATTAGCTGAGGGTAATTAACCCACGAATAGGAACACTGAAATCTTTAAATGATTGGTATCTTTGCCAGACGGGAAGCTAAATGAGACTGATGATACCCTCGTATGGATGCCCGAGGTAACAAAGGCCTAGACTAGTAAATTAGCCACACGTCATGCCGGTTACAGTTTCTAGAATAGTCTCTGAGAGTATCCAATTGGCGCGGACTAGGAATCAAAAGTATCGATGGCCCGGTGCGGCAAATATGCAGGCGGAGATGCGGAAGTCGCCTTTTGCTACCCCTGTGGCCTACAGAGTCAAGGAAGGAAGACTTCCGGTTGGTTTGAATTGCCTTCTGTCAGCACGACCACGGGATCCTACGACAAAAGTGCCGGGGCGCAGGTGTCATCCCAGTTTTGAGTCCTGCCAAATTAGGGAACTTACGTGATCTTGACACGCATAGCCAAGGATCGAGTGACAGCCAGACTGCATCGTGTAGCCAAAGCCTACAAGGATAATTCCCAAAGTCCCAAAATATTTACGTCGAAAGTACGTAGCTTAACCAACAATCTTTGATCCAACGTCGAGAGTGAGGACTTTTTGACCAATATAGTTTAGAGGGCCCTTCACGTGTTCTGGATACGAATGATGTTTTATTGTCGCCTGCATGACGGAGTATAAGCTACAGCATCAAGACTTGGAAAGAGGGGCCACGTAGTAGAATATGGTCCTGGGCAAACAATTAGATGAAAGACTGGATAATAGGGTATTCCCAGGCGTTTGCATGCCCACATCGCTCTCATCAGATCATGTTGTGTAAGGCATCACACTGGTACATGTCCTTGCGGTAAGTACTAGCATAGATGAGGTAGCTCCCAAGTAAAAGCGGAATGTTCAAGTCTCTGCCTGACTCGATTATGAGTAGAACATCTATAAAGTCTTCAGTTTTGTAGTAAAAAATAATCCTTTAGGCCCTGGGAATTATTCTAATAAGCATCTGATCCTCGACCTGTACTCGCTCCCTGAAAGAGTTTTAGCCCTAAAGATACATTTATAAAAGTAAACTTCTACAGAAGTCGATATCAAGGGGAACATCGTAATCAAAAGCTTGGGTTCTTAGGTCAAGCACTTGTGCATCACGGGCTTGTTTTCACATCTAGTCTTGTTCTAGCCACACACTACAGGGCATGTTAGTCGACCTGCTGCATAATTGATTGTGACAAGCAGAGACTAACCAGTAGGCTACTATGGGATCACTTAATTACAAAGTACTTTATATTAGAATATTATAAAAGTTAATTGAATCATTGTTAAGTCCCTTTATTATCCTATCAGCAGTGGGGCTTCTAATCTAGCTATAATATAACTAAGCTGTATATAGTGTCACAACTGTATGTTATTACGTTGCTAAAAACTGGGGATAGTAATTCTCAGAAACAAGATTGCAATTTATATCTGTAACCTAAAGAACGCATGCAGCTTGAAGCCCTTATTTTAGTAACTGTGTGAGCATAAGACTATTATGTTTAAGACGTGAAAATGCAAAGGTTGAAAGCAGGCCTTATACTTCATTTGGGGCCTATAGTAACACTCAGTAGTAACCTAAAGTGTGCATTCTTATCCGAGTACGGACGATTTTTCTGTGCCTTGACTGCATCGAGCACTAGTGTGGTGAGACCATCTCCAACCTAGAGCGTCTGGCCCACATCTACTCTTCCAGCAAGTTACCGAATGATCCTTTGTAGCCATTCTGCTCCAGATACGCCCGGAACTGAGCATCCTCGCTCTCGAGATCCTTGTCCTTGTCAGGGATCAAGAACCATGCAATGAGTCCACCAGCTGCTGCAAATGCAGCTCCAATGAGAAATACTGCTTGAATACCCTTTTGCTCATCGGAAAATGAGTCTTGAATCGGTGTAAAAACCTGTGTTCCAATCGCTGCTCCAGCCTTGCCCATCGCAGCTGCAAAGCCCAGAAAGTGCCCACGTAGAGGTGTCGGGAAGGACTCGGCGGCACATAGAAAAGTAGCAACCTGTCTCAGTTGTCAACAATGTTCCAATGTTGCTTTTAGGGAGGAAAAGGTTTAGTACTTACACCAGGACCCATCTCTCCGAGCGAGTTAAAAATGCCGTAAAGGACGATAAACAGAGGAAACACAGATTGAATAGAATGAAGTGCACCGCCGAGGACAAAGCCCAGGATCGTCCATCCAAGAAATCCGAGAGTCATTGTCTGTCTGCGGCCGATACGGTCCATGAGCAGCCCGCCGATGATACAACCTGGGAGATAAAAACAATTCACGACTGTACCAAATCCGATATTTTGCTGAAGTGTATTGTCAGGATTTAAGGTAGCAATGATAGTGGAGCTGAAGATGCCAAATGGGTAGGTCTATGTTTTATGTATCAGCAATGGTCAAAGGAACGGATCGCTCATGTGAGTTCCTCCCCAATTCAATCGCACGTACTCACCACAAAGTCGTAAAAGAACCAAGCCAGCGATGTCCCCAGCATAGGCTTCCAGTATCTCTTGATCACAAGCATATAAGGGATATCGTTCTTGATGGCGTGTTTTCGATACTGCGTCGAGTTGAATTTGCGAAGTCGGAAGAACAAAAGTGCTACCGGCAAGACGAATCCAAGGCCAAAGTTGATACGCCACACACCGTTACTGACTTGTTGATTATAGGCTGCGAGCACAATTAATGCCACGATGCCGGCTATCACGAAACCGAAATCGATAGAAAAGTCTGTTGCGGCAGCGACCAAGAGTCCACGTCGGCGTCGCACATACGCCGTCTCGTCCGAGGCTTCAGTACTACCTGTACCGCACGTAGGATATTCGCCTATGTATTGATTGTTAGTCAAGCTTTCTTATAGGAGGTGTTGAACGAGTTCCGCTTACCACCGGCACCAAAACCCGCAACTCCTCTACCAACGATCATCATCCAAAACATGCCAAGTTCGGTCTTTCCATGCGCAGCTGTTGCGAGTATGATACCGAGTACGAGGAACAAGGTCGCAAATAATATCCCAGTTCGCCTCCCAAGCCTGTCAATGGAATAACCAAAGAACAGCATGCCAAGAACCTCGCCGATGAGGAAAGCATTGGAAAGTCGTGTTTTGATCATACTAGAAAAGCTGTTCGGGTATAACTTGGCAAAGACAGGATTCATGTATCCGATAATTTGTGCATTATATCCATCGGAAAACAATGCAAGACCGCTTATCAAGACCGTAGCAATGGCCGACTTGCGGCTAACCTCGGTTTGGGCAGTATTAGGAACTGTGGTGGGTTTGGGCGGTCCCTCGACTTGATGGCTAATTGTCGCCGGCATTTCTTTGGTGCCCCCAGTCTCCATTATGCTGATGTTGAGAAATCGATTATAGAGATGAGCTTGACGAGGGAGTATATCGTTTCAAAGTCAGGGACCGCCTCTGACCTTAAGTAGGTGAAGATCAAGCCGCTACTCCCTTAAGACCCCCAAGTCCTCGCAGACGCTCTAATCCATAGTCTCAATCGATACTAGGACCAATCGACAAAGTAACTCTTCGAAAGTATAGGAAAAACCATTGCGAATTGTGCCTAAAAGATTGACCATGATTGGATGTTTCGGTTGAATTTGCTTCGAGAAATTCTCCAAAAATTGCACGTGGGCATGTTTCCTGCGTTTGGTTGGATATAAACAAGGCTGATATCGTGAAACTGACGGAAGCACGGTTCTACTTCTATTCTCTTGCGTGTCTCCATTTCTTTCCAACCTGAGCTCTCTGTATTGCTCGTTGTAATTCCCGCATGATCACTTGCTCAAGTTTGGTATGGGTTCTACTAGTCTACTTTGAAGTGGATCATCCTAACATGCATACCAGAACTTTAGTTTCGGCTAGTCGGCATAATGTAGTTTCATTTCGCCACACTCGACTACAGATAGCCGACGAAGGCTGGTATCTTATCTCTTGCCGAGTATCGAGAATTCACGAATCGCGACATGTATCCACAGCCCAAGATGTTCAGTGCACCCTGGTGATTTGTTGTTTAGTTCTAGTGAGTGCTTTTGGAAGATTTATTTATTACCAGCAGCCATAAATAAAAGGAGTCTTCTACAAATTACACATCGTATCACAAACGTTCAAGAAATTCCAATCTTTTATCCTTAACTATTCATCATCCAAGCTTCTTATTTGCAACCACCTCATTGACAGGACGTCTTGCCGACATGATCAACGACGACCAAATTTCATTCTTCAAGAAAAATGGCTATCTAGTCATTCGCGACCTACTGCTGCCCGAACAAGTCAAAGACTTGCAGAATTGGGCCGAGGAAGTCCGCAACTGGAAGCCAACTGAGGCATCGGAGTTTATGCCCTACGAGGTTTGCAATACAAACTTGATGATATGAGATTCTAGGGACTGAAGCTAACGTGGATGAAGGAGGTAAACGACAAGGGCAAAATTGTTCTTTGCCGCACAGAGAACTTCGCAGACTGCCACAGAGGATTTAGCAATCTGTTGCGAAGCCCAAAGCTACTTGGCCTTCTGAATGACCTTGCCGAAGAGCCTATGCTCTTGTTCAAGGAGAAGATCAATTACAAGCTGGCTGGAAGTGGTAAGGACATCCGTGGTCACCTTTCCAGGCTGTATACTTCAAACGTATGTACAGGACTGATGGTTTGATAGGTGGCTTCGCACCTCACATTGATTCCGTTGCTTATACCCACATCAAAGATGTGAAGCACTTGACCATTCTACTGAGTGTAGATCCCTCGAACCTTCAGAATGGAGGACTTGAGGTTGTTGACGGCAGCCATGAGATGGATGTCCCCATTAACAAGGCCACCAACTGCATCGAGTCTAGCTGGGTTGACTCTCAAACCTGGACGCCCGTTGAGCTAGAAGCCGGTGAGTAATCATCCAATATCGGAAAGCTTTCTATACTAACTCACATATCCTCACGCAAAGGCCAGCTTCTCATTTTTACTTCTTATCTGGCGCATCGTAGCGGTGCCAACAAGAGCAGTTCGGACCGAAAGGCCATCTATGCTACCTACAACCGTGCCTGTGAAGGAGATTTGCGTAAGGGCTACTACGAGCATAGGAAGCAAGAGTGGCCCGCAACACACATGCGAAAGGCGGGTAAATCCTATGAGGCGGGAGCTCTAACCTACGGCTTTGGCTCTCCCATGTTGAGCGTGGACGCTGGGAAGCAGGTTACCTTTTAGAATGATACTTCATCTTGTACATAGAACTCGTGCTTGATTAATCTAGATTTGGTTTCGGAATATTGTGCCCACTTCGGAGCTTTCCTTCACCTGTGTGGTGTTTCTGCTACTGGATTTCCTTTACAGCCTGGGAAATGCTTCTTACTGTCTCAAAGTCAATTCGATTTCGCGACAACACCCATGTATCCTTAGTCACATATTACATTAAAGTGCACTATATAGACTGAGAAGGGCTTTGCCTCCATTGCTAGTTCAAACAGGTCATGGTGGCAGTTTAATGATGGTGCCAGACTGAATGGCAAGCTTTGAACGACTTGCCCCACTGTAAGCGACAAGCGAAGAGCGACGCGATGATTAGGAAGCGATAACCGATGAACCTGCATACGGCTAGTACATACAGGGTTTTGTAAGCATATAACTCTGGAAGCTGACTCGTGGGGTGCCGATGCTGCGCTCTGGTGGAGAACGGTTCCATTGTTTGATAAGTACGGTAGGGAAGCTCAGATTGATCTACGTACCGGATTGACAAATTGTGTAAACGACGGGCATGTATAAGGCAGTCACATCTCAGAAGAGACTTGTTAACAGAACCATCCCGAACACACCCACCAGACTTGTTGACTTTCTGACACCTCATTCAACTTATAAGATCAAACATGGCCATGGAGCTTCCAACAACCCCAACGCCAGCCTCTGTGGCTGAGTACATCATATCAGTTCTCAAAGCATCTGAAAACACGCCATATATCGGGGAGCCTATTTCCCAGCTTCAACATTCTCTTCAATGCGCTGCTCAAGCTGCCTCAACATCACCAGCAGTGGATGAGGCCACACAAATCGCCGCACTGCTCCATGACATCGGGCAATATGCACCGGCAAAGGACCTCCGCAAGTTGACTGGAGGAGAGGCCAAGAACCTTGGTGGACAAACAACAGGAATGAGCGTCGGGAGAGTCGGACACGAAACACTGGGAGGCCAGTTTCTCCTTGCGCTCGGATTTTCCCAGAAGGTCGCAAGACTCGTGGAATCACATGTCGCCGCTAAGCGGTACTTGTGTGCAGTAGACAAAGACTACATGAACAAGCTTTCTGATGCAAGCAAGAAGAGTCTTACTTACCAGGGTGGTCCTATGAGCGGCGATGAGAAGGCCAAGTTTGGTTCTGATAGGTGGTGTAATGAGATGTGTCAGTTGAGGAAGTGGGACGACGAAGCCAAGGTTGAAGGACTTGTGGTTAGGGATCTGGAGAGCTGGAGATCAGCGCTGGAAAGGCAATTGGCTCAAACTACATAAGTCGATATGGTGTAGCGGGGAAGAATGGAAAAGGAATTAGCTATCTGGATATCAAAAAGACTGAGATGTTCAATTGTGTCTTCCCTTCTAAACGACAGATACAGACTTTATGCAGACCGCTAAACGATTCAATCATTATTCTGAACCATTATCCTGTATAGCTACCTTTCGAATTCATACGCAGAGGTCGATTTCATTCTAGAGGCGGCAACTTGATCCATGCCCGCCCTGTTCCTTCTCAGCAATTATACTGACTTGATGGCCGATCGTCTTGGTTTCAGGTGCCTTCTGCCTCTTACGCTAAATACACCTGATGAGGATTTATTTGGTGTCAAGCCCACGTGCCTGCTTTGGAGTTGACATCCCACGGTCTCGTCGGAGAGCGGAAGACTAACAGACGGAAGCTGTCGGCAATCGTCGGCAAGAGATAAGAAGCTCGGTTACAGATAGGATGTCCGCCAATAGATAAGCCCCAGAATCATCTCATTCTCTCGTAGGACCTATCAATCACCCACGTGGATGTACCCGATCGCTTGGGTCTCTATCTAGGAAGTCTGGTTCCTTGTGAGGGGTTTCAGATAACATGGCTAACATTTCACAACAGGGTTAGAAAACTGGGTTGCCGACCTCTCGGGATTCAGTAAACTCGGCATGAGTATCAAAGCGACGGCTCGGCAAACAAGCGACCCGCGTTGACGGGTAGGGTCACATCAGTGAAATCACTCAATCTGTCATACGCCCTCCTCTTGAAGCGAAAATCATGCAAACAACGAGTCATCAAGGCTACCGCGGTCGGGTCCGGAGCGGTTGTCTAACCTGTCGGTCTCGGAAAGTCAAATGCGACGAGGCAAAGCCCGTGTGTAATAATTGCACGAGATTGAAACGCCATTGCATGTACAAGCCTCGAAGTACCGTACGACTGACTGCGAGCAACCTAAGCTCGCCATCTGGTCAATTACCACGTACCAATGTAATCCCTCATTCTCCTGGGACACATGAAGCGCCTCGACCACATTCAAGTCCTCCATTCGCCGACGATCATGGGCTGCAAACAGCAGTCAAAGAACCTGAGACTGCCAGGGCCAATCAAACTCCCTTCCTGTACCAAGGCAGCACCAATGTAGATGTCACTGCCTGTCTAGCAAAGGCTCTTGCAGACCGAGGTGTTGCTCCTCTCACCCATGACGATGATCATGAGAGCAATAACTCGCCGTTGGACTTAATATCGCGAGACATTGAGTTAACTACCACAATCGACATTCTCACGCTTCGTACCCAGTCCCCATATATGACCGAAATATTCCTGGAGGCGGTCGAATGTCCAGGTATAACGCCATTCGACTGCGTCAACTGGCAATTGGCGAAGCATCATTTCGTACACCTCGGGAGGTCTTGTACAACCATTTCTTCATGCATCACAGCTATCTCAGTACTGTACAATGGACAAGTCTACGGGCTCTCCTTGTCTGGGTCCCTGTCTCATTATCAAGCTGCAAGAAAGAGCTTTGAGGAGCTCCTAAGCGATCCCAACATGGACTTCGAGTTGCCCTTAGTGGCTGTCTTCTTGATGTGTTTATTCGAACTGCTTCACTCAGGTGATATTGCACCATACCTCAAAGAGCCAGGCTCATCTTTTATGATGAGGATACACGCTTGGGCTCAAGATCCATCATCTCACTCCGCACTTGCTGTACGTATCGTCACCTGGCTCAAGATACTTCATTCGAGCACATATCGAGGAGGTGCAATGGGTTTAATATCAAACGAGGTCGCCTGTCGTCTCCCCGACTACAGCGAGCCTTTACCTAACGTCGATCCTTTAAACGACCTGGAATCGGATATCTCCAATCATCTGTACGAAGTTCTGAGCGGTCCAATCTTCAACTTTTACTTCCGTCTTCAATTATTATCTGGGGAGATTGCTAGACTTTCACTCTACCATCGTTCACGCACGAAGGGTACGGACCAGCAAGAAGTGGTCGAGCGTATGGCCAGTCTAAAGTCTCGGCTTCGGGAGCTATGGGGAAGTCGTTGCGCTACCCAGCGCCAGTCGGCGAAGCACCTACGCTCTCAATTGGCTCCGAGAACAGCTAATATGATTACAAATCTGATTGGCATATGTGAATCTGCATATCATGCCGAGTTTGTTGACATAGGCCGGCAATTGGGTGACCCAGTGTCTAAGTCAACAGATTCAAGGGAAGCATTGCAGAGAATCAGGGAAATAGTTGACAGTGATCGGAACGATGATGATGATGCTCGTGATAACGAGGGGCGCGTCAGTCCTGCCTATCTACGACCATTATTCTTATATGCTATTGAGAGCATGGATGAAGAGCAGAACCGATGGGCAGTGGACAAGATCGCTCAAATACAGAATCCTATTTACCGAGGGGAATTTTTCTCTACATTTGCCAAAGCTCTTTCAGAGGCACAACTGCGGAACGACAGACGGGTTACATCAAGGTATTTCTGTATGTGGTATTTCGGAGTTACACCTCCCTTCCTTTAGGTACCTGCCTATGTGGGAGTCTCAAGCTGTCGTGATGAAACAATAGCTAATGAAGAACGATGAATCGAAATTTAACCCCAACTGTATCTCAGTATTTCAAGAAAACGCCGACTAATGATATATACGTGTGGCTGGCATGCCAAAGACTATTAGAGTGACAGCACTTATGAGAATTGTAGCAACGCATGAATGATTCACATTACAGTCACCAATTTCAGTTGTGTTTATAGGTTCACAAGCCAGCCAAGAGATGATTTAGACGTAGTCTATACTATTGGAAGGAAAAGGCTTGAGAATTCTGTAATGAATGATAGTGCCCACTCAATTGCCCACTCAAATGCTGAGCAATTTCTGGTAGATATTAGCGAAGCGTTAAACACTTATTAGAACCTATGATCAAGGTAAAGAAGTGTTATACTCTGGATACAGTCACCTTTATTTGATACTGGGCTCACATAATCTAGGCGCACTTTGATACCGGAATAGGACGCCCAAGAGTTTAAACCCTTGCTAGCGATTAATAGCCGGTCGTCGATTACCCAGTATATAGTTGAAGCTCCTGCGAAAGTCAGATGTTGCCCAAGCGCCTGTTTTTTAGGCTCTTGGGATTTTAGGTGGCGTGGTTATGTCGGATCATGGAGGCCCTTTGGGAGAATATATGAAGGGGTCTATGCAGCTCAGCCTCAAGAAATAAAAAACAGTTACCTTTGGCGCAGTATGTTTCCTAATCTGTTAAAAAGCCGTCCCGGTTTCAAGCTTTCGCTAAATTCCAGCTGAGCATTAGTCTCTACAGAGCCGGCTCTTTCTGACCAATGATCTGAGCCATTCAACCAAAGTCCGGGGGTTAGCACCTTCGAGTGGATGTTTGTTGGGTTGTTTCCTAATCTCACGTAAGAAAGCCTCCACTTAATGGAGGGCTGGAGAGTTTCAGCCGCCTCGTGTTAATTGACCGCTCCCTTGCCTTCAGTGGCCGTAGGGCTGTCAGGTAATCACTATAAGTACCGGCACCAAGATTCGCTTCTATTGATGTACTAAGTTCTGTTGTCCAATCTTATTTGCTCTTGTTTCTTCCAAGATTCCGCAATGGCTTTCCGAACTTTCTCCATCATCCTGGCCTTGACCAGTGCAGTCTGCGCCGGAAATTCGAACCCTGATGTTCGTCATGTATGTTGGCGAAGATTCAAGATACGAGCATATGCCTCTTGACACGAGAGCTGACCACCTTTCACTAGAGTAACGACTGTCCGGATAACTGGAGCAGTGGAACCTTAGGTGATGAAGTATATTGCTGCTTTGGTACATGATTATCTCTGGTCATTTAGGGAATGTGTGGCTAATACGAAATTTAGGATCGCTCACCTTAGAACAGAACAATGGCAAGAAGTCTGGATCCTGTTGTGTCACGGACCCCTCCAAAGGCTCAGACGGGGACGAACGTTGCCCTAAAGGTCAAGAGATCAACATTACCCAAAGCAACGTGAGAGAAACCCATTCACTACAGCACTATTGGGACAAGAAAAGCTAAACAAGAAAAGTATGAGTCACTTGTTTCTGCAGCATCCAAGTCCGTCATGGGCGAGGCATCTGCTACAGGTGACGACAAGAGTGGCTCGCCCGCTACCAACACAGCCGAGTCGACAGGTTCTGCCGCTAGTGCTACTGACAGCAGCGCAACTGATACCGGGAATGCTGGGCCTGTTGTCACAAGTAATCCAATGGCCAAGATTGGCGGTGCTGTTGCGGCAGCTGTGTTGATAGCCCTGTGAACTGGTAGCCAGTCTAATTCAAAACTATACCTCAACGACAACCACATGGCTGAGGTACTTTTGAGTATGATGAGGATGCAATATCTAATTACTTCCATGTTTTAAACTTATCTAAAACGAACAACTATTCTTAAACGTCATGAAAAGTCAGACGTTGTAGTTCGGTTCCTAATATCTATCTACAAACCATCTCCTTCAATCCCATTCTCCTGCATCTTATCTGGCTCAACGGGACCAAATAGACCCTCTTGAAGAATAATCCGAGACTTGAGAGTTTCCTTCGCAACTATATCCTTTCGCTTCTGCCTGAGGTTGACAGCGCCCCACCGCAGCAAATTGCCGAAAGTACGTGGCTCGCTATCTTTACCATCGTTCTCATCCCAAAGCAGTCCCAGATGTGGAGAGTGTGTTAGACCTTTTCCGTGCGTCACCTTTTGCCAGCTTGCACTACTTAAGAGGTTCCACACCAACTTGTGCGCCTCTTTGAAGTCTTCCGATTCGGGATCGGTGTCTAGCCGTAGATTGAACAGGTCATATAACCTTTGGCCCGAAGCAAAACCAACAATATCTTCGGCAAGCCAGTTTTCGGTCCGCGGATCAATACCAAGGATGTGCTCCTGCCAATACTTGGACGAATTGAAACCGTCACCCGCGTCCTCAAGCATTGTCAGTCGTCGCCAGCACATGACTTGTGAAATATATTCAAGCAGTGACTGTGCGTCAATCTTGAAATCCCAAGCCCAACCCTCCGCTTCGCTGAAGTCAATATCCTTGACAAAAGCGAGGGCCGGGCTTGCACTCATTCCGAGGTAGTTATTGCGGGTTCCCCAGAGATGAAGGAATAGTTTATGCCTTGGCCTGTCAGTAGCTGCGGGTGATGGGAGTGGCATGACTTACCATCTTAAAATGAATGGATCGCCTTTGTGGGAGGCTGTGAAATGGTTGGCGATGGTCTGGCCGTACATAACTGGCACGGCAACCTCGTAAGGCGAATTTGGATCTGCGATCTGGTCCCAGCAGACACGGTCCATATCCCTCATGAGAATACAGCCAACGTCCATAGCAACTCCGCCATGTCCAAACAGTAAAGCACCTCTCAAGAAGTCCATAGAGTGTGGTCCAACATATGGCCCGTCCATGGTCCCCTTCACAAATGCCTCTGGGAGTAGATCCTCACTAGCGAACTTCAATGCGTGATTCGGCGAACCAGGTACCGTATCAAGCACACGGACTGTCCATGATGGACCACAGATACGCACCCAGTCAGCGACGTTGCGTTGGCACCAGCCTGGCATGGCCATAAGACCAGAGTGCCAGTAGGCCCAAATGTTTTTCTCTGAAGTGACGGGGACATGTGTATTGAGTGAGGCAAGGATCTCTTCGGTGGACCGGGTGTCCGGATTCCCCACTCTTTCGAGCTTGGAGGTGAACTCATCTGGGATGGAATAAGATGCCATGGTAATGATGATACAGAGAAAGGTCAGTGCAGGATGATGGTAATTTTTCTCTAGCTCGATAACCGGACGGTCCTCAAGTTTTTTATACTTGCTTCAGCCATCCACTTTTCCATTACTGACCGGATAAACATGGCTGAGATAGGCGTCGAGGTGAATGGTGAGATCAGCACTAGCCCAGAAACGGACGTTTACTCGTCTCTACGTACTCTCGGGAAATTGGTGATCATTGGCTATAGTGCTAAGCAATGAACTACAATGTAGCCATACTTGCTGCTGTACAGATTAATAAAACCGATACGCCCTGTGGATTCATTAAGCCGCTATTACTTGCCCATACCCTGCTTCTCGCGCAGGTGTCAGATCCTTACGCGCAACTAGACCAATCATCGATGTCGTACCACAAAAGAAGGATCCAGAGGGCGTATCGGATTTCGTCAGTCCATACGGTATTATTTATAGTTACTCAATGCTCATTCAAAACTATTTATAACAGAACTCTCGTAATTCTAGCCACATGCCTTTTCTAGCCATGCCAAGCCTCTCCCGTTGGAGCTCATCCAGCAGCCGGTAGTCTTGATGGTCTTCCGCGGTAGCTACCAAAAAGGTACTCAATAACGGTAGCCCATTCAGATCCCTTTCACTACTCAGAACGCTACCCAGAGAATAAAGGGAAAGAGGCCCCTTGTTCTTTCTGTAGTTATCGAACTCCTCTGCTATCAAATCTAGAATAGTCCTTACCTCCGCGACCCTGTGAAACACCGCGCCGTAGCAGATAAGAAGGCGGATAATTGATGCATTACCCTTTCTTCCGGCGGTGAGAAGAGGGCGAGTTGCTTCAGAGAATAGGTGTGCCAATCGATATCTTAGGTTAGGATCTGCCTCGGCTTTCAGTAAGTCTTGAACAAGACGAGCATTCGAGGACTCGACTGCTAGACCAAGAGGTGTTACACCGTTCACTGAGACGATATTGACATTGCACCTCGTTCTGCAAAGCCAATCCAACACTCTGATATCTGCTTGTGCCGGATCTTGAACATCATGAAAGTGGCGTTGTTCAGGCGAGACGTCTTCAACGCTTACCCAATCATCGTCTTCTCCAGAAAACACGTACGGGACATGGGGTCTTTGCCGATCATTGTTCTGGATCCTCATGCTCACGGGCCAGCGCTTTTGCTTGAAGTAGTCCTTGATACTTGCGCCGCAATCGACCAAGTCTTGAATCATATCGTCAGCGTCGGATCCACGGAACATAGCGAGATCCAGACCAGCCAGATGAAGAGAAGTCCTGTCACCACCGACACCTTTGAGAGCGTGAGTCACCCTTGCGCCATAGGAAAAGAGTAACTGGTATCCCGCTCCCCAGAAATCCTGAATGACGGAGAGGATTGGCGGCGGTACGTTTTGTGTACCTCCAAGGTCAGCTCCAACATGCAATAGACATCGCAAGACGTCGACCTCGTAGTGCTTTTCCTCAATCATTCTCTGTATTGCCAGTTGTAAAGGGGTCCACCCCTTCCACGCCTCATCTTTAGATGTCTCATTCGGTAAGGCTCCCAAAAATAGTAGAGTCTTGACCCCTGCGACATTACAGCAATCCTCAATGAGGAATCTGCATAAGATATCTGTAGGTAGCGACCCATGACAGCGGAAGCCTGAGGATTGTGACGGAGGGATGGTGCAGAAGGTTTGTACGATGCTTCTGCAGTCCAACCCGCTCGATGTGCATAATAACTCATACAGCAGTCGGACATGATAGTTACTTTGAGCCCAAGCTATAACGCCGCCAGGGTGTCTATCTCGGTCCCAGGGAAAGAGAAGGCCAGGAGGATTATCACGAACCAGTTTCAAGAACAAATCATGAAAGTCCAGCTCATACTTTGGATCGGAAGATGACTGAGACGTGTGGTCTAACCAATGAGTCTCTGCGTAGCTGTAGAACGACGGTCCTTCACCCACGTCAGTTGATACTTCGGCAACAGAGAGATCTTCCATGATCCTCGCAATATCAAACCGAGATGTGTGGTTGTTGTTTATTTGCGGTTGAAGAACTGTTATCATGAAACGACTAAGGAGGCTGTCTGGGACAACTGCCGTTGAAATCATTTGGCAAGTTTTGTCATTAACAACAAGCCTTTTCGGCTGGCGAACTCGCCGATCATGTCGCTTCAAGAGTAGACAGGTCATGCTGACGTAGCCAGTGGTCGTATCGGCTTGATGAGAGCTGAATAAGAAAGCCTTGTGTCTGTGCTTTTCTCGAGCGTAGTATTTCGATGAACGACCTTTTTGGATTGTTTGTAGTGCTTTGACTGTGTCCCAGTCTAGCCAATTATTCTCATGGACTTTCATGGATTCCAGGTCGATCCAATCATTCGCATAGACATAGACACCTTTTGCATTATCATCATTTTGCCGAGCAGCCAAAACACGCTGCAATGCACTTTGACGCATGAAGTAATCAGTGTCATTTTCTTGGCTATCCGTCAGCACATGTCGTAATGCACTGTGGTGCATGAAGTGAACAGTGTCTTCCTCTTCATCGATCTGGAGTAGGCCGCCGCTACAGCAGTAGATCAAAGCGTCAGGATCCGAAGCTAGGGTACCGGGATCCCAGACAGGAACTCCGGGCTCGATATTTAGCGCGCTCCGCAATTCATTCTTTGTCAATGGGCGTTTGACCGCAGCAACAAGTTCGAAGATTCGACTTCCATATCTCTGGTCCTGGATTCTTCCGAGAGCCTCTTCGAACGTTTCGAATAGTCCAGCAGGTAATCGACTGAGAATATGCGAAAAGTCCCCAGAAGTGGCGACAGTCTGGCCATAAAGTGGGAACAGAGAATCGAGTTGCAAGACAACCCACAGATACATTCCTTGAGCACCGACAACCAAAGTATCCCGGATGAGCTTTCGAGTGGCTTCACTTAGGTTCTGTGCAAGAGTCCGCCGAAGAAGCTCTCTTTCAATATATGACTCAATCTCTCCATCTTTCTCAGTTGAAGACATAGAGACCAGCTCGGCCTTCATGAGAGTTTGGCTCGCCATTTCTCGAATGCAGGATTCAGTTCTTACTGAGCAGCAGATATGCAAAGAGAAATAGGTTTGCAGTGATGCCAGGAACTGCAGGATCTCACGGGCATCATCCAGACTGAGTTCGTCCAAGCCGTCCAAGACCAAATAGTAACGGTTGCTTCTTGGGAAATGCATTTTCATGTAATCGAAAATAGAATCGGCGTCATTGGCTGTAGATTCTCGGCGGTAGTTGAGAAGTGTAGGGTGGTCAACTGGAAGCTTCAGCGACTTCAAGAATTGATGGGCGATACTCCCCAGAAGAGTTTTAGGACGTAGTGTGTCTTGATCCAGAAACTGGCAAAAGAACAAGGCCACTGTATATTGGCTGAGGTCGATGTTTTGGGCGGGTGTGGACAGGCTAGGCCAGAATTTGCCTATGATGTTGGCCATGGTGACGGTCTTTCCGCTGCCCAGAGGCCCGTGGAGTATAAGTGTAGACGATGAGGATTCTGACTTCCAGTTGATGTATCTTTCATCGTTGAAGATCCACTCAACTGAACCTTTCCGGCGCTCACGTCGCCAGGTGCTCTCAAATTTATCCTGGTGCGGAGATAGCTGGCGAAGGACCTGGATACGCCAGTCCTCTGCTTGTCTTCTTTTAGACTCTGACCAAAAAGGGAGGTTCTCTTGGATGATGGTGACGGCAGTATTCGTTTGGGCTTGTGACCTTTCGTTCAGATAAGCAAGCTTTTTGTTAATCATCTTGGACCAAAATCCCAGGTTTGTTTCATGCTCATTGAACGTCTTCTCCAAGGCCATGTTGGAGGCTATTTGAGTGATGAAACTCTTTCTTTCAAACAAAATTACCTGCTTGCATATTTCGACGATGATGATGAGATACTCGCAGGTGAAAATCTTCAAGTCAGGATCATTGGGGAATAGCTGCATTCGATCTCGTTGAATGACAGTGGAGTGCCCCAGCCGCATCAGAAGAAGTGAAACCTTCTCAAAATAGGAAAGGTAGCCAATAGCGAGCTTTTGTCCAGGCGTGTTAGCTTCGCTGATCCCCTTGGTAATGGTGGATCTCACTCACATCTAGGGACACTCTCACGGTTGCCCAGACCCCACTTGCAATCATGTTCTGAGAGCCAGAGACTAAAATGTCGCCAGGTTTAATAAGAAACTGAATCTGATCCAAGAATTTGAATAGTCTAGTGCCGAAAGGTTTCCACGCATTTTGATGTAGCCGCGAGCCATCCCGGTTGACCTCTTCAGTGAGCCTGATGACGTCGGTCTCCGTCGGTGGGGTAGATGTTTGCCAGGTCTTGAAAATGGGTCGGTATTTATCGTCGAGCCCAGCGCCGAACTCTGAGACAACCTTTATCAACCTGACATCCGGGCTTAAAGGCGCTGTGATATTGGTCACGGCAGACATCGTGAGGCACCAGCTGTTGCCTGCTTGGAGAGATTGGAGGTCCAGTCGAACAACCGAATGTAGTTGTTTTGCTTGAAATCTCTCAGCTGCAGCCTGGTCTTAAGGTGTCGCATTGTCGGGCTTAGTAGCCAAGGAGCAGCTGGGGCTGACTGCCCTCATTCTGCCTTGCTGAGCTAATATGGCTGATATTATTTTAACCAGTATATATGTTTAATAAGGCACGAAACTCAGTAGTCAGGTATGTTCACTTTTTGAAGGCTGACAATAACCTCGAAGATCAACGGATGGCATTTTCAAGGTCCATTTCTTTTAGTCTTTTTGCCTCAATCGGTCGAGAGTAGAGCACATCGGAATATTTCAGCGGAAAACTTTAACATCTACTGATTTGTGTGTTTATTAAACAGCTGGGCCAGCATTACCATACATACAAAGCTTACTTAATATCTCCAAGAGATAGATCAAGGCCACACATCTGAAAGACACAGGTTTTTTTTTTAAGCACATCAAGGTATCGTGCCAACATTACCATGTAGCCCTATACTTCAGTAGGAACTAGAAAGATCTTTAAACATTAAGTCTGAGCTATCTTGTGTCTACCGGTATCTAGGAGTTTCGTGATCTAATGCCTCATGTCGTCCACGATTTAATCCACCTGCTAAGAACGCCAAGAACGACCAAAAAGATTTGAACAAAGAGTATGTGCAAGCCACTTGCGAGGAAAGAAATGGCTGCAACAGGATCCCTTGCACCTCTTTTCACAGCGCCAAACATCCACTTCGCGTCGCTTTTGACTACACCGACAGCACTCGTCAGCGGGGACGGCTTTGCCACCTTATGTCTAAGCTTGGGCCTCGAGCCAGGAAACACAGCAACGCCTTTCTTCTTCCCCGCCAGGTCCTTCAAAGTCAGTGAATGATTCTCGTGTTGTCGGCTTCTAACGCTCTCCTTTGTGAGCATCCCGCGAATCTTGTCCTTTTCTTCGGCTGTGTTGTGATGCCACCACTCGTCCACAGCGTTGAACATGTACTTCTGGATTGGGGTTTTGTGGCGACCAGGGAAGGCAGGGTGATGCAAAATGGTCAAGATCTGACGGATAGATATTTCTTCATCTCTAAAGGGGTCGTCCCAGCACCTGACAACTTCTTGTGTCGTCCAGTTGGTGGTGACTGTCGACACGAGCCCGGCTGGCTGGTTGAGAACGTTGCTAAAGTGGTCTTTAGAGATGTCTGAGTGACTAGGGTCAGACCCATCGCCGTCCAGATATACCTCAGCAGAAGTGGACTTTGCAGCTTCCGCATCGACACGTTCTTTGGCCGCCTTCAGAGCATTGCGCAACTGCATGATGGAGCTCTCAATCATGAGAGAGAGGTACTTGAAGACGAGTTGGTCTGTGTACTTGCCCAGTTGCGTGGTTGACTCTTCGGAAAGCGGTTCAGCGTCGTGTTGTTCAGTGTGTTCTTGGATCCATTTCTTGATGCGATCGTGAAGGTAAAAGATTGGCTCAATGGTCTGCCAGAGTAAGTTGGCATCGAGGCTGCTCTCGGCAGTCGTGCTGGCATTGCCTTTCTTGGAAGACTCCTCAGCTTTTTGGAAAAGCACTCCGATGGTCTCCAGTTGTTGTAGAATCGGGTCGTTGATCGTGACATTGGACGCCAATTTGCTTATTGCTTGAATGGCAGCTCGGAGCAAGTCGTACAGATGCTGGAATGCGATTTCTCCGATGTTCAACTCCTGTGATAGGTCAGCATATGTGCAACAATGCGACATGTTTTCCTACATTTTCCAGATTCTGTAGTGATCCCTTACACTGCAGCACAGCCATGTCATCAGCCTCGCCCAATAGACTGTGGAAGATGTCAAGCATTCCAAATGTGCCAGTCACAATGGGTGGTACCATTCGGCCTCTCCATCCTGGTGTCTTGACGCGGCATGCATCACCGACAAATGCAAAAACTTCAGACTCGCCAAGCTCATGCAGACAGAGTTCGGTGAAATTGCTGTGGGCAGAGAAGTCCTCGAGTGTGTGTAGCGCAGCTCCGAGGTGGATCAAGGCCTCCTTCTTGGACTTTGAATCTTTTTCGCGGCCAAGTCTGATGCACTCGCGTAGTTGTCTCGTGACGTAATCGGCAGACGTGTCCCAACCTTTGCCTGAGTTGGCAATGTAGTTCTTCATGCCCGTTTTTGGGTCGAACTCCAGCTCCCGCGGATCCAAAGGCCCTCTCAGTCTACTATCAATCTCCTTGGCGTTGTCCGGATAGCCCTTGGGATTGTCGATGTGCTCCACGTGAGTGTAACATCCCAACCTCTCGCGCGTCACCTCAAACTCGTCGGTCGCGAAGCCAAATTCGAGAAAGCCCATGATGCTCACGATGGCCCGAAGTACCGGCTCGGGCACATTGTCAAGGCCTGTCGTGTCGATTATCTGGGAAAAGTCGCGCAGCCAGTTGCCAAAGTAGATTTGTCGTCGTTCGAGGGTCGAGAAGCGATAGTGTGTGACGAAACTGGCCGGGAGGTATCGAAGGGCCTCGACGATGTCGCCGTGCCGCCACACATAGCCATTGAATTCGCTAGTGCCAGCCACCTCTCCAGCTCCAAAGGCTGACGCGCGCCCAGCGAAGAGGAGGCACACGAACGCAACGAGGAGCAGTCTCGATGCTGATGTCATTTTCACAAATGAGAGAATGACGTTATGGATGCGCGCCAACAAGATTAATATTACGGGTCTGGATTCCAGTGTCGGAAAATTATGCCGCCGCGTTCCGGTGATTTTCCGAGCTGGTGGTCCACGGATTCCAAGTGCTCAAGGAGTGGCAGTTTGATCATATTAGCATTAAATTATCTTATGGCCCAACAGTTCCATGAATCGGCCTAAACTCGATGGTTGAGAGATAAAGGCGCCAAGGGATATTGCGATGGGTGAGACCCTCTCACATGTGGATGGGACCTTGCATGATTATGCGTGATGATCTCCCTGGCGCCAAGTCTGAAATGAACCAGCAAGGTTCGTGTGCCGCTCAAACCACGGCTCAAGAACGGTTGTATTCGCCTGTTGCCACGGAAAGCTTTCATATGGTATATTGGAATGTAAGATCTAATAATGTTACCATTTCAATTGCTTTAGTTAATCTAATTGCTAACTGTAGCTATTTTGCTATACCACGAAGAAAACGATTGAGCTCTGTAGGGTAGGTGCCAATTCACATGCGTGAGCGGCAGAAACATGGGTCTGAAACAACAGGGATGAGGATCGACGACAGGAATGCCCGGCTAAGAGGCTATTCTTAGCGTAGAATTGATTGCTTTCCTGTTCCGCTTCTGTTGTAACTTTTTTACCTCGTATGTGTCCCGCGGTGAAACAAGTATACATGTATTTTACCGTCAGTAAGCAATCATTCATGGCGAATTTAATGTAGAAGACCAGTCACAGAGACACGAGGGCACAAGTAAACGCATTCACAGCAGAATGATGAGGTTAATTCCAGGGAGCTTGGTGTTGTGGATGGACCTAATCCAGCGAGCTGTTGAAGATGCCTGAGGCACAATTAGTAGCTTGAAAACTCAACAACTTGTAACGGGGCAGTGGGGACAGATAGCTCGCTTCAATTTCCATAAATAGCTAGATCACAATCCTTCATTGGATGGAAGTCTAAGTGGCAGTTAAGTTTATGTTGGTTGAGCAGTTGAGAAATCAAAGCTGTGTCATGCGGATAATGTTCTAGAAAGATATCTGCTCCACAATGCTCTCTTGGATCTTGATATACTTGTACGCCAGGTAATTGATGTTATTATTCGCAGTCATGGCGCTAGGTTGCCAGAGTCAATGTACAATTAACATAAGAAATATCAGGGCCGGCCCTATATCTTGAGTAGGTAATGCATGCAAAATTCCAAAATCGCTTCCTTGTTTATGCGCCCCGTTTGAAATTGTTATGAGTTCCCAGGCGACCTAGTTGTTCGGCTTTAACACCAAATTGGCGTTGTGTTTGTCAACACCCCCCTGCCCTCGAGGTATCAGGCCTGGGGCTGTCGAAGCAGGCCCGGATACCATCGAGGTAGCGATGAGCGAGCGAGGCTTTTGGGCGTCTTGAGTAGTCTTGATGGCGACGGCTGGACATGATGTTAGCATAGAAACTTGGGTATATGGGTGGCAGGGATGAAGAGACTTACCAGCTACTGTAGCAGCAACTAGTACAAGAGGAAGAGCCTTTGAGACGCGAGCCATGCGAGAGACGGCGGGTGCAGGCTGAGGAGGGAAGTCAAAGCGAGGAAGAGCTCCGCCGAATGAGTTTGTAGTCATGGTGAAGATTAGAGGTTGTGAAGTTTGTGGACTGCTGTAGGTCTACTGTTGCAAGCAGAGGAGACTCAATTGAGTTAAATGTAGATGATTGGACTAGATGATGATCTGAATCAACATGAATGAGATGAATTGGACATTCTCTTATATCAATTCCCTTGCATCACTACTCTATATCATTTTAATGTCTGGCTTGCTTGATCGGCCCCTTCCGTGGTGGTGAGGTCACGTAAAGTCAGACCACAAGCCTTGATGCTTTGTCTTGGAAGGGGGCGAATCTGGTGGTGGTGAGATTCGTACGACGGGCCTTAGATTCTGGTGTCAGGACGTATCAGCCTGGGGCGCAAGTGGCGTGGGCGCTGTGGGGTCATGGGCAGATTTATTAATTGCCCAGTTGCGATAGGTGTACTGCATCTGCTGATTTATTCATGCCATTCTATTGCTTGCAAGATACCGCCAATAATAAGAGAGGGAAATGGAGATGAGAGAATGAGATTGTGTCCCCAGGAACAGTACCACAATCCCATCTGCTTTATGCCATTGAGGCTTCGCTTGCATCTACCGCATCTCGGAGATGTCCAAGCGCCTAAGATCTCGTGTACTGTAGACAAGCCTAGCCCCGTTCTTCAGGGTTTTCTTCATCTCACAGCGACACGTCGAGGAAATTGTGATATTTATCGTTCCTGAAGCATTAAAACGGTGTACATAGCTGAGATCTAGACAACATTGGCACGTCTCTTCCTTGGAATTGGGCGCTACGAGAATAAGTCGGAGCAGCTACTCTGAGCAACACCGTCAGTCGATTCTGTTCCGGACTTTCGCGAGCCAGTCATCATTAGTCATCACCCGCGTCCCCACGGCTCCCCCAGACACCTAATTCCAAAGGGCGGAGACCCCTCGAGTCGCTAATTTAAAACGCGCCCTATAGGCCAGGGACCTGAGAATCATGCCACACATATGTCGCACAACAGATAACGCACGCGGCATGACGGGCATACGGACAAATAGACGGACGGATTCGCCGATCGCCTGAAAGTTACTGAGCGCGGGATAGCTTGGAGGTGTTGTTTGCGGTCCGCCATCGTTCAATGCCTCACGGGGACTCATCTTGATCACAACATCATCATTACGACTATATCGTGGGAGTCCTAAACAAGTTCACGAAGCTTTAATGTACTACGGTGGGGAACGCTTCGCTCACCTGCTCGTAGAAGCCAGCTAAATCGGCGTCCGCTGTCCTAAGCGCCTGTAGAGTCGCTACCCCGGAATATTCGACCCCTGGCTTAAGCTTATGCGACATCGCTTGAAATGTCACTAGTAACGAGAATTGCCATGTAGACGTCAATATGCGTTAAATTGAGTGTGATTATGAAGCGCTTAGTCAACATGTCAAAGTCTCTGGGTACCACAATATATCATAGTGTTCTCCATTTAAGAGACTCATCTCGAGCTGTATTACTTTTGTCACCAGTAGATACTGTCTGCTAACAAATACCTATAGACAGCTATCATTTAATCGTCAGGCTCGGCTTTTTTCGCCATGCTAGGTAGACCATGGGTCTCATCAATAACAAAGCTACCGAACTTGCGAGCCGGAACACGGTTCTCGAAGAGATAATCAATTTCCTCAAAGGTGCGATCACCAGTCTGTTGAAAAAAGAAATACCGTTAGTTTACGATAAGCTAGAGGATGAGACTCGAGTATACACACCTCTGGAAGACGGAAGTAACTCCAAGCAAAAGAGAACAAGCTTAGACCACCCCACAAGAATTCGATCATGGCACCAGCATTGGCAGAACCAGGGTTTAGTAGATAAGGACCAGCGATGGTGATCACCAGGTACGATAATCCGTTAAACGTGGCAGTGAGTGACAAAGTCTTTGCACGAAGTCGGGTCGAGGGAACCTCAGATGAGATGACGAATGCCAGCGGACCAACTGAAAGCGAATAAATGAGCTGCATGGTGATCAGTATAGAAGCTTGTGCCCAAGAGTAAGATGAGTTGGTTTTATAATCGGGGGCAAGACACAACAATGCGACAACCCAAAGGCACGCGATGTTGTAGCCCAACCCATAAAGCCAGGTCCGTCGACGACCGAGCCAAATGATGGGAAACACAGAGCAGAATACACCGACAAATCCAACACCGTTGAGACCAATGCCCATATTGAAGGCATTTGCCGAGCTCAAGCCAGTCTGCTCAAATAGGTATACGGCAAAGCCAACAGGGTTGCCAGAGAAGTTTTGGACGATGAAAACAGCAGAGGCAATCTCAAGACGACGTAGGTTGGGACCTTTGAAACAGTCACGGAATGTAACACCAACTTCTAGTTCCCGCTCGTATTGGTCAGTCTTGACCATCATGGCAAGAACGTTGTCGTTATTAGCGTGGCATTGCTTGCTGGAAAGTCGATCAAGGGATTTTTTAGCGTCTTCGAGACGGTTCTGACGGATCAACCACCAAGGTGACTCGGGACACCACCAAAGAAAGATGAGGATGAAAATAGGCCAGACCCACTGAAGAGCATATGGGATCTTGTATGCCCATACACTAGTCCAGTGGACGAAGGCACGGGTAATACCTGTCTGGATGAACTGTCCCATGACGTAGCAGAGGTTCACATACGCGACAAAGATTCCACGCAGTCTCATGGGCAGAACCTCCGAGGCATACACAGGGGCTAGAACGTGGTAACCACCCCAGATAATTCCGGCGAGATACATAGAGACAGTGAGGACGGTACGGTTGGGAGCAAAGACTTGCATGAAAACAAGGGCTGAAGTCATGACGAGGTAGAGGGCCAATGTCTTCTTTCGACCAAGGCGATCCATTGGAACGGCAGCAGCCCATGCACCGACAACCTGTCCGACAATAGGACCCATGCTCATGGCTACCTGCCACTGGACAGGAATCTCCATACCGTGACCCTCGACATGCTCTCCAAAGTGATTTCTGAATGCGGGCAAGGCGTAGAAATTTCCAGTGATTTCGATATCGTAGGCACGCATAATGATTGACATAGAGACGAGTATTGACCAGAGGCAAGCTTTTTTGTATCTTCGGAGGGCTTCCCAGATGGTCAGGTCGTGCTCAGAGAGAGTGGCTTGAATTGCCATTTGCTCTTCGGCGGCGGTAATAGTGTCCTGGTTGCGGACACTCCTACCACCGGGCTTTGCATGCTCCACCATGGTGGCCTCGACCTTCGGGTCCATGATGAATATGGAGAATTATTAAAGTTACCAAGGTAGAATTGATAGCGAAGTGGGCTGATGGAACCCGGATGAAGGATGTGGGTTTGATAGACAAACGAGAGTGGCAGAAGCCTCTAAATTATATACGAATGCGTGACATTAGAGCAAGTGAGGAGAAGCATGCTACAGAAATAAGAGAGTCGTGTAATCGACAGTCCTATTTCCAGATTCACTCGTAGAATCTGGGGAAGACTGGGATGCCAAGCCTTCCCCATGGGGGATCCCCATAGACTAAACCGTTTCCCAGTCCCATGATTGACTGTTGTGGTTAGTGTATCAAACGTCTACTAAGAACCTCTGGCAAGTCCAAGCGAAAAGTATCGACCGGCGGTCATACACGGAAGCGAGAACCTGATCGGCTTACCATAAAGCAAACAAGCAGCTATGTAACCATCCTAGACACTGCCAAGGGGGGATTTAGTGCTCATTTTAACCCTTGTACATTACATGAGTGGTTTCATTTACGCAGATCAGTTACCAATATTGAGGTTCAAGAGGTTGAACGGGGTATGGTTATCCGATTATTGAGGAGTTATTCTGTCAGTGCCGGCAAGTGGTCGCAAAATAACCGGGACTCTCACTGCATAGTGACATAAATCTTAGACCAGTCTTAGGGTAATCTTAGTCTAAGGCTAGTCATATATTTATGTCAAGGACTATTGGAGTCTCTATTTTTTTGCGACTCGTCTGGCCGGGTCAAGGAAGGTAGATTCAATGCGGGGCCAGTACGTATCTCTTGGCTTCCGAAGTGTATTAACCCGACGGAAAATTGATTCCCCTTCTTTCAGCCCATATTCACCGGCGGGTGATAACGAACCAATCGGATTGTTTCGTCCATTGCTGATCTCACTCTATGCATATGGAATTTTCTCCATATGCTCATATCGGCTATTTGTGGCTTTCAGGCTCAAGAAGGCGGGTATTTTCAAGCCCAAGCTCAATACTCTTGATCAAGTACACCGCACCTTTTCCTTGTCCTTTCACAAACACGGCAATACTATCCTGGATTAAGGAATAGAGAAAGGTTTTGATCAACGCACGCCAAAGTCGACAGTTTTAACTTCTATTTCACGGCTAGAACCGTCCCACTGGAACATCTCGCTAGCACAGCAACACACGGATTTCTCTATCTCAACCGTCACGTCCTGCCGACGACGTTTTGTCCACTGCTGTGTACGGTCTCTCTATCAACCACGGTTATTGTTTGCTACGACTAGCATAAGATATGGGATCGATTCAAACAGCTTCTCCAATACAAACCCCCCTTGACCCCCCGCCGCTGGTATTGGGAGGTGCAGGGTTTAGTTACCAGCTATGCCCTGACCCCCAGTCCCTCCCAATTGTCAAGGTTCTTCTACGGGCATTTGAGCTTGGCGTCCGTACCATCGACACCTCACCCTACTATGAGCCCTCAGAGCAGCTTATGGGTGCGGCCCTGTCACACGCAGACATCCAGTCCAAATACAAGCGTAGCGACTATCAGCTTATGACAAAAGTTGGTCGAATCAAGGAGAACGAGTTCGACTACTCACCCGACTGGATCCGTAAATCAGTCGCTCGATCTCTGGAACGTTTCCAGACCACGTACTTGGATGTGGCTTTCTGCCATGATGTTGAGTATGTGCCCATAGAGGAGGCAATCGACGCTGTTGGCGTGCTACTGGACTTGAAGCGCGCTGGTGTTATCCTTCGAGTTGGTATCTCCGGCTATGATATTGATACCCTTGTGAAGGTTGCCAACATGGTGCAACAGCGTTATGGGCGCCCCGTGGATGTTGTCCAGACATGGGCACAACTCACTCTTCAAAACACACAGGCTGAGGCACATGGCTTCGAAAGATTTCGTGCTGCTGGTGTGAATTCTGTTTTTTGCTCCAGTCCATTGGCTGTGGGTCTGCTGAGAAGTGGTGGTATTCCAACGGGATTGACGGGTGATTGGCACCCTGCGCCAAAGGGCTTGAGAGCGGCTGCGGCTGAAGCTGCTGAATGGGTAGAAATGCATGGAGATGGGGAGACCTTTGCATCGGTTGCGCTGCAGTATGCCATTGCGAAGGCGAAACAGAATTGCACTCCTTCATTCGCCGTGTCAACCATAACAGGTATCAGCACTATGTCTGATCTAGAGCAGAACGTTTCTACTGCCAAAAAGATACTGAAGCAGACCTCCAATAGCGAGAAAGCCTCTGAAAGCCTGCAAGACTACACTGAGCTGAACTGGCAGGTTGTCGAGAGCCGTGGACCTGTATTTGACGGTGTTCGTTCAATCCTCGGAGAATGGGTAGACTACGACTTCTCGGGCAGCAAAGCCAAGGGGAACAGCCCTTCGAATGGGGTCAGCGATACTAAAACAGAGGATGTTGAAGTGAGCGTGATAGAGAAGGATAATCTTTCACAACCTGTCGGAGTTCAGGCGGCAGGATAGAAACTACAGGAGCCCAATTTTTGAGGATTAGCATACGCATTAGATATTGACGAATTAGACCTTGGTATACAATGTTCTGTACCATAAGACCTCAAAGCTAACAGGATAGTCGTATATATACATGGTATATGTTGCCCAATCACTAATATTGTTCTCTCCACCAACTCTTCCTACCTGGATTAGTTTACCGCTCCTCAACCCCATGGGATCGCCTGAACGCTGTATCCTGCCTTCAAGAGTCTTGCATAGTGCCTGTTCTGACTTCTTGATAGGAGGCATATTAATACAAGCCATGGACGTATTTGATAACGCTCTGCTCGCCGCTGATAACAATACCCTCGTATAGAGACACTCACTAAGCCAACGTATTCCTAACTAACTGAGAGACTGAAGAAAAGCGGGTAAAGAATGCCTGTTTTTTGGGTTGATTCCTAGTTTTTTGAAATTTGTATGGTCCTTTATAGTACCAGCTTTTGAATCCTGGCCATCTATCCAATCGACCCGCGTTTTCAAGATGGACACCATAAGCCACATTTACACAAATGAAAATTCCTTTTACCCGACGGGTCGTGGTCCTTGTATCTCAAAAGCGGGGCTCGGAAGACAAAATTAGCACCGATACCAAGTGCCGAGCTTCTGAGCGCCCTTCCCCTCACCTTATCGTCACCCTATCGTGGTTTACTTGCCAAGGCTATCAACAATTGGTCCAGTTACTGCACGCAAATTTCCAGGTTTCGATTCCTCTCATCCCCTTCGGCTGGGCTTATCCCGTGCCGCCTCTGACCCAGCGGATGACTGCTGACCCTTTCAGGACTAGTCTCAAATTCTTGAGCTATCACGGAAGTTTCCAATTATCCGACGGTTATTTGACGCATACCCAGCCCCGCTCACCCACCAAGAGGTTTCACGCAGTGAATTGTACCATATCGACGCGAATCCACACGTAGTCTCACGAGAGCCTGACTAGCAATGGATACACGACAGGATAGAAGACATTCCAAGACCGGTGGAGACGATGGATCTCCAGGACCGCGGGTTACTACACCATCAAGTGGTCGCAAGAGAACAAGACGTGCTTGCGACAAGTGTAGCTCCTTGAGGGTGCGTTGCGATGGGCATCAGCCGTGGTAAGTGTTCTGAATATTGAAACTCGATGCAACCAATTACCATGAGGTGCATTACGCTGACACTATCATGATGCATCATGTAGCCGTCGTTGTCAAGGTAAGAAACTCAGTTTCTCCAATGACTCGGTCTTGAAGAGTATTAGCAGTGCAGTAATGCACATACATTGTATTCTGAAACATGACAACATCGTTACTAGAAACCATCATTGACAAATTCTTGCCTTCGTAGAATATGATCAGAGCTGCCACTATGCCCGGAGTGTCGGCAGGCGTGGTCGTAAGCCGAGCTCTAGGAAAGCTACACAGCTGCCATCGAGTTCCCGGACCATTCGACCACAACGGGTTAACGATGATATACAGAATGGCGATGGTGGTTCCTCCGAAGCTGATTGCGAACTGGAGCAAAGCACACACTCCCAGCCAACCCAGCAACAGCAACAGGAGCAGCAGTCACAAACACGGCCGGACCGGAATCTTCCAGAGATATCACAGCGGATTATAACGTATGACCCAATGGCAGTTGCTCAAAGCATCCCAGACGCAGATGGGGCTACAAGTCCGTTGTATAATTCGCGTATGCCACAGGCTATTATTAGTCGGGTTACCAACAACCATGACTCTTTCTCATCATGCACTGATGCGGCACCACCACAACAACTGGCAGGCACAGCAACAGTATCATCATCAGGGCAGGCATGTTACATAAGCGGAAGTCAGTCTGCTTCTCATACTCTACCTGATCTCGAATCTGGGGCAGCACCCATTCCCGATATTATTACACAACCACAAGATCCGCGTCTATCCATATCTTCTGCACACACTTGTAACCGTGCCGAACGGGGGGCTCTTTGGTCTACAGCCACAACATCACAAACAGCAGCACAATGTCGAAATCCTAACATCTCAAAAGAATGTCGTTACACATGCCTTGAGTTCATTGTCCCCATGCTAGAAGGTATTATCGACGCTGAGCTTATGTGCGAACTGTTTGAGCTTTACTTTGTAGAGCCTGGTGGATCTTTGTTTCGATCTTCATCACCCTATGTTCTGGCCCATGTCCTGAGAAAAGAGTCTCTTCTTCAGGCTATCAACCCTCGAAGATGTACGCCAGCATTATTAGTCACAATGCTTTGGGTCAGCGCGCAGACGGCCGAGAGCTCAGTGTTTCTTCTGCCTGGCCAAAAGTCGCGGGTTTGCGAGGAGTTGAGGAGGTTAATGATGGTTCTGATTGAGGACAGAGATCATGATCTCTGGAATAGAACTACTGGTAAGTCATCCAACATCATTGCATGGGTGTTACTAAAGATTTGATGATCAGATGGTCCTCTTGTGAAAGACTTCAAGTTTGCCGCGTCGGCTACTGCCACATTTGGCGGCTTGCATCAGGCAAACTTACATGAGTACGAGCATCAATCTCCAGCCACTGCAGGAGTTCCACCTGTGCCCCTGGTAGATGATGTTCTTATGTTCGTGCTCGTCACTATTGTGGTTTCGGGAGGAGATTTCAAGACCGACTGCCTCAGATGGTGGAACAAAGCATTGCGTCTGTCTAATAGTATGGGCCTGAACCGAGAAGACACCTCCGAAGACAATCCATCAACAACAGAGGCAATCATATGTACAGGAGGCAAGACGAACTCCCCGTGCGCGTGTAGACCTTGTGAAGCTGCGCGTACGGGATTGACAATACCAGAGATTCAAGAAGAGCGTCGAAGAGCCTTTTGGCTGATCTTCTGCCTTGATCGACACTTGGCTCTCTCATTCAATGCGCCTCTACGTATCCTTGATGATGAGTGCCAATTATACGCCCCTTTATCAGATCAGGCGTGGGAGTCGTTGTCATCAGAACATCCTGCGGCGGCAAACGAGAACCCGAGAGCTGTTGGTGACTCACAAAACCAGCAGCAACCTATAAGAAGACAATTCGGTGCCCCAACAAAGGTTTTAGGGACTGGCTTTTTCGAATATTTTCTCCCACTCATGACAATCTTGGGAGATGTTATTCAGCTTCACCGTCAGAAATCCCATCCACGGTTTGGCAATATGCGGCGACCGAGGAACAGCACCAGTGGTGATATCGACGGGAATCAACATGATAACGAAGATGAAGATGACCCAGCTACAAACATGATTGAGCAGGTCATGGCGGAGTGTGCCCAGAGCATTGCTGACTTGGCCAACTTGTATCATGTTGACGCCCTCGACAGTGCGGCGATCCCGGCTAGTCAAGTCCGTACTCCAAACTCCGTCATATCCTCCCAATACGACGAAGCATTCAATCCTACGAATAACGTTCTTGATGATAACCACAGCAATCACCGCCAATTTAACACCACTACATATCACACCAGCCGAGCACCATCTCATCGTCAACACGCACAGGCACAACTCGTTACCGCGTATAGCACTTTCATCCTACACGTTCTTCACGTTCTCTTACATGGGAAATGGGACGCCGTCTCTATGTTGGACAATAAGGATGGCTGGATCCCTTCCGTGGGCTTCATGAAATGTGCTTCTCACGCAATAGCTGCGTCAGACGCAATGTCACGTATCTTGGCCTGCGACCCCGAGCTATCTTTCATGCCCTATCTCTTTGGCATATATCTCTTGCATGGTAGTTTCATACTATTGCTGTTTGCAGATCGAATGCCTCAGCTGGGTTTGAATGAATCTGTCGAGAAGGCATGCGAGATTATTATCCGGGCGCACGAAGTTTGTGTTGTTACTCTCAGCACTGAGTTCCAGGTAGGTGTCTTTGCAGCTGTTGTAGTCTGTTGCCTTCTACCCTGCTACCAAATACTTACCAACACATGCTCCTTTCTTTAAACTTTTGTAAGGTACACCTCAATACTGATTCGGTCACAAATTGAACAGAAACGCTTCCGCAAAGTCCTCCGCTCAACATTATACAGCGTGCGGAGCCCTGGGACTTCTAACGTGGAGGAGAGTAAAGCACGCCGCAGAGCGTTGTCGTTATATAGATGGAACAATGGGTCTACCGGCCTTGCATTGTAGGTGCCAATTGTAGAACACTGAAAAGAGCTATACGTTTGGGTTGACGCTTGTAAGGGAAGCCCTCCGTAACCTGTTAGGATTGAAGGAGGCCGTGATTGTATTATACATAGAGCTGCAGACACCATTACGGTTAAAACCAGTAACGTTTCCGAGCCATTCAGGGTATACCACAAGGCGTATCACAACTGAACAAGATTAGATCTCTTATTCTCTCTGGTCCTATTTAATCTTGAAAATGTCCATGCAGGACTCATCAATGCATTCTTTCAGATGTTTATAGTTACATCTCTATTCATCGAGTAAAATCAGAACTCAACTTGACACCGTGATTTCCTGACCTGCAGCTCTTGGAGCCACATCAAGATTTATGCGATGATCCCGGGTATTGATAGCCGCGAGATTATAGTGCTTACGGCCAAGAAACTCTCAAACAAGGAAACCTCACTAGGGGGTGTAGACAAACATAAGAATGGCTAGCAATAGTCTAAGAAGCCGAAATAATTTTATAAAAATACTAGTATAAGTTTAGACCCTGAACTCTTCAAAAATATTAATTTTCTTTGTAAATATTAGTATAAAATTATAAAATTTGAGAATAGAGGCATAGAAGATACTCAGATCTTAGTGCGCCATTCTTATGTTCTTTTACACCCCGCGGCCTCAAAAAGCACATCGCAATTACATGGGTACTGAAGGATTCTGCCTTCCCCACGCTTGAATGAATCTGGTAACCCGTTCTTCCTTTTGTCCATGTGACATTAAACTCAAATGACTGATGTTGCCAACAGCTTCTACCCCTCACGCATCCATGGGCCTATCCATCCACACCACAACAGTATCCCAGTGCTCAGACTTGGTTATTGATAACATCCGGCGGGTATTTACGTCCCGTCTGGATCCTCTGATCGACATGTCGACTCCACTAGAGATGGACTTTGCGGGGTAGCCCCATGGGGCAAAGGATTGACTGGCGAGGAGTGCCGGCCGTCAAAAAAAGACCTATATTTTCAGCGGATGAGAAAGACTGTCTGACACTTATGTTATACTGGGATATCTTATCGATTTACGTATCCCTTTGGAAGGAACACTGCTTCTTTCAACTCGAATAGGACAGTTATTCTCGGATCTTTGAATACACATTGTCTCTTTGAACATTTATAATACGGCTACACATAAAAGTCATGGCTGAACACACGCTCTTTTACGATAAACCCGCTAACCTTTGGGATGACGCCACGCCAATTGGTAATGGCCGATTAGGGGCCATGGTAAGAGGAACGACTGATGTGGAGCGGCTCTGGGTCAACGAGGACTCCGTCTGGTACGGAGGCCCTCAAAACCGCATAAACCCAGCAGCTCGCGATGCACTCCCCAAAATTCGGGAGCTTATTGATCAAAATCGAATACGTGAGGCTGAGCATCTCATCAAAAAGACTCAGACATCACGCCCTCGGTCACTGCGTCACTACGAACCCTTGGGTGACGTCTACCTCACATTTGGACACGGCCAGGATCCTCCTGGCGATGATGTTCGTGTCTCAGGCATTGTTGCCTTTGAGAATAGCTTCTCTCGGGACTTGACACGCTCTCCGCAAAACTACCGCCGTGAGCTTGATCTCCGTACTGGAATATCCTCGGTTTCATACGACTTTGATGGAGCACATTATGAGCGTCAGGTCCTTTCGAGTGTCGTTGACGAGGTCATCGCTATCAGCATCAACTCAGATAGCGAATATTCGTTTCAGATCGATCTTAACCGTGGCGACCATCCAGAATGGGATCGCTCGATCAATCAACGCTTTGATACCTTGGACGAAATCGAGTGTGGACAAATGATTACCGGGTCGATGGGTAGCAGGGGCGCTGTTGAGTATGCCTTAGGTGTTCGTGTAGTCACCGACTCCAGCCAAGGTGACGTTCAAGTTGATGCTTCAGGCAACAACGTTGCAGTCAAGGCTAAAGGACGAGTCGTTGTCCTCATTGCGGGCGAGACAACCTTCCGCAATCCAGATGCCGGCGAAGCCGTTAAGAAACGACTTGCAAAGGCGTCGAACAAGTCCTGGGACGCCTTGAAGCTTGCACACGTTAACAAATTCTCGTCCTTGTATAGCCGTGTAGAGCTCCAGCTCCCCGGCAGTGGCGATAAAGATACAGTTCCTATCGATCAGCGAATCCAAGCTGTCAAAGATGGTGCCGTTGACAACGGGCTGACTCAGTTACTATACCACTTCGGACGATACTTGCTCATCAGCTGCTCACTATCAGGTCTACCTGCCAACTTGCAAGGCATTTGGAACCGCGACCACATGCCGGTATGGGGTTCCAAGTACACTATCAACATCAATATCCAAATGAACTACTGGCCTGCTGAGGTTGGTAACTTAGCCGAGACGCATGATGTCCTATTCCGCTTCCTTGAGCGCACAGCCGAGCGTGGCTCTGAGACAGCAAAAGCCATGTATGGTTGTCGCGGCTGGGTTATGCATCACAACACCGATATTTGGGCCGATACTGCGCCTCAGGATGACTGTGTTCAGTGTAGCTACTGGACGTTGTCGGGAGCCTGGTTCATGATGCATTTGTGGGAGCATTACAAATTCGGCCTTGATAAGGAGTTCCTTCGTAGGGCCTACCCTCTGATGGCCGGATCAGCCTTGTTTTTCCAGGATTACCTGATCGAGCGTGATGGCAAACTCATCACAAGTCCTAGCTCCTCAGCTGAGAACAGTTACTACATCCTCGGTACAGACACTGTAGCATCACTCGCTGCGGGTCCCGCTTGGGACGGGCAAATACTGACGGAGCTCTTCCGAGCCGTGGTCGAGGCCGGCCAACTGCTTGGCGAGAAAACCGCAGACTTTGAAAAGGTTCTTGCTAAATTTCCCACGCCCCAGATTGGCAAGTATGGCCAGGTTATGGAGTGGAAAGACGATGTAGAAGAGGCCGAGCCAGGCCACAGACACATCTCTCACCTCTGGGGTTTGTTCCCTGGCAATACACTGAACACCCTTGAACTTCAAGATGCAGCCAAAGTGACCATCAAGCGCCGTCTGGCAGGCGGTGGTGGCCATACATCGTGGAGTCTAGCATGGATCCTGTGTCAGTATGCACGTTTGCGAGACGTCGAAGGCGCACATGCAGGTATCCAAAAAATGATGGGACATCTTTTACTGAACAGCATGTTCACAAGCCACCCTCCTTTCCAAATTGATGGTAACTTTGGCTTCACTGCTGCGGTGTCAGAGATGCTCCTCCAAAGTCATGTCGATGACGGTACGGGCAGTGGCAAAACCATCATCGATCTCATTCCAACTCTTCTCCCTGCTTGGGAGAGTTCAGGTAGTGTTCGCGGCCTGAGAGCTCGTGGTGGTCTAGAAATTGAGTTGCTGAGCTGGAAGGATGGCAAACTTGTTGAAGCTGTAGTGGTATCTAAGGCTCCAAAATCTCAGACTCGGGTGTTCCGTGTCGCAGCTGGAAGATTGCCTCAAGGTAGCCAGAGCGATGGCAAAGTTAGCATTGAGTTGGCACCCGGAAAGGCTGTTATCATAAAGTTTTAGAGAGAATGATCTAAGAACAGTCATCCAATCAACTCCTGATCAATTTCCGCATTCCTCATTCTAGCCATTGTGATTATTTATGGGATCAAAGATTTTAATTTGAGTAGACGTTCTGCATACGACGTGTCGCGAAATTGGTTAGTACTACGATCCACAAGTATAGGCATACTTCCAACACTCCTCGCGTCCATTGTATTAGTGCAACTCGGGGATAGACTACGATGTAATACTCGTAAGAACTATTACTATCCATCCATTCCTCTCCGATAAGGACAAGGCCTAGTGGTGTCTTGGGAATGGCAAATGCGGCTGCGAAAAGCTCTTACTAGGTAGCTGAATATGATAAAACTGTGTTTTAAGGTATCAGGCATGATACCTTATTGTATTACAAAACCCTGTTTTTTTATAGGTGTGTGGCCTTGATCTATCCCTTCCGAGGAGCAGTTTGTCACCATTGCTAATGCCTAAACACAGAACTGACTAGAAATGAAAAGATTGCTAAAGACATTAGCAATCAAGCGTTGAAAGTTGGAGGCATAGGTCCTACCTGTTGGACGGTTGAGACGGTCAATATCGCTCGGCGGCTGGCATCCGTTTTCAGCTGCTACGTTGACTTGCAGCACATATCTGTCTCTTTGTCCAATGAAGTTGGCATGAGGTCGCATCGTGATTAATCACCATCACTAAGTCGCACGTCCTGCAGCGAGGATTAATAAAAAGCATGGCCTATTGGAGGCTGCATGTGTGACAAGGTAGGTGCCGAGTGCCGACCGAGTGAGACTCACTTACAAAGCAACAAATGGCGTGAGCTGCATGCTAGACCAAGAGCCAGAGGTGAAATTTATAATTTCCCCGTTGTCGGCCCTATCTATTAGAGAGATAAGCTCTCTCACGTTGATAGAAACTCAAGATTAGCCCCACAGATTTTCCGCTGGCTCAAGATAACATGATTGTTAAGCTGCTTGATTCTTAAAAGTGGCTAATTACTATGGAACCCATTGCGTCACAGTTCGATTGACGTGCTGTTTGGAATCAAATGCTGTGTAAGCCTGCTTTCCTTTTCTGGAAATAAACACTATCAGAATAGCTTCGCAATATCCCATGTCAATAGACTCGGCTTACATACTGCAAAACAGATATAACAAACCCCGATTCTTTATTACATAGTTAAAATCAAGGTCCAGCACCGCACATTCAACATCATCACAACTCAGTCCGGTTCAAAATCATCAACATACATCCACGCACCCAAACCATCCCGATTCCAACACTATCGCCAAATATTGATTGAAAAAGTCCTAATAGAATCACACTAGATTTCAAGATGCCTTCAATTATCATTTTCGGCGCTTCTGGTTTCGTTGGTGGTAAGTCAATGGCGTTTCAATTTGCTCAGTGCAATACTAATCAGACATGCTTAGCCCCTTACACCAGGGCTATCAAGCAAGCGCACCCGGATTGGCTTGTGACTGCATACGTCCGAAGCACCAAACCCGAGAATGAGCTCAAGGCCAGCCTCAACGCCGACCGCATCATTGTCGGTGACTTCACTGACTATGCAAAAGTCAGGCAGGCCAGCAATGAGCACGACATTGCTGTCAATGCTGGCAACTCTTTCACTAACGAGCCAATTGCTGCTATGATTGCCGGCCAAAAAGACAAAAAGGGTCCCATCAAGGGTAAATTGATTCATATCAGTGGAGGCGGAAATTTTATTGATTTCGGCACTTCGGGTAACTTCAATCCGGACAGCAAGGTATGGAATGATGCTAGCGAAGACGATATCAAAGCTATTCACAAGGACATGTTCAATGGCCAGTCCGACGTCCCAGTGCTTGAGGCCGGTGCTGTTGATGGTTTGAATACCTACATTGTCTGCCCCTCGGTAGTTTATGGAGGCTCTAGCATCTCGGCGCCTACAATGGGAATCGGCTACCAACTCATCACCGGCAACGCGAAGCCTCTAGGCTACGTTCCCTACGTTGGAGATGGAACAGCTATCTTGAGCACAGTAAGTGATTCTACCCGGTCAAGTCTTTTTACCCCTTATTAACGAGCCTTGTAGTGCCATGTTTTGGACCTGGTCGACTTCCTTGTAAAGATCTCCGATGTTGCAGCTGAAAGCCCAGCTCAGGGAACCCCATACAGTCGCTATTACTTGCTCGAGACTAGCCGAGTTGCGTGGAAGGACTTGGCAACTGAGCTTGCAAAGGTGATGCATACACGAGGCATCTTTTCAAGCCCTGAGCCAAAGAGTGTGCCGTTTGAACAAGCTGGGGACGGTGAGGTCAAGCACCTCGTTGCAGCGAACATGCTCATCAAGGGTGATCGTGCTGCAGCATTGGGCTTTGAGCCACGACACCCTAGTATCCTCGAGCAGATCCATAAGGACCTTAAGGAAGTTTGCCTCTAGTATAGGATGTAGATAGCTGACATTTATTTGAGTGGAGAAGGATTAGAATCTTGCAATTAACAGATCTTTTATGATCATTTAAGCTATTTTCTATGGAGTTATAATATCTTGTAATTAGTTAGAATTAATAACATATAGCCTAGAGATACGGCAAGCCTTTGTGTATTACACTAGCCAAGGGAGAAATAACTTGCGGGCTGCGCTTTTAGTGATCTTATCTCCCAATCGTTTACTCCTGGCCGTATATTCCTTTTTTTCATTGATAAATGGAAAGGGGACATCGGGGACATCCTTTTCCAAAAACGAGCAGAGCGGCTCCCAACCGTCTTCCAGCTTGAAGTTGAGGAGCTGCTCGGCGGGAACGCTACTGCGGACGTATTCGTAGTGCCTGATGTACGCGGTTCTCAGGTTCTTCTTCACGTCTTCAGGGCAGTCTGATCTGGTCCATCCCTGCTGTGTTCGAAACGACACCGAGCCGCACGGATAGCCCGCGTAGTCGCCGACCTTTGTGACGAACCAGCGCATCCAAGGGCTGATTGTCGGCTGAACGACGGACTCCATGCTGTAAAGCCAGGCGTCGATGTCGCGTTCAACGAGGATCACCTTGGCGTCTGGGTATGCAGGGATCAAGGACTCTGCGTAGAAAGACGCTACGTCCGAAACGGCGTCGTACTGCCCGAAAACCTGATCCCACTCTTCTCGAGAGAAAGGTGTCCCACGGTAAGTAGGAAGGTTTGTGAATGTGGCGTCATTGGCCTTGTCTAGAATTGGCCATTGCCATTGCAGATGGTCCATCTCGCAGAGATCCCATCCATGATGCGTGTTGGGGAACCCGAGTATCTCGAGGGCCCTCATCAACGAAGCAGTGCCTGTACGGGGGCAGCCCAGACAAAGAATTGGCGGTCTTTCCAATGGCTTGATGGGGCGAACTTCTCCGCCTTCCGGGAAGATTGATCGACGTGTGTTGGCTGTACTACCTAGATTAGGCTCCTCTGTGGATGTCGAAGCCATTGTCAAAGGTTCAATATATATATCTCTCTCGCATAAGTCATATCCAGCACGGACTTGGATGTAGGTAAGTGTTGAGTAATGCGGTCTCTTTTGGTAGCACTTCGTCTTCTTAGCATGAAAATGCGCTGTTTAAATAAGCTACGCCACAGCTGAACAACAAACCTGGCTTAGCTGAATCAGGCCAGCCTCGGACTCAAGCTTATGCCCCTGGAGTGAGACCGACCTGGCCAATCACACTTGCCCAATTACCTAAGCTTTCTTTAGCCCCCATAATATAATATTTAGGGTTGGGTTCTGAATGTGGGAAATTAGATATTTGGATCTAGAGAGGCTCGCAATGACTTCAGATGAATAATGATAATAACATGATATGCAAAGGTACCACCTCTTGGTCTTGGAGCGTTATTTCTTTGAAGTTCACAATCTTTCGTGTATTTGGAGGACAGTGCATGTAAAATGACAATTTGTCAAGTGATCAGGACGTGAGATACCTATTCAACGCATCATACTCAACGATTCCAGTAGATGAAATGGCGCGTTGCTCAATGTTGTCTCAGGAAAAAGACAAAATATTGTGTACTCGGTTCGAGATGGTCGCCAGTCTGTCTGGTCTCTCTTGGAGCAAGCGCGCTCACACTCGGGGTCTTCGACGCCAGTCCTGTCGTTATTCAAATTGAGGCGAACTCGGAGTTTCTGTTCGGGCTTCCAAACGACATCGTTGTTGCTGAAGGGAGGAAGATCAGGCCTTTATGCTGAGCAGAAGGAGTCATACGGTGCTGACTTTGCTGCGCTGCAGCTTGAAAGGCAATTGTGTGGGCATTGGGCCATGATGCCGCCGAGATGGGGAAACAAAAAACTGCCTTGTTTATGATTGTTGAAGCCGCCTTCCTTTACTTTAGAGGAGGTTGTAGAGCAAACTGTAGATGGTTATTGCTGAAGATAAAGTTGGAGAAAGATGGTCGCAACTCGGCTGGCTCTAGGCGGTAGAAATTCAGCTCATACCTTGGTTTTCTGCGCCGAACATCCCTGCTGTCAATTTAGATGTGTCGAGATCGAGGATCCATTTTCCTTAATTCGAAGCCCAAAGAACAGTCTCTCACGAGACGTGTGCCATTACAGGAAAAGGGTTCTCCGGTATTAATCTGTAATCCACAACCACAACCACAACCACAACCACAACCACGCGCTTACGCTGAGGGCAAAGATGTGACGCGATCACGTTCCCAGTGGCAATAGTCCCGAGAACCCATCCACCACCGTGGAGGTACACGCAAACAGGCCTCTGTCAGCTGGCTTCTCACCTGTGTAGTAGAGTACCGGATAGCCACATCGGGTCTTTCGCTTTCCCTTCGTTTAATGACGAATTAAACAGTGATGGCAACTGGCTGTAACGGGCCGAAACCTTAAATGAGAATGGAACTAGTGCGTGAGCATTCTACTGGTTATAGATGCACCTGCTGCTTTTCGAATAGGTGCTTGTTGTTAAAGGCAGCATACTCGGGATTAATGCGGTTGAATACTGATTTGTGTGTAGGGTACGATGGTTGATTAGTGATCTTGGGCAGCGCGTCTCTGTACCAGTCTTTGATCAAACAGTGATTCTGTAAGAATCATCAACGGAATCGCCGAAGATGGATGTCGTTGAAATGGTTTCGCGATTGGTAGAACTATCTTTGTGAGGCTTTCATCGGAAGTTGATCTATCACCGGTGATTCCCGGCGGACTGCCAAAAGCGGGCATCCGGTGGGACTCGTCCAGTTTCAGATGCACACAGAGTCGGTTCGGATCGTCGCTCTAGGCAGGTTACATAGAAGGATTGGCAACCTCTGAGCTTCCCCGCAAATGGTATCGCGGCACTGTGTAGCAAATTCCAAGCTTATCATGGTACAGTACCCCACACGCTGACAGGTTACAGGGGTCTTTTGGCTTAGATGAACATGTCGGTCCTTATTCTCTGACGCAATACTACCCAACCCTTACACCGTCCAGCTCCCTAGCTCCCTCAACTGGTATGCCAGTGCAAACAGTATTGCTTTAACAACTGGAGTAGCAGAGTGACAGGTGTGGGTTACTTTAAACAAATATGCTTACTTGATGGGTATAAAGCCTTTATGTGATCTTCAAGACCAGATATTCTCTGGAAACACCAGATAATTTAAGAATTTATTCTACATCACTAGATATCATCACGTGCTACCTGACTGATGTACTCTACCTAGTCCAAGGCTAGCGAACTTAACCCTGGATACCGAGGGTATCATGCAACGAAGATCCTAGATAAGGAACTCATATAAAACACAGACCACCCCCTCTCTCACTTTCAGCATCACGCTGCTGCCGACAACTCCACCCCATCATAGGTTTATGCTCCAGAGCGAAGAGAAGTGATCGCCATGGACATCAAGGACGACAAGGAACACGGTATAATTGACGACACCCTGACCGAGGGCACCCATGAGGAGACGGCGCGTGTTGTGGACCACATCGCCGAACGTCAACTATGTCGCAAGTTCGATGTTCGCTTGATGCCAGTTCTGGCCATCATGTGTAAGCTGCACAATGCATAATCTCGACAAGTTATCCTAATCACCAAGTAGACCTCTTCAACGCGCTTGACAAAGGCAACCTAGGCAATGCGCAGACAGCTAATCTGAGCAACGGTATGCTATCCCCCTCAACCAAAATCCAAGAACACTACTAAAATCGAAATGAGATCTGAATTTCAAACCGAACCAGTATAACCTTCTGGTATCCATCTTTTTCGTTCCATACGTCATTTTTGCTCCTCCTACCGCCATCCTCGGCAAGAAGTATGGCGCTGCTCGAGTTCTTCCTATCCTGATGTTTACGTTCGGCTCTATGACTATGCTCTCGGCTGCCGCCACAAACTTTGGTGGCCTATTTGCCTTGCGATTCTTCCTTGGAATGGCCGAGTCAGGTTTCTTCCCGCTAGTCATCTACTATCTAACAACCTTCTACCGAAGGGGTGAACTGGCGCGTCGTCTGGCGGTGTTTTACGCTGCGTCTAATATTGCCAACGCTTTCGTACGTTTCTAATCCTAACCCTCGACGATATGTGTTCTGACGTCAGCAGAGCGGTCTCTTGTCGTTCGGCGTATTCCAAATCAAGTCTGATTTGTTAGTATGGCGATATCTGTTCATCATTGAAGGTGCAGCTTCAGTACTCTTCTCCTTCTTTGCTTTCTGGTATTTGCCTCGCAGCGCTGCCGAGGCCAAGTTCTTAGGCGAAGAGGAAAAGGCGCTGGCGTTCCACCGCATGGCAGTCGACTCATCATCAGTCGTACAGGAGAAGTTCAATTTCAAGGACTCCATCAAGATCTTCACTTATCCGACGACATATTGTTTCCTCTTGATTGAGATTTGTCTCGGTGTGCCTATCCAGTCGGTTGCGCTCTTCATGCCCCAGATTATTCAGCGTCTGGGATATGGCCGAGTCAAGACCAATCTCTACACTGGTAAGTCTTGAGCAATCGTGCGCTGTTACACTTATTGATTTATTTTGCGCAGTTGCACCCAACGTCGGCGGTGCAGTCATGCTGCTCATACTAGCCTTCAGCTCCGACTTTCTACGCATCCGATTTCCCTTTATCATGCTTGGATTTACGCTTACATTTGTCGGCTTCATTATATACGCGGCTATTTCAGACGTCCAGGCCCAACTGCAACTGGCCTACTTCGCAACCTTCATGATGGTTTGGGGTACCTCGGCACCGTCTGTTCTCCTGTCGACGTGGTACAATAACAATATAGCACACGAAGGTCGTCGTGTGGTGCTCACTTCAGTGGGAGTTCCGCTGGCCAACCTGATGGGCCTCGTCTCGAGCAACATCTTCCGCGAGAACGAGATGCCGAAATACCCGACGGCTCTTATCACTACAGCATGCTTTGGAGCGTGTGGATGCCTCATCGCGGGTCTGTTGGGTGGCTACATGGTATTTGATAACACGCGGAGAAACCGCAAGGCCGGAAGAAAGACGACGGCAGCAGACGTACCCACGCATCGTCTACGCGATGGGCCCTCTGTGCCCGAGTTTCGATGGTTTCTATGAGCGGGGAAGCGAAGGTTGTAAGGAGGAATGATCGACGGTGGCTGGGATCAGGTAACGTTGGCTCAAGGAGGGTTGCAGGCTAGGGGGTGTAGAACAGCATGAGAATGACTGACTAGTAATAATCCCATAAGTTGAAACAACAGTATAAAAGTATCAGTATAAATTTAGGCTTTAAACTCTTCTAAAGTATTGTTTCTCTTTATAAATGTTAGGGTCAAACTTATAGAATTTAAGAGTAGAGGCATACTACATAGAAGAGTCTCAGAACTTGGTGGGCCATCTCTCATGTTTTGTTACACCCCGCGGGCGGGGTAGAAGATATCGCACTGTGTGAAGTGGTTTTCCTACGTTACATCCAAGTTGCGGATCCTTGTAGATATGATTGGACTTCGGGGATAAAAGTAGCGCCGAATTCACCGCTGAGCCTATCTATTTATCATGAGCGTGTTTTATGTACCATTTCCCCATCTTGAACCTCGCATCTACCCGTCAACATGTACTCTCCCAAGGTGGGCGATAGCCTCGACAGCCTGGACACACCGTCCATGGTAGTCGACCTCGATGTGATGGAAGCCAACATCAAGAAGCTTATGGATCGGCTTCTTCCTACTGGTCGGAATATTCGCCCGCACTTGAAAACTTCCAAGAGCGCAATCGTCGCGAAAAAGCTCGTCGCTGCTGGTGCCAAGGGTGGGTGCGTCGCAAAGCTGAGTGAGGCCGAGGCTATTACATCTGCTGGCTTCACAGACCTCCTCATCACCTGCGAGATTGTTGGTCCAGCCAAGGTTAAACGGCTAGTGGAGCTGTTCAGGAAGCACAGGAATATCAGAATAGTCGTGGACAGCCAAATAGCTGCTACAGCTATCAATGATGCTCTGGACAAGTCGGGCATTGAGGACCCTCTCACCGTGTTGATCGATCTAGACGTCGGACTACACCGTACTGGCATCCAGCCTAGTGAGGCCATCCCTCTTGCAAGGCATATCGATACTCTCAAGCACCTACGTCTCATTGGTGTCCAGGGCTACGAGGGTCATCTGCAACATCTCCACGACTACGAAGACCGCAAGAAGCAGTGTCTCGAATCAATGAAGACCCTCACTGAGACCGCCCAGGCCTTAAAAAAGGAGGGGTTCAATATCGAGGTTGTCACGACTGGTGGCACTGGCACGGCTGATTTCTGTGCCACGGTTCCTGGCGTAACAGAGTTACAACCAGGATCTTTCATTTTTATGGACACAGACTACCGAAACGCCATAGGCACATACTACTCCCACAGCCTATCATTCCTGGCCACTGTGATAAGTAATCAAGGGGAGCGGCAAGTCACAATTGATACCGGTCTAAAGTCCTTGACTACAGATAGTGGCCTAGCTGAATGTAAAGACCCAAGATATACCTACGGTCAGCTAGGTGATGAGCATGGGTCACTTACCTGGGAAGAGGGCACACCAGCGCTTCAGATTGGTGATAGGGTTGAAATGATTCCCAGCCACATCGATCCGACTGTCAATCTTCACGACTTCTACTATGCGTATCGAAATGGGGTGATTGAAGAAATCTGGCCTGTTGATTCCAGAGGAAAGGTTCAGTGAGATTAGCCCAAATTAGATCAGGTAAAATACATTACTGTAAGGTTATACTAATGTCACTCGTGTTTATATGTGCCCATGCTTTTATATCTATCCTTACGTTTGAGCTTTAGTGTCGACCCGGGTACAGACGATATAATGCCCGCAATACATGTCCAGAGAATTTGCAAAACCTTCTTGGATAATACGAAAGACAAAGCGGGTTGGTTTTATGGCCATTCTCGTCGCATATTGGGAAAGTACGTACCGACTACATTGAACTGCGACCAGTCAAGGAAGCGGATACGAACCACGAAGAGGCTTGGTCATTCACGTCACCAGTCACTGTATCATTCTGGCATAAGCATAGTGAGCAGGTACTTTGTGGCAACGAGAGACAGATTCCAATGGACCGGAAGGAAATTGGGCAGCAACTCTGACGTAGTTTCGTATTTTCGCCGTAGTGGTATAGCTGACTAACAACGATGAGCTCCGACGGATCCCCAGAGGCTTCCTCTGATCAGGTCAAGGATACACCAGCTCCAGGGTCTTCGCGACCATAGCTTACAATCTGTAGAAGACCGAAAACACCTTCATCAAACAGATAAGCAGACCCCAGCCTCGTAACTGTAGAACCGACCCGCAGGTCCCAGATACTCCAGGTTCCGAACAGACATATGACAGCAAGTGACGTTTCAGAGGTCAATTTCTCAACAAGTAAGAGAGAATAGGGTGAAGATGCCCCCCGCAATACCACTGACAGCTCCAGCAACGGCCGACCCGATGGTGGTGAGGTTTTCACACATCTCATCGTCGCCATCGATGTTCAAACTAACCGACATCCTAATTTCCATCTGGCCGTGGACATCATGATCCCTGTCTCGGAAGATGATACTGATGACGTTTGTCTGGATATACTGATCTGCAGTCTCAGGATCGCCATCTGCACAACATTCAGCACACGCAATGAATAGAGAATAGAATTAACTTACCCTCGCAGAGACAGCAGTTCACAGGAGGGCAGCATCCAGTCTTGTTGGGATGGTACTTCTTCTTCTTGACATGGTAGGTATGTTTGTCTCCATGACCAGCTGAAATGGCCTTAGCCGCTTCAATGAGTTGCCTCGTCATCTTTTTCGACTGACGAAGTTCTTGTGTAAGCCGCATGGTGATGGTAGCATCGTGGATGTCATCTCCAGACACAATCTGTGTAGGGACATCGATCTTGGGCGGGCATGTCCCGTCGTCCTCGCACTTCTTATGCCAATGATCAAGAGCATCCCAGGGCGGCGTAGTACCCCAGTTGATTCTATGCTTACTCACCGTGACCTTGGTGTTACCTGATAACTCAGCACGTTAGAATTTGATCAAGTGTTATTCACGAAGAATGGTTAGAAATAGTCACCGTTGTCGTCGCCGTGATAAACAGCACGCTTGGCAAGTCGAGCCTTGCAAAGTGCGGATGTTCCATCCCTGGAGAACAGGCCTGGCATAGAGGCTTCAGTCATCAAGACTGGAGCAGCCAGGGCAAAAGCGACGATGCATCTAAACATCATGATGAATCTTCAAGTGAGGTGAAAAGTGTGTAGTCAGTGTATTTTTCGAAACTGAGCTGGTAAAGAAAACGCCTTGGCAGAAGGACTTGGGCATATTTATACTTCTCCGTCTCCTTTCCTTCCATCTCGATACCGACTGATATGACTCAACTGATATGACTACACAAAGCACAAACCTCAGGAGGTGCTCTCCTTGTCTCATGATCTTGGCCAAGAAGCATACCTGTGATCCGACATGGCGGACTGTTACTTCTACGTCTTCCAATGAATGCCATTTACGCATCCCCGGGCCGTCGGTGACGGTCTGTTGGAGGCTGCTCACATCAGCAACCACCAGTTCTCGTTGGCGAATCATGTCTTGAGACTCTATGTATAGTAAACAATCCCATCGTACACACGCGGTGTTGACTGTAGATCTCCCGTTGATCATTAATTCGTCTCATTCAAATTCCTGTTTTTTCGTGTTCAGTGGTCTAAATATTCGGACCTTTCAAACCCTATGGCTGTTGGGGTCCAGCAAAAGTTCAGCTGGGTCAGCCCTATTACACCGGCGGAATGAGAAGTGGTCACTCTCCGATTGGGGTAGGTTGGGACCTTGATCAGCGGCGGTTATTGGTATGCTTGTTATGCTTATGATTAGCTGAGAGCCATTTATGTGGCTGTCGAGCGGTCAATCCCGCCCCCAACTCCCGGCGCTAGTTTACAACGTTACCACACTCAATCGCCATGCGTCGTTGGGTATAATGGTTGCGGCATAAGGAGGAGACAGGATCATTGATCTTGTTTACCGAGGTACATTTTCAAGGCACTGCCACATGATTGTTCGTTTGTCTCTTCGGAAATAACAAATACTAGGCGAACTCTGAGTAGGTAAGGAACCAGAAACTGGAATATACCGGAAAGGTTTCTTCAAGTGTATTTAGTAGAAGGGAGAAAATCCGAGACACAAACACCGTTGATCTAGGTAGAGAATAGTCCATTCTTACAATTAATATGATTGCACCTCAATTATGCAATTTAACTAGGTAAAAGCATTCGATAGTTTGTTCTAGTCTTGTAATAACGAACTCATTATTTTTGCCTATTTCCTTCCATTATCTTAATATCCGCGCGTACCGTACCTTCAACACCGATCTCTTACTTCCATCTTAACAGGTATAATCTGTCTTCACGCATTGCCTTTGAACTAGTGTGCAAATTCTCTGCCCTTTACATTCTTCCATTCAATACCCAACGATGGCAGAATGGCAAAACAAGCAGCACCGAGTCCCACATAGAAATAGCTCCGAAGCGCTGCGTTATACTCGACAAGCACATCGCTGAGAATATCGGGTGGTATAACGTGGCGCAACTGTGTAGCCCCAGTACCAACGATCTTTGTTATGTCAAGGCCGTCAAACCCAGCCAGACGAGATCGAAGCTCGTTGTTGAAGATGGCTTGGCCAACACAGACAAGCACTGAACCGCCAAGGGATTGGGCAGAGAACATGAGTGACACACCGATAGGTACGTCTTTCTGTTCCAGTGAGACTTGAGCTCCTAAGCTAGCAAGCTGCATACCTTGACCAATACCAAGGCCAAGGATGATCTGATACCCGATCCAAGTACGGGTCGGGGTATCAACGAGAAAGGTCGAGATAAGACCGCCGCCAACAGACATAAATATGACAGATGAGAAGAACACGGGGTTGAACCAACCAATCCCGTTGATAAGACCACCAGATACGATTGCGCCAAAGACGAGTGCTAGGACCAGAGGAAGTGTGTCAATGCCCGAAGTGATTGCGTTGGTGCCTCGGATGCCCTGGAACCAGATGGGCAAAGCAATCAAAAAGACAATGAGGACAGACCCGAGACAAAAGGCAAAGACAGTGCCCAACCAGACATTCCGGAGCTTGAAAAGACGAGGAGGCACGGTGGCGTTCTCTTGCTGCCAGATCTGTATAGTAACAAAGGCAGTGAGAAGCACACCTGCAAGTACCAGAAGTGCAATGATCCGGCCTTCACTCCAAGGATATTTCTCTCCGCCCCACTGAAGGGCTAGAATCAAGCAGATGGCACCGGGCAGGAAGACCAGGGTTCCAAAGGGGTCAAGCTGCTTGATTTGTTGCTGGATGGAGACGGATTCGTTCGCGGGGAATTTGGGGAATAGAGCAATCAAGCAAGCCACGGCGGCCCCTCCGACAGGAAGACTAGCAGATGAGTCGGTCAGTATACGATATGTACAAAAGGAAAAGGATTTAAGTTACTTACTTGATGTAAAAGCACCATCTCCATGTAACGTGGTCAGTAAAGGCTCCTCCGATCAGCGGCGCAATAACAGAGGCAATACCAAAGACGGCCCCCATCATTCCCACATAGCCTGCACGCTTGGAAAGAGGGGTGACGGTGGTGATGAGGATAGTAGAGCCAGAATAAATGCCAGCAGAGCCTGCGCCAGCAATAGCACGACCGATGATGAAGGCAACCGAGTTGGGCGCTACACCGCACAAAAGCGAGCCAAGTTCAAAGAAGAATATCGCTACTAGGTAAACGGCCTTTGTGGGGTAGAAAGTGAATATGCGGCCCCAAAGAAGCTGCGTGGCAGAGCTGGTGATGAGGTAGGCGCTGGCATACCAGCTGATATCGCCGAGAGACTTGAAGTCATCGGTGATACGAGGGATGGCAGTAGCGATTATTGTGCGGTCGAGAGCGACGAGGAACATGGCTACCATGTTGGAGATTATGATGGCAGCCAGTTTGAGGCCTTGGGGGTACTTGGATTCATCTTCTGCCTCTTCGGTCTTGGGTTCGGAGGAAGAGGCATCTGGTTTGGATGGGGTCTCATTTGGCGCGGGAGATGTAGCTCCGTTTTCAACATTCTCCATCTGATCGTGCTTGTATCCCATGCTATAGGGAAGAAGAAATAGGTAATAAAAGTTCAAATGGTTATAGATAGCTTGATAGGCAATAATGGCAAGCTTGGGCCGAGGGATTGGAAGTTGGAGGGCTATATTTAAAGCATGGTCACTCCCAACTATCCCCTCGGGCGAGATATTTCCCGGACGCGGTGCAGATAGATCTCGGTGACCGGAGGCATGGCCGTGGTCGGGGGCTCACGGACCCGTACAGCGGTCCAGGTCCTGTCTCGGGCACTAAATGCGCTAAGCTCGGGACCGAGGCACACAAAATCTTAGCTGCCAGCCCTGCAGCCTTATAAGCGGTCCCGCGCGGAGAGGCGTGTTAGTCGATTGACATCAGGCCACGGCCAATTGGCCGTCACTGGCAGGGTATAAATATGGAGAGCGAGCATGATGGAGTCGATGTGTGTTGACATTATCTGGATGGCTTGCAGCAATTGGCATTGAACCCTCTGACTAGACGCGTGTGCTGCCCTGGTGCAGATATCATGCTGTTGAACTTTTGTTATCTGTATTAGGCATTACTCCCTGTTCTTACTTGATCACAGAGATTGTGAATTTCCTTTTCTTTTTCTCTTCCCCCTTCAGGCCAACAATCACATCATATCATCTCAAGCCCGGTCGCCATCGTGGCGTGATTCAAAATCTCATGCAAACTCCGCTGTTCTTGGAAATTGAGTGGCAGCAAGCCCTTCCTTACTAGCCATTACCCATAGCTGCCAAACTCCAAGTACTCCCAGCTTAATACCCTCCATCGCTAAAGACAGGACCACCAGACGGCACTCATGTTTTCTTGTTCATCACGGAGAGGCCAAATGCAATGGCCAAAAACTATGCGCCCATTGTATCAGGACCGGTAAAAAATGTCTCCTCTTTCGGGCGTCTCCTCACTAGGCTCGCATCGTCGTCTCATCAAAGGTGCTTAATGCCTTCGCGGACAAGCAACTTTGGAGTTTAAGGCTAAAGAACTTCCAGGGCTTAGCCAGGGCCATCTGAAAGCATGTGGGGCAGAGCTGAATCTCGACAGGGCAGAATGACTCCAGCTTCACGTCTCCTTTCAATAGCGAAAGAATATGGGAGTAAGCGATATTGCTATACGATAAAATCTCTAAGCGAAATAGGAAAAGGGTCGCAGTATTCCTTGCCTATGCCACTTGTACGGTAGTTAATGGCGCAACACTCTCCGTAGTCATCGGATTACGCAGGCTGGACATCTAGTGCCGCTCGCATTCGGGTGTTGGATGCGAAGTGAGCAGACAGATCCGTCGTAGGGGGATAATTTAGTTGGGATTGCGACCTACAGCAGAACGACTCTCTAGATAGGTAAATCGGCACATCCTGATCAGAAATAGTCCAACTTATACGTACAAGAAGCCATGTCTTTTTTCTATAATTTAAGCATCATACTACATGTAGTTATGCTTCCACAGCTGCAACAATACATACGAATGAATCTTCAGGAGTGTCTCGGCTATTATTTGAGCCCGGCTTGCTCACCATAATAATAATTGTAAAATGGTGACTTCAAACGTATTATGTGAGGCGCAGCCTAGGAAAAATAGAAATGGTCAGCCACAGTGTACACTCTACAGGGATCTGAGCCACCAGCAGATCATCACTCAAGTCCGTCGGACACGGAACACAACTTTATGCCGCATTTGCACCGGACATATATAATGACATACAATATTTTACTATCTTCAATTCGTTCCCACCAGCATCTAATGACAGAGTAAAAACTGACAAACGCCAATCGTGAGACACTATTCATCTCCCGCCCTTTTCTTTATATACTCCACATCCCAATCGAAGTAATCAGATCTCGCCTGCCATAAGTGCAGCAACATACCGACATGGCTTTGATGCGTTGTATGAACACCACAACGTTTGAGCTCCATACCAGCACGCAAACTGATTTCAAACAACGGGGCTACGCCATCTTGTCCCACCGATGGGGATCCGAAGAAATTCTATTTTCCCAAATCCCGCAATTCGCTCAAGAATTAAGGCACACCAAAGATCGACACGTCCTGCCACAGCTGGATAAGATCCTCGGTGCCTGTAACACTGCTCGGAAACAAGGTCTCCAGTGGATGTGGATTGATAACTGCTGTATCAACAAGTCAGACAACAGCGAGCTATCCGAATCTATCAATTCCATGTTCAAATGGTACAGCGAGGCCGTGGTATGTTTGACGTATCTGTCGGACGTGCGCAAGAGCCCCAGCACCACGGTTGGCTCGCAAATCTTCCAAAGCTTTGAAACTGGTGAGATGTCCAAGTGGTTTACGCGTGGATGGACATTGCAAGAGCTTCTCGCACCCAGCAAGTTACTATTCTACGACACGGACTGGAACTATCTCGGATCCAAGCGGGAGCTAGCGGGCCCGATAGAGGACGTTACTGGTATTGCGGCACATTATCTTACTGGAGAAAAGGATTTCAGGATCGTCTGCATTGCCGCCAAGATGAGCTGGGCGTCAAAACGCGAAACAACTCGAGAAGAGGATATGGCGTACAGCTTGTTTGGTATTTTCAATCTCCACTTGCCTGTTCAATACGGGGAAGGTAAAGGGGCGTTCTTGAGGCTCCAGGACGCTCTGATGGCAAAGAACGACGAATCCCTCTTCGCCTGGAAGATGCCCTCCAGTGGCCCAGGGTCTGCGTATCAGATCATACCGGATAGTATGGTAGACCTAGGCCCAGACGAATGGGGCCTTTTGGCTCCTTCACCGAGATGGTACGAGCACTGTGGGAAGATGACAATACAACACAAGAAGACGGTCATGAGGCAGCGAGGAGGATTCACTAGAACCCCGCAGGGTATCAGTGGTCCGATTTCTAAGCGAAATCATTATGTTACAGCAGTACTTACTGGGTTAACTGTGGTGGGAGCAATTCCTTTCCAGATATGGCTGGCCGTTAGACAGAGAACAACATTGAAGTACACACTCAACTGTTGGGAGCCAGATGAGACTGGCGCAATGAGGGCGGTACGACTACATCTACGACCGGTCAGGAGGGATCCTCCAATGTGGATTAGGACTGCTAGCCAAGGCTATGACTTGGTGAAAGGAGTGCCGTCCACTGATTATTCGGCGGTCGGAACGGTTTGGCAGCCTCAATTGTTTTGATCTTCTTTCCAAAGAGGCGAGATCATGGCTATGGATAAGGAGTATCTAGAGGTAGTGCACTTGTAGAAGAAGCAAAAGACATAATAATTCAATACTTGCATTCATAACATGCTTATCGCCCTTTTAGGCTTCCTTAGGCAGGTTCTTGGTCTTGAGGTGTATCTGGTTCTTTAATTGTTCACACGGATCACACAGTGGAGTCAGCCAGAGTCTGGTCATTGCTTCTAGAGATGGCGTTGTCAGTTTCACAAAGCTCACAGTAAACTTATTGGTTTTAGACTGTGAACTCTACGTTAATCTTAAACTAACGCTGCTGGATGTTTTTAAGAGCACGTTTGCATAAACAGACGCATATGATTCGACAGATCCTCATGACGTGAGCAGATGAGCTCCAGGCAGCCTCATGTTCGATGACTAGTTTCTCCACCCCGCACAGAAAAACGTCTCACCGTAAGCTACTGACCTCCAACCCAAACATGCGGCGCAGACGTGATGAAGACGTAAACTCTTCCGCGATTCTTTCGATGGACATGTCCGGCGGTAGGCAGATCGAACGATGGACATTACTTGCGCCGAAAAAGGAACAGCAGATGAAGCTGCCAAGCCTCGAAAATGACAGCCTTTGGGACCTCAAGCCGTCCTACTTCTGCACTCTGTACCTTAGTTTCGATGCATTCAAACTGCTGTGCAACTCCATCGAGAAAGTCAACATTAATTCTGGCCTTCAGGGTGGCTGGGGTTCAACTCAGATACTTTCGCAACAGGCGCCAGCCCGTACTCGGCTGGAGAGGCTGCCACCCGAGCTACTCAGCACGATATTCACGCTCTTGAGTCCTGATGATTTCGTATCCCTCGGTCTCTGCTCCCAGTATCTCTGGGCCCATGCTATCATCTGGGCGCAGAAGGCCTTTCTCCGATGGAGGAATGCATATTCTTGGGCCGGCACTCCGATGATTTGCATGGGCTCAGAGCTCAGGATTCTTCCACAGTCTATATACAACATGTTTCCTGAAACAATGCCTGAAGGAACACCTAAAGCTTTCGATTTTCATAACGAGCATGAGATGCGTAAACAAACCCGACCGGGCATTTGGCACAACGAGATGACCAAGCGATTTGAGAAGAGGCCTGATCCATATGATGATCGCTATCGAGAAGGATTCTGGAAACACATCGCCTCAGCTGGCATCCCCGAAAAGCTACACGAACCTATGATCGCATCTTTTCCAACTTTCAGTATCGAGGCTGGAAGCAAGTGGTATCTGCGTAATCTAACACAGAAAGAGTATATTCAAATGGAGGGCATCGTTACGACCGATGGAGAAGCCACCGTTTCTTTCGTAGGAAATCATTGGCTCACGTTGGACATCCTACTGGTGTGGTTGATTAGCTGGAGAGGTGACGGTAGACAACATGCATGGTCCTGGGAAGAGCTTGGGGAATTTGTAGGAGTTACAGACGAAGGTCTGGGGGATATTATGATAGACCCGACATATGGGCCTCTCGATCACAGATTTTGGCCCATTTGGGCTGGCCCCTGGGCGGGACATAGCCTCGAGATTGTTGCGGAGCGTAAGATGGATGCGGAGTGGGTCGACCGGACTAGCCATATTGAGTTGCTATCTGGTAAATTACTGCGTACCTTGTATGGACTTTCGATGGCAGAGGTGGGAGAAGCTCAAGACTATTGGGCCAAGATTTTCGAGGAGAGTGGAGGGGTTGTGGATCTGCAGCTGGTGGAATACGGAACGGATTCGGACTAGGAGATTCGATGTAGTCGAGCGCACAGCGCGGGTAATTTCATTGCAAGTGAGAGGTCATCATCAGTTAAGACCTTTGCAGGACTAGGATCAACGATTGTGACTAAGAGAAGAACCGTCGACTTATGGCCCCATGTTGCACGTTGCCTCTTGTTTCATACTTAAGTACGCTTACAAAAAGGTGTAAGGACTAAGTATACACCAAATTAAAAAGAGAGGCAATTTTCGTTACACATACGACCGCATCACGACGGGATTTCTCATGTAATCGCCAAGACGAACAAATACGGCAAAAAATGCAAAAACATACAACAGCGGGGATTCGCTGGTCGTCACCGACCCAACTACTAATCCGCCCCTTATCAGCTTATCTATGGGAGAGCGGACGGGATCCCGAGTTCTCTGATAGGTATGGTCGTATGTGCTTGACTCCCCAGTTAGTGAGGCACATGTAGTCAAGTTTATCCTTGGGGCAGCGTCGATAAACACACTACTTGAACGAGTCTGGCATCCATCATGTCAAGGTCGAGAGCTGTTGGCAGGTTCTGTTTCCCAGTTTACGTTTAAATTGAACAAGGACAAAATCCACTTCTGAAAGGAAGATCAAGCTATTTCAAGGATGCACAACTTGTCACCGCAGGGCAACAATTGTATCCCAAACACGTGTTTGAGCTTTGCGGAGGAACACTGGATAAGTCATCAGCGATGACATCGAACACAGCGATTTGCTCTCCCACCATTTTTGCGCCCACCAGTTTCAAAATTATCAGGAGCGATATTAGGCCCCCGTTTGTTTTCTTCTACGTCAAGACCCGTGGACGAGGGCTTATTATATCAACTTGTTCATGGTTGGCAAAATCCAAACGCCCCTACCCTACAGCTCATTTGACGGTCAACAAGGATAGATCAATTTGACCTAGCGCCAGGGCCGTAGTTGTTGATGTGGGCCCACTCGTCCGAATCGGCCGAACTCCCGGCCCCGCAATGACCTATATTCCCTCGTGTTGACTTGAGCTCCTTCTTGATCATCCTCTCCCGCATTACCCATCGAGGATATTTCTAAAGAGCTATATAGCAACGCACTTTGGAAGCTGAGGCTCTGTGACGAGATCTGGCAGATCGCAGTTATCACGCAAGTTAGTTTGCGAGCTCTCGATCGTGGATATTGCACATGGGAACAAGATAATCACATAAAGAACAGTGCGGTGATTGGCGTGGATAGTGACAGAGGAGACTCTTTGCATTTAATTACATGGAAATATTTAAGAGAAAGAACAGCTATGTGGCTTGTTATTAGCTCACAAGCTCCGAAAGAAAACTAGAAGCCTCCATCACAGGTATGTGGGCATGTCATTCTAAGTACCGCTGGCAGGGCTACTCCACTTGACTCCATTGAGTGTTGTGACAAGCGATCCGGTCGAAGAAAGAACATTCTCCATCACAGAAACGCTCACATGATATCCACCCTTGCTCGTCTTCTTGGTACCTTTGACAGCTCCGGACTGCTTGATATCCGAGTACCAGTCAAAGGAGTAGTTGACCAATCGTGAGACTGATCCAGTCACAGTCTCAGTACCATCCAGATAGTTCTCTCCATCATCTGAGTACTTGTTGTATGAAACAGAAACAATGCCAATGGTAGGGAGAGTACCCATCGTGATGTTGACTTTAGCAGAGCCAGAAGCCTTGCCCTTCAGAGTGTAAATGCCAGAAGTGATGTCGGAATGGGAAGGTGGGGTACTTCCAGGGACGTAGGGAGTGCCCCAGGGGATGACATCGGAGTGTTCCTTGACGGGAGCACGAGCAGTTGGCTCACGGTTTGTGAATGTAGCGATATACATCCTGTAGTTTCGACCACCCTGCTCCTTAGACTTGTAGCAAGGCAAAGGGTTTGAGCCACCGCAGGCCGGGGAAACGGTGTGAGTCTGCCAGTAGACAAGCTGTCGACTATCAGGAGACCATCGCGGGTCAGCCATACCATTCCACTCTGGGTCGTTAATAGCACCGCTTCCAGGAACGCCCTTGTTATCGCCGTTGATCTTCTGACCGAAGTAGTTTCCACGGTCGCCAAAACGATCAAGCAGATACGGCTCAAAGAAGCGACGCACACCATTGTTTCGGGATGTTGCAGGGAGAATGCCACCCACAATATCAACCAGAGGCGGGATTCCTCGCATACCAGCGATAAACATGTTTCGCCTACTGCCGCGGCTATCCATGATAGCCATCCACTTGTTGTCGGGCGAGAAAGACATGGGGTCGACATATTCGGGGTGGCTTGTCAATCGTCGAACCGCACCCGTGGCAAGATTGATAGCCATGACATCAACGTTGCAGCTCTCGATGTTGGAACCAATGTAAGTTAACTCAGAACCATCGCCGTTGAATCCTCGCGCTTCACCAATTGAGATGGCCGAAGGGTTCAACGTCAACTTGCCATTGGCTGTTTCAATAGGTTTGGGCCCCTCATTGCTATGCAGGAGGGTGACTTTGGTGATATCGTATCGAGGTGCCATAGGAGTACCCTTGTCAGGAGAAGGATTGAACTCAAGACGGGCAAAGTAAGCAAACTGACCCAGAGATCCACTGCTATAAGTGAAAGAGCTGAATTCAATATGAACATTATCAGGATGTAGGCGAACCTCACGAATAGCACCGCCAGCACCAAAGCCATCAGCAGCAACGTTCCAACGTAGAGGGTAAATATGGGTGTTTCTGGGCTTGCAGGAATCGTCTGTCAGCTTGTGAGAGCCACAGTCGAGAATGTTGTGTCCGATCAAAGCGCGGTGACCATCTCTGAACGCCTGAGGATAGTCATACTGAGAACTGTCGATTCCAACTGCATTCTTCTCGGGGACACCGCAAGTGATGCACTTCCAAGGAGACCCGTTGGAGAACCTTTTGCCATCTGTCTTGACGATGATAACTTGCATGCCTGAGTAGATGCTTGCAGGGTTAGGCGCTGCAGGGGCACCTTCGAAGACAACCTGGGCCAGAACGTGCTTTCCATCAGGCAAAAAGTCTCCATTCTGGAAAGTATTGAAAACTCCATTGGCGATGCATCCAGTTCCCTTGGGGTTGACGTTTTTGCTGCAAGAGCCAACGTCTGCGCTAGGAGCTAGAGGAGGGAGGGGCAATTGAGTGATGGAGATTGGCTCAGGAGAGGGAGGAGGAGGAGTGTAGCTGGCAAGCACAGTCTGACCTACACTGCCACAAACGGCAGCATAAGCGGTTGCTTTGACTGAGAATAACATGTTGGAGGATTCAATCGAAGGAAGGAATGAAAGCGCTCTGCAGAAGTAATGAGCGGATTGCAGGGTGTCGAAATCAAACATCATCATGGCAAACGACTTGTATATATACGCTTAATTCGATTCTGTATGATGAAGGCGAGCTGAGTAGCTGAGCAGCTGAGTTGGCAGATTCAATGTCGATCGTCGCTTTTGGTATACGAGCTATACGCGGTCCGCGCATAAACGTTGCGAACCGCGCATAGTAGCACGGAACTAGCAATCCGGGTCCACTCTTCCTTGTCTGAGCCAAAGCCCCGTGTCAATAGTGTAAGCACGACCTGTAACTATCTTGTTCGAGGCCAATTCTGCTTTCAAATTCTGAGTTTACTCTGTCAAATGTGGTCTCTACTTCTGGCTATCATGGCGGTTTTGATGAGACGATGGGTTTTGGTTTGCGACTATTGACTTCGGAATTTCGTATACGCACAGACAGATGTGACTTTCGAAATTCAGCTGAGCCAGAAAAGATTTCATGACCCCTTTTTACAAATCAGTTGGTGTAATAATGGAGAAAAAGCTGTATATCATCTCGTCCGTATTAATATCGGACAGCTTCACGAACATCTGGTAACGTTAATCCATGCATCACCGTGAAATCCTTTGGAGACCATTGATCGGCGTAACCCAGCAAGTAAGGAGAAGTTACGATAGAGATCTTCAAGGGTTCCCAGAACATCACTCCACTTTTTAGATGTTGCAGATCTGACATAAGATGAACTTCGCATCGGCAGGTCTAGCCCTGTCATTAAAGTCAGCCGCAGCCGGACAGATACGAGATGCATATTCATATCTTAACTCAGTTGTTCCAACATCCTTTTAGCGTTCGAGGCCTCGAACTGGACATGGGTCCAGATCCTCGTATATACGCACGGCGGACTGTGCAGCGGCTCCCTAGACAAATTATCACAAGGTGTGGCTCAGCGAAGCTGAAAGATTCGCTGCAGGTGGCGGGAGGCAGCAGAAACTATTGGATACAGGGCCCATGTGCCGATCATAAACGAGGAACCGGCTACTCAATGATCCTTTCTACTTGAGCCACGTCTGGCATAGGATATCGATCAATAAACAGGGAGATATCTTTCATGTTAGTCTGGCTGAATTTCACCTTCTGGGTAGACATGTTGTCCAGCATATATACATGCTCAAAGAAGAACTGATGTTTGTATGGGGCTACTTCATCGACTCGAACCAATCAAAGCACGACCTTAATAGCGGCGAAAAGGGGGTTTTCTTTGTAACACATTGAAGAAATAACCTGGAAGATGCATACCTCTAACTATACAGGCGGGCTTGTAGTATTTGTCGTGGAGGCCTGGGTGTCAAAGGACACTGGAATCAGAGAGCAGTGTTTAAATATGTTCAAGCAGAGTAGTTGGTATGTTCTATACCAGTGACCTCTCATAAGGCATGACTGATTCTGCGGTGGCTTGAAGGTCTCTCCATTCCAAGCTCGCTACGGAGAAAAGGCACGTGTAGCTTCCATACACATACGTTCCAGGTTTGCGGGCAAGCTGGCATCGGACTGCAACAGGAAAGACAGCAGCTGCTATACCGAATGTAGAGATTTGTTGTTTCCGGTTCTGCCTCTAACCACCGCTTTTTATATCTGAGGGATATCTTAGACTTCAATAACTAAATGACTCAATTTAAATAAAAAGCAAGAAACTTTGTCGCAACCATGGAATCTGACATCAGCGGGATCTATGCAAATATTATCCTTGATAAAGAAGATTCGTTCCGCGTGATTTCTTTAGAGCCGGGCCACGACGATGCTCCGCTTTGCGTACGCCTTCTAAACACCGCCCTCACTGACGCTCGACCCTATGAGGCCGTATCTTACGTCTGGGGCGACGCAAAAGAGTTGGCATCAATACAGGTATCAGATGAAGACGGAACTCAAGTATCTCCCATGGACATCACTCGGAACTGCCACGCCGCGTTGAGAAGTTTACGAAGATCGAATTTTCCTCGAATACTTTGGATTGACTCTATCTGCATCAATCAAACTTTATCGACTGAGAAAAACCATCAATTGAATCTCATGGCTCGTATTTATCAGAAAGCTTCACAAGTTATTGTTTACCTTGGAAAGGGCACGCGCGACACCGATGTAGCTATGAGTTATATTTGTGAGCTTGATCAACCGTCCGACTACGGAAACCGTAATGCTATTGACAAAGCTTTGAGCTTCGCACAAGACGATCGTACGGCCGTAAATATCTTATTCCAACACCCGTGGTTTTATCGTGTTTGGGTGCTACAAGAGGTCACATTCGCGCAAAAGGCTATCGTGGTTTGCGGCGATCACGAAGTAGGATGGGAAAGCTTCAAAGAGTTCTATCATTGGAATGTCAGCAAGCGATGGGTGGAGAAGCTCCCGTTTGCCGTCAGCTACGCAGTTTCGCCGAAATGGTCCATGTCTTACGTTCCCTATGGCGAAAGACTCTTGAAGACGCTCAACGACACAAGATTTTGTGGTTCCACTGACCCCAGGGATAAGCTGTATGCCATCCTTCCTCTGGCAGATCGCGATCATGAGCAGATGGGGTTCCAGATTGAAGACCAGAAACAACGATGGGAATACAACGAGGAAGAGCTACATGAGCTAGAAATACGGCAACGCCCTTTGAAGATTCAGGTCGACTACAACTGCTCCGTGAAACTTGTATACACGGATCTTGCAATCGTGCTAATGCGATCCGTTGGGCTTGATCTTCTCACGTTGGTGGTTAATGATCCAGCGATACACGGCCTGCCGTCTTGGGCCCCAGACTGGACTACCACCTCACCCTACTGGGTTGCTACTAAAACACCGAGGTTAGGGAAGCACAAACCTTTTGCAGGGTTCCCAAAAGAGCCTCCCTTGCGAGAGTGGGGTTGGAAGACCCTATATCCACATCTGATTGATACTTGGACCACCTCTGAGCATACGTCTGTCAACAATGAGACTTCAATTCAGCTTCACATTCGAGGAGTGAAGATCGGCAAGATAGAGAAACTAGGGCTCATATGTGATATTGCGGCAAATTGCTTCCCCATCGGTCAATGGGCAAGCATGGTCCCGCACGAGTCGTATCTTCAGAATAAAGACACACCCAAACATCTGTCTCAGGACGAAACTTGGGGGTGGAGCCATGGTCCTATGTCGCTCTCCCCGTTCGCCAGGACTCTCGTCATGGATGATGTGGTGTATCCCAGCGCGGTCAATGACGCTATCACTTACATTAGGCGGTATAATGGCGAGATTATTGAAAAGCAGGAAGAGGAGACAAATTCTTTTGGAACCCCAGGTGGGGACGGTGAGGAAAGAGTGCCCCTCGCGGAGCTCTTTGCATATGGTGCAAGTTTCGAGAAGCAAGCCTTATGGATGCTGAAGCATTGTGATGGGAAGAGGTTGTTCATACTCGATAATGGAAGCATTGGACTTGCGCCTGATCGCGCCCAGGTCGGGGATGTCGTATTTGTCGTTGAAGGTGCCAGTGTACCCTTTGTCTTCCGACACCTCCATTCTACGAGGACCGGTGATCAAGAACAAGAGCTCCCGAGAAGCCAACCGACTAATGATTCAGTGGACAACCTGTTCAGCTTGGTGGGCGAAGCATTTGTGCTGGGCGCTATGGAAGGTGAGATGTGGGACGATGTGAATGATGGCAAAGCGCACACTGAGAGGATAATTGTGAGGTGATATAGTATTACTGCTCTCTTTTGTAGTCTGTGCAGTGAATGTTTTACTGAACAGATCTGCCAGGCTGGTCATCAATTCAATTCCATCAATCTCGTCTTCACATTGAATGCATGAGGCACGTTAGTGACGAGGGTTTCCTTCCGCGCTCCCTGGCGTCTCGGTGCCCTGTTCGTACTACACGGATCCTTAGATAAGCGTAAAGTCTTTCCTTTTACGCTGCCCTAGCACCTTAAGCACAGATAGATAGATAGATGGATAGATAGAGTTTATTCATTCTATATATGAATTGGACTTCTGCTAACAATTATTATTTCTGACGGTGTTATTCGTAACGTGCCGAAATTGAAGTTCCTGAGACGCGCGTCGCGCGGCAGCAGTATCCGGCCGCTGTTTCCGACTTATACTAGAGAGAGGCCATTCTATCACTGCCAAGATATTTGGCAACGTTAGACGGAATGCTGCGAGATGTCTAGATTGAGCCTCGCTCCAACGGCCGAGAAGGTGGCGCGCCGACTGCATCAGTGGCGGAACGGGTGCGTCAGCCCTAACCGTCTATCCGAGTCAAACGGTAGGTCGCGGAAGACAGTATGGGGTACACACTTTCATAGACATTCAAAGTAATTTAGCCCGCTGCTCTTTGATTGGGACCATCGTAAACCACCCCTAGCTAAGATCTAGGATGCCTCGTAGCATTTACTTTAGTAATACATACAGTGTTGTACTAGTGGTGAGCCTAGAGACTTGAGTACCTATTCGGCTTGAACTCTGAATACGAGCAACGGAAGTCACCAGAATTGCCGATCAGCCGTTAAAGGCACATTCCAGGCCGAGTTCCGAGACGGAAAGCATATTCAACTTTCACAAAAATCTTGACCCAAGATCTCACGCGAGCTCCCCAGGCTGACCTGATTCTGATTGAACCGAAAACTGAAAAGTATTTATGCATGCCCTCCCGTACATGCTTGTTCATACCATCAACAAAGCATTCACCTTTCATTCCACTCTTCTTCAATGTGCTCGCCCCTGAAGAGTCACCACATCAATCAATATCACATCAACCATTCACCATGCTCCTCAACCAAGTATTCCTTGGTGCACTGCTCGCCATTGGTTCAGTTACAGCTATGGCTAACCCTAACGCCAACCAAGACGATGTCGAAGCTCGCGGTATACTTCATCATTGCGGAAAGCATGCTTCCTGGAATCATGCTAAGGACGAATGCGTGTGCCACGACAAAGGCAAGGTCTTCCACAAGCACCACAAGAAGTGCCACTGTCCCAAGGGTGAGAAGTGGCATCACATTGAGCGCGAGTGCAAGAAAAAGCATTAGCACATATATCCGCTTAGCAGTCTTTGGTTGACAGAAATATCGGCCTTGTTTCGGAGTTCAGACCCCTGCCGCAAATCGTACCCGAAGCTTCTGTGAAATTAGCCTCACGAGTGGGATGCGGGGTATTTGATGACGGACGACAGTGGTAGGGGGGTGTTAGGAGCTGGACTAGCCTAAGCAGCTCGTGGGATAGTTGATTTTTGTTCACTACTACTCCTTATACGCAACAGAAATTGATTCCCAATTGCTTAAAACATAGCGTTCATGATGAATGACCTAGCTTATGATACAACCTCTGAAAGGAAGAAGCTCTGACATAAGCGTGTGGACTCTGATCGGTACGATCCATTCGGGGTAAATAACAATCGCTCTCGCCAATGGTCTAATCCGGATTTCGCCCTTGTTGTTTTAGCGCTGACCTTCTTGACTGATTTCTCAGGCCTACAGTGAAAGGTACCCGACCCTCTACCCAGGTGTGATTTGCCAGGAACGGATCGCACCGATCAGGGCCCAAGTTGGCATGCCGAAAAGCCGAGCCAATCCTCAGGGCTCAAGAATAATGGGGATAGAGGTACAGCTCTTCTTTGCCATAATGCTTATTTTTTATTACTGAGATTCGAGAGAGCTATATAACTCTATAGGTCCTATGATAAGCGAGTGGGAAAGATAATAACTAATATCTCAGTGCCACCGGCTGAGGCAGAAACTAGGCGGTATCTCCAGCCTCCCCAATAGCACGATCTATAACGTTACGATATCTGGTTACTAGTCGCCACAAGAGTCTGCCCTCAATCATCTTGTACTCTACGGCCTGCAACCGCCCGCGGCGTTTCAGGGGCCTTGAAACTCATCAGTAGCATCGAAAATTGTAGGGTTGCCATTAAGGGGCAAGGTCATGCTCCTGCAGCAGGATTCGCTAGAGGGTTTGGAGTTTTCTCGGCTCTCACGGCACCGGTTGTAGAACACGCCAAATTATCATATTGCCCAACTATACATCTTTCGTACCCTCAATTGAACTATGAAGTAATCGATATATCAACATTCTTTTCCAGAAGACCTTAAAGTAAGCTCTGATATGACACATCCTTCGGCTAACATTATACAGAATGGTTTACGTCTTAATCTGATCCAAAACAGACTCCTACCAATCCAGAGTAGTCTGATTTGGCAAACCACTCGGGCCCGCGGAGCAGTGCTGTCAAAGTTCGATTCTGGCCTCACGTCTCATATCAATGTTTGTCTGGCCGAGATTGCCTGTATCATTCCACATATTCCCCTGTCGTTAATACTAAAATTTCGAATTCTTTCTCCTCATAAGTATCAGCCAGCTGAGCAAGCCCAGCTCCATGAGCAAACTTAGCACACCACCCGTACACAATACCCAGTTGCTCAACAAGACCTTCTTCCTGGAGTAGTGTGACGCTCTCTTCACTAAGTTTCAATGCCTCCAAGTCTGTCTTTGGGACCTCGGCGAATCTAGGCTTCTGTCCATTCTCCCCAGCATCTTGATAAATTTCGAGTAGTGCTTTGAGTTGTACGATCCTGCGTCTTCGTTCATCATGCTTCGCGGCATCGGGCCCCGTACACGCAGGGCAATTACAAGTAAATCCCCAGTTTGATAATTCTCTAGCCCTAGCCTGGCGAGAACATCCAACTTCGATGTATGAGTTGGTAATCTCTTCATCTCTGTTAATGTCTCTAGCTGTATACACTTCCATCATGCCCGATGGTTCGTCGTATACCCAGCACGTGTTAGGCGTACACGAGTGGTTCATGCGACAGAATGTAGCAAATAAACCACACTCGTAAGTCTGTGATGCTATACTCGCAGCGTTGGTATAAAATTTGGCCAGAACGATGCCAGAGTCAAGGTCTGTCCCTGGACACAGTTGCCCTTGGAGAAATGAAAACTCGCGTAGCTTTTTCGGGTTGTGATACAACTCCATGAGTCGACGTCGCTCGTCAGGGCTTAACTGTGAAACTTGGGAAGTCACACATTGGTATTCAGGCTTTGTTCGAGTTTCTTCTCGGGGGACTGAGATGAGAGATTTCTCCCTGATGATGCGGACACCTGCTTTGATGACATCTCTAGCAAATAGTCCGTGTCCATCCGCTGTCTCCTTCATCGTATATAAACTTGTTGACTCCTCCATATTGACGAGCGATTCCAACGTCAGCTCATAGGCCAGGATCTAACACATAGGGCGCTGCAATTGAAAGGGCGTTGATTAACGAGAGTGACAGAACGAACGGGTCTGTTTAACGCAAGGGGATAAGTCTTGACTCTGAAATAGACCAGAAGATGAGGTCTTGGCTTGCGTTAAGTTTTTGAGGTATAATACATCCTCCGGTCACAAAGCGTCTAAGATGAGAAAGCCGGAAGCGAGCGCTCTACCTGAGAGAAAAAATTGAGGTGCTCAAAGCCTCGTAATTTTTTTACCTCAACCTTTCCGTTTTTCGCCGTCAAGTCATGTGGGGTCGCATTCCAGCCAATAGGAGACTGGATTTATGGATCTCATACACAAGCCAAAGATGGCTTTTTCCCAGTCTATAATCGCTATGGTCTTTCTGGCGAGTTGTATCCCAAGACCGCCTATTCTTCGGTTAGATAGACGGATGAATTTAATTGAGAGAACTGTAATAAAGAAACAAGGTATAAGTACGACACGAGATCCCTCGTCCAGCTGATCCTAGTAGTTTGCTCTTCCCGGTGCCATCCTCTTGTAGCTGTCTGTAGTTTTCTCACGAATTCTCTTCCCCCAAATCATAAGTGGAATATGGAGAAAGCCCATCGCAATAGCCCATACACCCATTGTAATTGACAAGTTTTGTAAGCCTTGTGCATCTAGCCACGGAACAAGAGCGAATGAAATCGCAATGCTGAAGCAGTTCCGTATAAATGCTACCCCAATGAATGCTTCTCCAGTGATCTATGCGGTGTTAGAATGGTAGTCACTTCAAATTTCTGTAGGTACTTACTGCTTGGTAGCTGTCAATCAGAACACATAGTGCGACATCACTCAGGCCACCCAGGCCAAAGCCGAAGATGGTACTGCCGATGTTGGGGTAAATCCAATGCATGCCCTATGACTATTAGTATGTTGAAGTAGAGAGAGACTGAGTTTGACACACCTTGGCTGTAGTCACGCCGAACATTATGAATCCACCGCCCATGCAGAGTGCAGGGAAATGGTTGAGTTGCAGTCGCATCTCTGGCTCATAATAGCCATAGTTCCTTCTTACAGACCAGAAAATAGACTTATCAGAGAAAGCGCCGTAAATCGAGCCTAATATGCATCCGATAAAAACTCCAAGACTCATATTAGCCACTCCAACAGTGCCGAAATTGTAAGGCGGCTGTGCAAAGACCATAGATGTGATCGAGGCTTGAGCGGAGATCCAGCAGAGACAGAATGCGTACGTTAGGGCAGTATACATAACTGCTGGAAATCGGAACAAAATTATGACAGACGTCCGGACAACGCTGAGGAGGTTCTCGTCGGTCTTGGTGACGAGGCGCAGACGTTGTCGCCAAGTGAGTAGCGGTATATCTGGGTTGATCTGATGGGTCTGAGTGTTGGAGCGTTGTGGTGTGACGCATGTGCTTGGCTCGCCTGTTTCGACTGTTGAAATGGTGTCCTTCTTGGTGGCGGGAATCGGAATGGCAGGCGTAGTAGATAGTGGTCGAGCTTCAAGATGGGGTATGTACTTGCTCTCTTCGAAGAAGAAGCAAAAGTAAGCCAACAAAACACCGTCGACTGCTGCAGTGACCCAATAGCATAACCTCCAGTTTCCATCGGCTGCCATGTATCCACCAATAATCGGACTCAGAAAGCTCTACGTTTTGTCAGCTACCTGAAATCTTCAGACACAACAGGTATTCAGCTTACTCCGATCATTACCATCACCATATAAAGGCCATTGGCGGTGCCGCGTTGATGAACAAAATACAAGTCTGCGATCTGGCATGTGGTTAGCGGATATCGCAACAAGAGACACGGAGTACACACCGTCATCTCGACGATAGCTTCGTTGGTAGCACTGGCTAAGCCAAAGATCAACTGCGAGATGTATAGTTCCGTCAAGGTCTGCATGCGTGCTGACCAAATTGCCAGGCCAAAAATGATGGCTGTTGTGAGTAAGTACATCGACCGACGTCCGTATTTGACTGCAGGTGGGATAAAAAGGATACATCCGACAGTCGTTCCTACATAGTTGATGGCATTGGCGTTGTTGAGTTGTTTGTACGACCAACCGAACTCTGGATTCCACAGAAGCCAGAAGATAACTGGCAGAGATGTTCTGCTGTTGTCAGCTGCCTGTATTCCAGAGCGATGTTATTTCTCACTCACTGGGTAAAGGTTATAGCCGTCACTGCTAGGATAGGAACGAAGTTCATCAACTTGCGGGTACGGGTCCAGTTCTTCCTAAACTTAGCCAATGCTACGATATATCGTGTGAGGAGGTACGTACAAGAGGATCATTAGGGTCATCGGTCGGCGTAGGTTGGAGCACCAGTTGGGTTGTTTCGAGATGGCCGTCTTCTGTTCAACATGTTAGATCATTGTCAACTCTCGAGGTCTCAAGATGCTCGCCTCTGATCATTCGTACAGTGCCTGGCGGCGTGGTGAAACCCGGGGGCGTCGTCAACGTGGTTCGGGGCATTTTGGATGAAGAAATTATCGAAATGGGTTTCACAATGCAGAACTCTCGGTGAAAGGAGGAGCAGTGCTATAGCCTGGTTGCATGAGAAGTGAGCAGTCGATCAAGGTCTTAAGTAGTCGACTATCTCTGTGTACGTAGTGGCTGGCTGGGGTAATGTTATCTCAGAAAGCACAAGGTTGTTGATCAGTCTCTGCTCAAGGGGCTTCGCCTACTTAATGGGGTTAGCCTTATCATACTACGTCGTAGACCTGTCTCGTCTGCTTTAGTTTACCACACCCTGCTTAGCCAACAGCCGGGCGAGAGGCCGAAATGCGGGGATGCGGGGTTGTCGGTAACTATTATCTTGGTGAATGGTGTGGGTATGATCACCGCCGGGTTTGAGATTTGAACACGAGGTAGTACTTATCACTTTCGTAACTTCAGTTCCTTGAGATAACGCCTTCGGTAACCAGACGGGCCAACATTTAGTAAATTATCTTGACTGTAGCTCATCACACCTACGCATCATTTGTCACTGGTGACCTTGCCAAGGTTTGCTCAGTTAAACAAGGTTTCTGTGGCAAGAAGTACTTGAGAGGCAGCACTTGAGATTGCTCAATCATTCATACGCAATCTATCTTCCTACGTAAACGTCCTCAACCTTTTGTCCAGGAAAATTCGTCAACCTCCAGCAGTCTATAACAGCTGCTCCTTGGAACGACTGCAAAGCGCCAATAGCCACAATTCCATTCATCCAATTATAGGGGCTATTTCCCGCAGCCTCGAAAGTGATATGTGTAAAGTACTCCACTTCATCCTGTGTATAGTCCACGTCCATTGAGTCTGGTTGTTGGAATTCCACCCCTGGGCCAGGTCTGAAGAGCCCGCGAGCTTGGACATAGATATGGTGTCCGTCATTAGTCTTGATGGCGTATCTTGCGTCAAGCTTGTAATAAATCTGGGGAAAACTCAATATCGACAGCACCCATGTTCTAGGATCGGAGAACTGACCTTTTCAGAATGGACCTGCTCAGCCCAATCAGCACCGCTGTTTTCCACAACAATCCCATCTATACCTGGGCCTTTGACGGTCCCGGATTGGATATGGCCAATAGACCGGGTGACACCTGTACCTTGGATATTTTCAATGTCATAGCCATCGGTTGGGTGCATTTTCGCAACGAGACGATAAACAAACTCCAAAGACGGAGCTCTCATTGCCGGCATGTCGGGGTACATCTGGTTGCCTGGACTGGGCTGAGTAGTCTTGGTTGGTTGCGACATTGTATGAAGTAGGACACGAGCCAGAGAAAACAGAACCGAGGTCTGCTAAGGCAAGGGATTGGTTGTGCTATCTTCCAACTATTGCATTGATTGCCGTTTATGATTGACATCTATATAAGCAACTCCAATAAACTCCAACATCTCAAAATCCCAAGGTTTAGCCAAGGATCTTCGTGGCAGGAGGCTATTTTGCGATAGGTAGTAAAATCCGCGCGGCACGGCCTGTCTCTTTGGGAAAGGCGTGATTGATATGCTCATCTTTACCGTATGTAGTAGTGGGTGCCGCGCAGGTCCAGGGTCTAGATCCAAGTCCTGACCCGCATCGTAAGCTCAAGACCCGCGTCGTAAAATCAGAGACAAGTCGGATTACGCGGATTCCGCTGCCATGACAGCCCATGTTGAATCCGCATGGTAAATGGGTGATAGAAACACTGTTATATGGTGCTTGCGGTAGCAGCTGAGCCCAGGTGACTTCACCATTTACCAAGTGAAAACGACCAAAGCGATGACTTGCAAGGTTCAAGTGCGGCCACTAGGCCTGGGTACGCAGATCAATTCCCCCCATCACATCAATTCCAATACTTACCACTTCCATTCAAGACTTGACATCGATTCGAGCTGCTGCAAAAACTATCAGTCTTTCTTTTGCTTCAGATCCCTTGATACGTTGGTTATCTCTTGATCGTGCAGGGCCTGGTTGGGAAACTTTGACACCTACCCTACAGCAATGGCAAGAAGCACGTTTGCGCGAGTATGCGGTTCGTGGAATCGGCATGGAAGCTGTTACTATGGGTGAAACCCCCAGTAGCGTCGGTGCTTGCTTCATATTTCCACCGAAATCGCAGTATAGGTGGCTGAACCCCTTGTGGTGGCCAGCATACTTGAGAATATTTTGGGATGACTGGGTAGCAAAACCCACGGAGCCATTTTCTGATGGAAAGGTGAGACACAACTCGAAGTTCCATGATTTGTACTAACAATAATTCTCCACAGCGCATCGAGCTCATGATGGATGCACATAACGAATTCGAAGAGAAGATCAAGAGCCAATACCCACCCAATTCCCTCTATTACCTCGAAATCGCCGCGGTTAGACCCGACACCCAAGGGATGGGAGTTGGAAGCACCATAATGGCATGGGTGATACAGAAACTCGGGACATCACCTTGTTTCCTAGAGTGTACAGCTAAGAAGAATGTTAAGTTCTATGAGAAATACGGCTTCAGGGTTGTGGAAGAGAAGACGCTGAGCGAGGTGGAAGACCCGACCACGACAACAACCCTGTATTACATGGTGAGAGATTAATCTGGCGTGGGTAAAGGTGACGGGAAGTTACTAGTTGTAAAATAGTGATTGAAGGATTTTCATTATATTAAGGACGATATGTTCTTGTACTGGTTCTATCACTTTCCATGAACTCTAGCTACTGATCGAAAACCCATGGCTCTCGCTGTATCATTGAACTGTTTAGCAGACTCACCTTTGTTGCTAACTAATTTCCATATAAACTGCTTTTGGTTAGTTGAAGTGGATGTTCAATGTGTCAGCTTGTTGCCCAATTACAAGACTTTCTTCACTGGGAGGTCTCTCAGCACTAGCCTGTTATACTGGCGCTCTAGCGCCGACCTGTTCGTACAGCGTGCTAACAGCATCGCACTGCTTACCCCTCTTTATCTGTTCTGGGGATGACGATTATTTCGGCCCGAGGCACCGCCCCTCAGTATCTATCTACGTCAATCATGGTAAAGAACTAAAGATAGGATTTGCCGTTTGGTCAAAGACAACCGGCCGGTGATCGCTGTCGTTCGAAGCCTTCTGTAAACATTCAAGACTGACGTCTTAGCAAAAGAAAATTGCGAACTAGCTAGAGCAGATCCAGTGGGGAACGCAGACACCCCAAGCATCCATGATTCAACGGTCCAGACGTGGGTAAGTGACTCTATGTTCTGCTCAAGATTCAGTTTTTCCAAGACGATACTTACAATCATTAGTTGTTGGACTTGCAAAAGACGTCACAAGAAATGTGACGAGAAACGCCCAGTTTGTGAAAGATGCGTCCAAGCAGGAATGACATGCGAGGGATACAAGACACGCTTAACATGGGGTTCTTCAGACACGGCAAGCTCTACAGGCGCGGGTGTCGTTCTTAATCCCGTCCGCAAACCACGCTCTCAGAGTAAATCCTTGCGCATTGCAGATGCAGACCTTATCACTGGAAGCATATCAGACCATTCTCTGGATTTGCCAGACTTGGGCTCAGTCCCGTCTCCCGATGAACTGGATCTCCTATGTCTTCAGTTTGAATCGAGTTCCGAAAGTTTGCCCGACGAAACCATATCGCAGAGGCTGATGGAAACGTGTGAGTGAGGAACACATCCCATCGCATATATCTCGCTAACCCCCAAATAGTTACTACCACAGGATATAAAACGCTTACAGGGCGTGCAGGGCAAGATACCCTTTTCAGATCCGACGTTCTACCTCTTTGTGAGAGTAGCATCTCTCTGAAACATGCTTGCTTGGCTTATCAAGCAAGCCTGAATACTGATACGAGTCAATGGACGCCATTATACATGCAGTCGGCACTTTCACATTACCTCAACGACTTGAACACTCCCAGCAGATTGAGCCAGGATGTCACTCTAGCGACAGGAGTTCTACTATGCAGTGTTAGTGTGAGTAAGTAAATCCTTGCAAGCAGCTCATCCTGTTGACCATAGTAGATCTCTTCACTCTATGTCTGGTCTCCACTGTTGAAAGGGCTCCACGGAGTCCTCCAAACCCGGGAACTTTTGAGCAACATGCACAGGCCTCCTTTGGCAGATCACCTCCTTGAGGTGATTGCTTTACTGGACATTCCGTGCTTCACACTGAACAGGATTAGTCAGTCATTAGACATCTGGAAGCTACATGTCGGACCCAACAAAAAATCGGGGATCGAGCAGACATCTGGTTTACCATATACGCTTATCACTTTGCTATCGAACCTGGACTCTTCTAATATCGAAAATGAGCTACTGCAGTGGCACGGGGAGCTAGCTGATGAGTTTATGCAAATCCATCTTTGGGAGGCATTCAAATGTGCTGGGATTCTTCACAGTCGTGCACTAGTTGGGTATGACCAAGGTCCGCGTACTTCCTCGACAACTGGAGTCAAGACTGAAGTAGTACGGATGAGGGTCTTCGCAGCGATTCAAGCAATCATCGGCTCAGGGACGTTCAACTTTCGAGAGCCGTTTGCTAGGGCTATACTTTACCCGGTATTTATTGCTGGTCTCTTGGCTGAGAATGCTCAAGAGCAAAGGCTCACACGAGTGGCGTTCCAATACCTGATAGAGAGCGGTGAGGAGCGAACTGAACAGGTAGCATTGGATATAATAACAAAAGTCTGGAATAATGGAAGAGATAGGGATGAGGTCTTCAAATTGATAATGGCAACCGAAGCTGCGGCCGAGTTGAATGTCGAATTACATTTCTACTAGATAATAGCCGAGGATCATATTTTCAGATTGATAGGGCCAGACTATATCAATAATAACGTTTAAGCTACGACTGCGTCCTTAATACTGACAGTCTCGAGCAAGTGTGACTGAACCTTATCCAAGATTACCGACGCATCACCTGACTGATGGCCGTTGTCCTGAAAAGTTCCCATTCGATCCCTCTGACCTGCGATGTGATCTATCGCGGCAACAAACTCCTCAAATACCCCCATATCAATGATGGTCTTCATACGTGAGTATCTGCGCACATCCTCATCTTCTACCTCGGTCACGACTTTGGAAGTCTCGTCCGGACCGAATCGCATCCATTGAGCACCGTCAGTAATTCGAGGCCATGGATCTTTTCCATAGGCATAATCGATGAAGCTGCTGGCCATAGATCTCGCTAACTTTTGTTGGCCCGGAGTCAACTTCTCATCAAAGTTGAGGAACAGGTACAGTAAATCTAGTGCGTGATAGGCTTGCCCTTTGAAGATACTATCGTGTGTGCATACTTGATCAAAGTGATAACCGAATGTTTGGGGGATCTGAGATCGATGAATTGCCACCCAATTATGAGCTTTGAAGACTGCATCGCCTGTCATGGCCTCCATTGCCCTTAGGAATTCCTCATTTGTAAGTTCTGGAGTGACTCCATAGAGGTTCAGTATGGCACCAGTAGCCTCTTGGGTCATAAATGCCACCATACCAGCCCTTACAGAAGCATAACTCTCTTCGCACAGACCTTCAGAGAAGATCATAGCCTCGTCAGTGGTGTCACCCACCATATAACCTTTAAGCCACGCTGGAGGCGAAGCAATAGTGTTGAAGGAAGGTTTTGACAAGTGGAACACACCATCATCGCAAGGGTTTCCGGTGGCATTCAGATTGCCTTCCACGGGTATTGTAGCAGCGGCAACTACCGCTTGAGGGACATTTCGAAGCTGATCAAGCGCCGTGGGTGAGTCAGGGTCGATTTTCAAATACCTCAGAAGCGCACGGTAGTGTTTCTCGTGATGATCCATTGACCAGGTAGGGATGGTGTTCAGGTGTCCAGACATAGCGATAGCTCGATGAAAAGGCGCAGGGTCTTTGGCAGCAATTTGATGGGAAACGCTCATGCCTCCAGCAGATTCTCCGTATATCGTAACATTGTCTGGGTCACCCCCAAATGAGCTGATATAGCGATTCACCCATCGAAGTGCAATCTGCTGATCGTAAAGACCGAAGTTTCCTACACCTTCTTGACCGTCGCGCTCAAGATCTTGCTTAATTGCGGATGAAGCAAGGAAACCTCCCAGACCGACACGATAATTGAAGTTGACGGCAACGATGGGAGTATTGCGGGTTGCCGCGTGAGTTGTGAGGTTGACACTGTCGAAGACACCCTTGTTGGCGCCGCCGAAGAGAAATGAGCCACCATGGATGTAAACCATTACTGGTAACTTTGCATCAGAGTTAAGCGATGGTGTAGTAATGTTCATGACGAGACACTTGAGTTCATCTTCAATCGGCTCTTGGAAGTGAGGAGCGATGTCAACGGGCACAAGAATGTCCTCAGGCCCGTTATACTCTGGCGGATTCGGGGCGCTGCATCTGTAGGTAAGAATTAGTAATTGCCTTATTTAAAGAACTGGTCTGAAATACCCTAGCTTTGTTCCATCATGGAATTCATCTGGCCAAGAATTTCTGAGGTGCGATCGTGTCCAACGTTTGGAGAGTGATGCGTAAGGAATGCCATTGAATTGGTGAATGTTGTTGGAGAAGCTTAACCCTTCGACAACGCCAAGGCCTTCGACTGGCAACTTGGTTTTTCCGAGGGGCTCTCTACTGGCAGGCATAATGGATCAATTGAGCGAGCAGAAACAGTTCGATAGACGGTCAAGATGCCCGTATGTGTAGAATACATCGTGTCTTGTCACTCATGCAAGAGATTATATAGCCTTATCGGCACCTGCTTCTCCCACTGGCGCATCACTTGTACGGCTATCTCCCAGAAGAGGAGCAGTGAGGGGCCCAATGTTGATCCCTGGATAACCCACTAGGTCAAATGTGGCAGGCTTAGGAGCGCTCAAGACCCCGCATCACACTCGTTTACGAGCGGGGGACTACTGACACAAAGCCACAAAATGATGATAACACCTCCCACCATGGATCTGGGGATGTTAGGTATTGTTCGGAGGCCGCGAATCCCGTTTCGATTCGGCACAAAAGAAGAAAAGGTCAGCTTGAGGTACTGGCTGACCGGCAGACAGGGACGGCATTGCTCGGCGGCCGAGAACTCCGTCTTGATAGGTACTCAAAGGTCAACTTGGTGACATCGCCTAAAACGCAGTTCACGAAGGTAGAACCGAGTCCCGTTCAAAGGTTCAATCATCATTGAATGGTACTGGCAGCAATCTTCAGAGCCTCACATTCATTCTATACATGGTATGCATGTATGATAGTTTGACGGAAAACCTGGAGAGAACTCTGATAGCGAAACATTCTATAGATGACTAGCTGGAGCTGCGCTTCCCAACATAACATGATCCATCAAAGTCTCAGCAGCCTGCTCTGATGTCCAAGATCTAGCTCTATCCCCACTGAGTAAGTAAACCTTTGGAAATCCTGGAACGTCTTGTTCTCCAAGAACCATTCTTGCGATAGCTTCGCCACTGAGCCAGCACTTGTCCATTCCATGCCCGTTGAAGCCAGCAGCAATCCACTCGCCGTTTCCAGTCCGTCCTGTAAGACTCTGCGGGAGACTACCCACGAGCGGCATTCCATCTGCTGTAAACCCCATGATTCCAGACCACACCTCCAAGGCTTTCGCAGGACTAGCATCCTTCCATATCTTAGGAGCTGCTGAACTCAGACTTCGACGAGCATCTTCTGCAACATTGGAATCATCACTCGTCAAAAGAGTACTCAGCTTTTGAGATTCACCACCGAGAAACATGACACCCGTCTTGGCATTTTGCTGAGCATAATACAGACCGAGATTGATATGTCCAGTTTCGGTGTCGTATGTACCGCGGGAAACTTGGGACCAGGACATCTTGTCGCCAACATTTGGGAAATTCGGCCCCATTTTCTGTGTGGACATGGTTCCGCGCAATGGGTACAAACCTCTAACAAGGCCAGGGATCAAATGGCCCGAGTATCCGTTTGTGCAGTGTATAACGTGCTTGGCGCGAATAGGTCCTCGCGGCGTGCGAATGACATATGGATGCTTTTCGGATACATCATTCTCCATGTCTACTGAGAGAACGGGCGTATTCGTCTCTAGACTAAAGCGATCTGAGAACTCTTTTCTCAGCGCTGCTAAGATCGCGGTGAGAAGTCTGTAGGGCCATAATGCTGCGACTCCGGTCTGTGCCACTGCACCAGCAACATTGGTAAAGTTGAATATCTGCAACGGACGTGAGTGAGTAACATGAATCACAATGTATAGAGTGCAGTCTTACCCGAATGCTGTCTTCTTTGTTAAACACCTTATACTTCAACTCACCATCCGGTACCGCTTTGAGAAGTTGTCGAACCTCGTCTGCAGCCTGGTCAAAAGAATTCTGGTCTGTGAAGGCCGTGGCAGTCGTGAGAGTGCGATACTCAACGGCTTCACGGTCAGTCGGATCAAGTTGAGACACGAGCTCTCGAAGGCGGCGGATGTTTGCTTCACTAAACCGCACTGTCTCTGTAGCAAGCTCGAGGCCTACACTCTTTACAAGAGCCGGAAACAGAGAGTCACTATCAGAGACAAGATGACCCCCATTACGTCCAGTTGCTCCACTTGTCGCTGTACGAGCCTCCAACATGGTTACCTTCAGATGAGTTCCATTTGGATGGTTCAAAAGGCAATGCGCAGCGCCGATACCAGTGATGCCAGACCCGATGATAACTACATCAGCTTCTGTGGGCAAGGTGCTAGATCTGGCGTTCGAGACGGTTGGGTGCGGTGGAGTCTGCCAGGCTGGGACTGTTGGGTTCGTACTTGGCAGTCCTGGTCGGACCGCCATGAGCTTCAGAGCGTCCTTCACAAAACCTGGTTTCGTTAGATTGACGTTTTCTGGATGATAGGAGCATTTTGCAAGTTGTACGCACCAGAGTTAGACATGGTAAAAGTATGACTTGGTATTGATAAGGATTAAGCCTGGTCGTAGTCGCACAGCTCAATGTTCAAACGGTTGGGGGCAGAACGTTGTGCTTAACTAATGAATACCCGCAGACAGCAACTATATATCTGTTCAACGATGTTCCTTGCTAGATCTGTTGCTTGTCTCGTATCACCTGGAAGCGCCCGGAAGTACTTACCGCCGTTCTGCAGGAAGCAGACCTTCCCCGCATACCGGATCGACATACTCTATTAGGCTTAGGCAATGCAGCAAATCCATCTCTTCATAGCAACCTATCAAAGGCCAAGGTGCCCGCGGATTCCGGAGTGACTCGTACGAGGACCTTGAGCATGATCGCTGTGTTAACCGCATTAGACCCCGGACAAGGCTCAATAACTGTACCAGCCACCTTATATCCATAACAAATGCTTTGCACACATCAACTTTGTTTATACTAATTACACTTCAGCCTATACTGTAAATACTTAATCTAGATACTGATAGTAACAAAGTACATGTAATCATATTTGACTGTTGGAAGACGATATCGCTCATAGCCAAAATCATCTATGGCCAGCCAGAGGTTATCGTAAAGCTCCTCCCGCAAGAGTGTCTTAGTTCACGTATAATGTCGGGTTGCATCATCCTCCGACTCAGTCCGAAGCTCCCAACTGTGTTTAGCCTGCTCGCCTCCATAAATCATCCACTTTTGATGAGTGCTACACGGTTCCCAAGGGTCTCTTGCATTTGCAAATCTCAACCAGTCCAAAGCCATCTTCTTCCCTAGGGCAACCTGTTGAGCCATCATACTCTCCCTACCGCTGAGAAAAACGTAGAAGAAATCAATGGCATGGTGTGCTTGACCCTTAACAGTGCTTGAAGTTGGCATCACCGCACATTTCCATAATGGCTTGGACTACCTCGCCGTGAGAGCTTTCCGCCGTGACACCATAG